>CM057090.1:9498199-9918199 GCA_029959045.1 Taenioides sp. WSHXM2023
ACTTATAATTCAGGGTTTTTCAAACATGTGTGAATGAAACAAAACACAACTCCATGTATGTTTTTGGTGAGGAAAAAATATTCTAACATGGCTTAAAGCTTACAAAAGTAAATTTTAGAAGATTTGATTTGAAGATAGGCTTTTGCACTAGCAGTAATTGCACCATAGGCCCAGGAAAAATGTCTCACTGTTGCCACAAAGTTTAATAGCATGATGTCTTTATATAGACATCCTACAAATGTTACATGAAAAAGCTTTATTCTCACATGAAGGCGTCATTAGCTCTGCGGGGCCAGGCCACGTAGCACAGTGTCCGATTAGGCACAGTGATGGTGGTGGAGTAGTAACACAGGGGGAAGGCCAGAGCCACAGCCAGACACCAGATCACCAATATAATACATGTGGTGGCTTTGGCCGAGAGGCGGGGCTTCAGTGGGTGGATGATAGCCATGTACCTGCAAACACAACAACACATAAGAGCATTCATTACTAGGGATACACTGATCCAATACTGATATCGGCGCCGATACTGAAAAGTTTGCTGGATCGGATATTGGCTTCCAAATATCAGTTCAGCCGATATCTTGGTTGTACATATACACTGATGTAATAATAAGACTATTATTTACTAGTCGTAGTTGGCCCGGAAAGTGTCAGTGTTTATGCAGAATTGCTCTGTAGTGATTTGAGAGACAAATAACAGCTGCAAAAACACATTTGGATCAGTTCTGTCTTATTTAATTTTTGTTTAAAGAAAATATTTAAAATGGGGTTCGCCAGATTCTTAAAAGGGAGCTGAAAATTACCGCTTCATGACATCACAAAGTGGAACAGAGCATTTTGAGCTTTGCAGATGTAGACAGACAAATAATAAAGTGTTACTCAACCATGTGTGAATGAAACAAAACACAACTCCAGGTATGTTTTTGATGAGGTAACAACATTCTAACATGGCTTAATGTTAATGTAACATTTATTTATTGTAAGCAGGCTTAGAAATAGCACACCAAGACAATTTAAATAACTAAATAATAAATGAAGATTGAAATAAGACACTGCATATTGTACAGGCAGATGATTTGCTGTCATCCCCATGGAAAAAATATGTTTCAAAAATCTCTTTCATTAGTATGTGAGAGCTGTTCATGAACACATATATCAGGCATGTCAGGGTGCTTGTTTAAGGCTACAGCTGATCATGCCTGTGGTTTGAAGCAATAACATTAAACATATGGCTTGATAGGTCCTCCCACTGATTTCCATTGATCTCCTATAACCAGAAGGACAGCCTCCCATAGACCTCTCACCTCTAATGTGATTGGGTGAAAGCCAAGCATGTGTAACATTTCTTTAAGATCCATCATTTTGAGTGCATGTACGCAGTCTGTACCATGTTCTGTCATGTTTTGTTTATACCATTCAGATTACTTAACTGAAACTTTTTAACAATGATAGAGGGAAATGTACAGATGACAAATTTGTGAATACGCCATTTCAGTTTTACTGCACTTTTACAGTACTGTTTCCAATTGAATTCCTCAAAAGGTTTATTGGATTTTTTTTAGTGCCCCGCAGAGAATGGCTCTGGTTGGAAGCCGTGTACTGCAGTAATGGAAAGTTTAGTACAAGGATCTCCACAAATCAATAGTAGACTTATAAAGATAACTAAGTTCCAATTCTTCATGCAGACAGCTTCTGCAGAATGCAGCTGGATAGTGCTGGACACTGCAGAACTGAAACACAATGAAAAGAGGCAGAGGGATTAGTGGACAAAGAAAGATGAGATGTAGTGAGATAAACTTTAGCCAGAAGGAAATATTAATTTAGTCAAGAAAGAGGAGGTCATGGAAATGCTGCAGTAGTAATGATGGGGAGGGAGAGGTTTGCAGCATAAAGCTGATACAGCAGAATGGTGCTACACTGATATTTTATACAGAGCGCTTCAATAATGTGGCAAACTATACTGCACCGACAGCTGCCTTGGGGACTGACAGAAATGAGGCTGCCAATATGTGCCATTGGCCCCTCCTACCACCACCATATGTGTGTGTGTGTGTGTGTGTGTGTGTATGTGTGTGCGTGTGTGCGTGTGTGTGTGTGTGTGTGTAGTGATGGTTATTCTTCACAGATTGGCAGCCACACTTTCATCTGTGGGATATGGGAAATTTGGGAATAATGCATACAATTATGGCGCCTTGAAAATCACAACAAAATATTAAGTATTCTTATGAATTTATTAAATATATTTTTACTCTTTTACAAGTTTACATCTGTGCAAATTATTCTACACCTGCCTCTCCAATCACCCCCACAATCACAATTAGACAGGAAAATGAGTGAAGTGTCTTGCTGAAGATCATGATGGCAGTATGCTTACCACTAACTAGGGATGTAACAATAACCGAAATATCATGACAACGTATTGTCAAAAGTCTCACAGTAATACTGTGGGCCATCACGGTATATTAAATTACAAGTCTCTTTAAATGCACTGTCTTGGTAACCTGGCTCACGCCAAGCATATCTCTCTGAATTGATTTCTACACGTTATCCATCTGGAACGGGTATATCGCTGAAAGCGTTTAGAAAAGGGAGGGACTTGCAGCAGAATGCCTTGAGCTGAGTGATCAAACCACCCACCAGTTTCTTTTTAGCCAATCACAGCAAACTTATCAAAATGACATATCCAACTTGCGGAGGGCAAAACCAAAACAAGTGTCATGCTGGAGAGGGAAGATGTCCATTAACAAATTTTGCCATTTTTGCACTATAAATTTGCATATTAAGGGCATTTTAAGCCATCATAAGCAACCTCCAGCGCGCCGTGTTTGTTTTGCTCAGTGTAGCCCTCGCGCTTCGGGTTGTCGTCATGTTGTCTGAAACACCTCCTCATGTGCAAAAACGCCCTGTGATTGGACTAACCACTGCTCAGGTTGAATTTAAACTGTACAGCGGGAGCACTTTAAGACAGATTCTCGTGAGGTTGTGAACTTGGTGCAGCAACAGCTAAAAACAGAGAAAACTACATAGACCATGATCCTTTGCTCTGTTTCAGTGCAGCCTACATGAAGAAATAAATGTTATTAAGCAATTTTAAATCTTAGTTCTTTGGATTATGACAGAATCAAAGGCTTGACAAGGCATTTTAAAAGGAAAAGTAGCATATTCATATTTTGTTAGCCTTTAAAAAATATTGCAATAACTATCGCATCAAGAGATTTGGATATCATTACATCCCTATCGGTCAGTGGCATTGGACTGGGGGGGTAAATGATGCTGTAAACCCATAGCAGGAGGGGCCCTATGTAATCTATGTAAAATCTGTAATATGCAATCTTCATGTATTGGGCCCAAGATGATTTGTACCTTGGGCCCAAAATTTTGTACTACACCCCTGCTACCAAAGTAACAGGATCAGACTCAGGGTCAGCACAAATGTCAACCACAGAGACTTCAAAATTATATATAATAAAACAACATTTTTTAGGTTTTATACATTACTACAGGGTGCAAACTACATTTAAACATGTAGTAATGTGGTAAATATGCACCCTCATTGAAGAACTGAGCATCCCTATAGCTCGTCCAACCAAAAATGTCCAGCACCGCCCTGATTAGGCTTCACTCAAAAATCGCTTTTGCCACGACTTAACACAAGTCCGTAAGCAAGTCCTTTATTCATCATATTCTGAAACTCTCCGCCTCCCCATTGAATAAGAATCTGCTCCGATGTGTCTCTGTTCTGCGCTAATTGTGTGCCATTTACCTCCAGCCTCATCAGTCCTACATATGGCAGCTGGTGAATAGTTCGTTTCAGACTCAATCACAGTGAAGCGTGTGCTTTCCAACACACACACACACACACACACGCACACGTCTGAACCCAACAATAGTGTAATAAAGATTGATTAGGTTCAGCCAGATCTTATACAGTCCCATATCCATTCAGCTTCCAAGTTCCCAACGCACAGAGGTGTCAGTCTGGATCATATTTTGTTTCCCTTACTTTAAAAAGCCCGTATTTGTTTTGGTGTCAAAGATATAATTGCTATTTAAGTACATGAAAACATAATTACCCCTGTGAGTTCCTTCATTATGGGCTTATCATATTCTAATCTATGGATAACAAACAAAACACATAGTAAGAAGCTTTGCGGAGGTAAACAGACCTACAATCAAGTTCCTGCCTGCATGAATGGAGTTAAAATAGTATCGTTTTCCTTTTCTTTCATCCTGTTCTTTTGCTCATGTGAATATAGACAATTTCTAAAAGGGAGAGAGTTGACTGTTGACTGATCACCATTGAGTCCAGATAGCCGTGATTTGGACATAGGATATATTTAGGAATTACACTGCAAAACGCAATATCAAGTTAAAATGACTTAAATTAAGAACAAATGTATAGCTCTGTGGCCTTTGCATGTCTTTCTATCATTTTGATCTTGCAGTGTTATTGTTTGTGACATGACTTCTGTTTTATAGTTTGCATGTTTAAAATAAATTCATTAATTCATTAAACATTTTACTTTATTTGAGTAGATTCAATTGTCTACCAATGGAATAAGTGTTTCTAAATTGTTTTTCTTATTTTAAGTGTAAAGAGTTGTTGTTTTTCTTATCTTAAGTGTAGCGAGATATATTTTCATATTTTAAGTACAAAAAGTCTTGTTCCACTGGCAGATCATTTTACTTGTCACGTGAAACTTACTCAAATCATGATGAAACTTTCTTAATTCAAGTAATGTTAACTGTACGCTTTTACCAGGACCGAGGAGGAGGTTGTTGGCAGAGTTTGGTTAATATTTTCTGTTTGGCTTTAGCTTTATGCGGACACTGCAGACTGTGACTGGATGTGGATTTATTATTACACTTTGACTTTGAGGCCTCGCAGTGGAGACTTGATGTGTTTTCGGGTGGATACAAGTGTCATGCTGCAGGCTTTTTCTACATCTCTTCTGTTTTACCGGTAAGATGAAGTGATTACCCCTTCCTTTGTTATTTATTTGCTAGATAGTGTCAGTACAGCTTAGGATAGTGGGCCTTGTTCCTGATCACACCTTGACCCTGAGGAGGGTGCTGACCAGGATGGCTCGATCATCAATGAGTGCGTATACATGCGCTCGAGTATCCCGGTTATGATCAGGTTTTTTGAGTATCGGAGTATAAGTTATGTATATGCCCATGTAGAAGCAGTATCCTGATTTCAGTATCCTGGATATGCCAGTATCCTGGTTATGAGAAACCAGAATATTCTTACTGGGTTTTTCAGAGAGTATCCAGGATACTGTGGCATGTAAACGCAGTATTCTGATTTTTCAAAACCGGCTGTACTGAGCATGTGCGAACTCAAGTAACAAAAAAGGCAGGAGCAGTTACTTTCCTAAAATGACTCAAACTCCTACCAGGACTTTTTAAATAATAATATTTTATAATTATAAACAAAATAAAGTTGTGACACAGGTCCACAGTCTCATGTTCTTACTGAATGTATGTCTTATTTTTTGTTGTTACAAACCTTATAAAAAAGTCTTAAGTTAGCAAAGTTGCCACGTTTAGCTCCTTGCTATATCGGTGCCATAGTTACCATAGCAACCAGTCTAAATATCCAGGATGCTCTGATGGCGCATGTACACGGAGGTATGAGTATCCTGGTTTCTCTAAGCGCATGTAAACGCCATAACAGGGATTGTGACAAAGTGGGCCTTTGTCCCTGTATACTCACCTTAATTTCATTTCATATTTGTTAATTTCTCCATAATCAACTGAATTGCTAGATAAAACTATCCCAGGTTTGTTTTATTTAGTTTGTTTAGTTTCTTTAATATAACACAACACACTCAAGTTAATTTAAATGTATTTTATTTGGTTAGATCTATTTAATTTGGTTAAACATACTTACCTGTTGCTCCACATGGTCTGGAGACAAAAGAGGGGGCGTGCCCTAGCTCGGCCATATTTAAAGCCTTTGGGGGAGGTTTTGGGACAGACCATGTGGAGGGGAGAATTGGTTTCAGTTCCTTTTGTTTGTTGGGTTTTGTATATTTGATTTGGTTGTATTTATAGGTTATGTTAAACACTTTAACTTAAAGGGGACTTAGGCCCATGTTGTAGAGCAAGAGGTAACGCTACATGAAAATGGTCTTGAAAATGGCATTACCTGGAGGGAGGAGCTTCTTGTGGGGACCACTATAAAAGCAGGTCAGCTTAGCCTCTTGGGGAGACATCAGTGTAGCCTGTACACGTGTGTTTTTTCCTTAGTTTCATTAGTTTCTGTTGCTTTTGCCTAAGTTTGAGCACAGTTATTTTTGTAAATATGTAATTGTTTTTTTGTGTTTGCCACGAGACCGCAGTGAATTTCCTGAATAAATTTTGGGACAACACAGAAAATTTTCAGAGTCTGCCTCCTACTTAAGACCACTTTGGCCAGCTTCCCCACAGGGATAAGGCTCATAACCGGGATACCGATGCACATGTAAATTCACTCAGTGAGGCAAACCTCCGACCCGGTAGAGTTGGTCTGACTCATTTGTTGAGTAGGTCTAACAGAATGTTGTTTTATTATTATTATTATTATTATTATTATTATTATTATTATTATTATTATTATTATTATTACTATTATTATTATTATTCCTTTTTCTTTTTAATTGCAGGGTATTGCAAGGGGGAGGGGGTGTGAGGCCCTGCAGCAAAGATGAAGAGTTTGGGAAAAATAAATAAATAAAGTCAAGAATTACCAATACGATGATGAATAACATAATAATTGGGAGAAAGAGGGAGAAGGGGGGGAAGTAATAACAGTAAAATAAAATAAAATAAAAAGGGTTGATAGTGGTATGGGTGGCATATGAGTAAAGAAAAATGTGAGTCGAATAGTGTGAATTTATATATCTTAGTATTCATTATTATCATAAACGTCACCCCTTAACACAATGGTAGTATGGATTATGGAACTGTTACTACTACTGAGGAGATATGAAAAACAATTAGATAAATTCTCTCAAACTAAGCTCATCATTTCCTATGATCTTAAAAATGTATGTATGTATGTATGTATGTATGTGTGTGTGCGTGTGTGTGTGTACATGTGTGGTTAAGTATATTATTATTTATTATTATAGTCTATTTTCTTTATTTTACTTTTCTGGATTATTATTAATATTATTATTATTATTTATTTATTTATTTATTTATTTTTTAGCCAGACTCTTATTTTTTTTCTTATTTCTTTTTCTTGGTCTTATATTAGAACGATTGCTTTCATTATAACTGTGGTATAAACAAGTATCGAGTATTGCACTTCTTACTTAATATAAAAATGTTAAGTTCCAGGTCGTGATAACACTAGTGCGGGTTTGCTTCTCCACAGATCTGAGCTGTAACTTGGTCTGGTCTCCATGAAGATAGAAAGGTTTATTACCAAACAAAGCAATAACATCTCCATGGAGAAAAGCATTTGCACCTTTAACTCAAAGAAGTGTGAATGCAACAAAACACTAGCCTAGGTTTGGATGCTGAACTTTATCAAAAAAAAACAACGAAAAATTCAGCTGATTATACCCAATTTCGAATGATGATTTCACAGCAATTGAGAAAATTTAAAATTTTGGGTTTCTGTGACCTTTACTTTCTGAATTACCTAGCTCACAGACTTTTAATGAGATCACTAATGTTCTCTATCTCATCCCTCGTTAGTGAGTCCATTTTCACTGTTAACTCTCCAAATGGATTAGAATTAGAAAGTCTTCTCCTTCTTACTCACAAAAACACAGGTGGTTTTGTTTGTTATTTTTTGTGACAGCTCTGAAATATTAGAAAAGTACAAAGAAAAATGTGCAGCTTTACTCAAAATGTCATAAAAGCATATGGTTTGGAACAGACTTCAGACTTTTGAGGAATACATTTTTGTAGTAAATGACAATGAATAAACATCTGTAATGGTTATGTTCAGGAAATGAATAATCAAAGACATTTTATTTGTTTTTGAAATGCAATCTACTTAAGAATTATTGAAAATCAGGAAAAATTGTGATTAATTTTTGTCATATTGCCCTGACCCAGACATTAATCAAAACTAAAGCCTGCCACACATGATAATTTGTCCATTTTAAGCCCCGATTTGCTCCTCCCTGACTCTGTATCTTTGTATGTAATTTTTAATCTGTTGCCCTCCTCATGTGTGTGGTGTTTGTATGACTCTGAGCTATTCTGTCATATCGTAACCACAAACATCAGCGCCATGGTACCAGCAAATAAAACAGAGCGTTATGGGCAGACAAAATAACAGAGGCACAAGATACAAACTCAGGAAATTGCTAAAAGAATAAGGCGATCTTATTTATCACCTCTCGTAAAGTTATAAAGTTTAACTGCATCTTTTTCATCCATATTATCCATTAGAATGTGTTCTCCTCAAATAATGACATCCAGTCCACTAAACAGCGCTATTAAACCAGTTTGAAGCTTTTAAAAAGTAATAAATAGTAATAAAGATCTTCACATCTGTCTGTTTACCTCCACAGCGCGCGGATCAGAGTGAAGCTGCTGTAGATTAGAGATAGTGACTTTACTTCTTGTATCATTTATCATCCTTCTGTGCACTGAAAGCATTTATCTGAACTACTGCACACCATTTCACAAATAATAATAACACAGGTTTTGAGTTGAACACTTTAGAGTCTCAAAATGGGGCATTCTACTGTAAAAAGGTCTGCGATTTGTGTCATACGTTTAAAATCGTTTAAGACTGAAATATCCTTTAGTATGTGGCGGGCTTAAGACTAGTATCAAAACAAAATCATAAATAATCACATAAACAAAAAGGACAAACTTTGACTTTTTCTGAAGAGCAGAATTAGCTTCATCTATATCCAAACTTGTATAATGCCACGTGTAAAAAGTAAAGAAAGAACCATTGCCTCTTCCTAACGTATCAGTATAGTTTCATTCTATATCATACATGGCTTAAATAAAATGTCTGCGGCTCATTACTAAAATAAAATCCCTTTATTACAGCAGTAAGAGGCTGATGTTGGTGTTTTAATGATATTCATTTGTCCTAGAGAAGCACTTGATCTTACAGTTGAAGGATTGTTTTTATTATAACTGTACTAACACGTATTTTATTTGAACATTTTACTAAATAACAAAATTGAGTTGAGTGAAAGTTCAATATCGTGACCACACTAGAGCGTAATTGTTTGGATAAGTGGAAAAAAAGTCAAGCAGACTAAACTGCGTCTCTGAACAGTTTCTGCGCAGTAATACACTCCTGTCTATGCACAGTCTAAACACTCTCCATCATCTTGTGTTTAAGCATAACATATTCAAGAAAGCACAAGGGGCCCAGCTCACAGGATACACTGCTGGCTCCAGATTTACTTTTACATATAAAATAAATCTTGTTTTTGTTTGGAGATTCACCAATGAGATGCTAAATGGTCACACATTTACTGTATATAGCACTTTTCCACCTTCAAGACACTCAAAGCCCAATGAGAAAGTTATACGGAGTGATTCTGCAACTAAGAACTAAACAAAACAGTACTGGTAGTATAAGTAAGTATTTTATGGTAAGTGAGTATTTTTTTAGCAAATACTAAACATGTGAAGCCATAACTAAGCTAGTGATATCTCATGTCATCACCATTTCCTAGGAGTCTGAGGCTAACTGTAGGCACAGCTCTGTTTGAAGCTCTGTTACTCAAATATATATATTAGAAATATACTGATCACAGGCTCCTGAACATGTGTTGTTTAAATCCATTTTGTATTTTTTATTGACTTAAATTTTTTTACAGTTTTTTTTCTTCTAATGTGTGCATTGTTGCCATGGTAACTCCAACATGTATCTCTGAAGGTGGAACCTTTAGAACAGCCCCAGCAGGATGTCATTGCAAAGTATCAATAGAGGGTTTGCACCACCACGTGACCCCATAGCAACAGTAACTACGCCGCCATGACACCGGGCAGGCTGGTGCGGGTTTTCCTGGCTAAATGAATGAAATTTTAGTTCAGTAAGTGTGCTTCTTTCATTAAATAAGCTATGAAACAATCTGAACAGCAAATACCTCAATGAAAGTGACGTGAGCAAACTTCAGGTGTCATGATGGTACCATTCGAAATCTCTTTGCGGTTTATGTTTGCAAGCCATAATTCCGGTCTTTTTTTCAATAATTCCCTTGTTTGAGCTCCCTGATGAGTAATTTCCAGAGGAACATTGAAAAAACGAATCATTTTATCCCTTTCAGAATGGCTAGAACAACCAAATACACAACAAAACCTGCCCATGTTTCTCTGATGCTACTGTGCAGAAGTCAATAGCGTGCCCGGTGTCATGGCGGCGTAGTTACCGTTGCTATGGGGGTCACGTGGTGGCGCAAACCCTCTGTAGTATTTTGAATATTTGTTAGTTCATACACAGCGCATTTCTAAATACACACATCATTAATCAGGTTTATATATGTGTGTTTTATGTTCAACCCATTGCTACTGAACGCTAAACCCCTGAACTGTGCATGAAACAAGAAATACCCTGCAGAGTGCGTCCATCCAAAGACGACATTACTATTCTCAATGCTGTTTGCCTTTCACAAGGTAAGATGAAGTTAAAGTTAAATTCATTTCAAATGTGTTGCGCTTTTTCCATGTGGCTGGTCCTGTGTTTTGATTGGCTGGAGGGGGACATTCCTACACACTGCTGTCATCACCAGAGGCAATGGCTGTGCTACATGTGCTAAAGTGTACTGTTGTGTAACATTCGTACAGTGCTTCTACAGGGTGGACTACATAAAACATACCCCATGCGTGCTAAATGACAAGTAGACCATATGAAAGAACACTATTTAAAGGCACACACTAATGCAGCAACATGCCCAACATGAGTGACACTGTTATAATTACACTTCACTAATAACTCTGGACACACTCACTAAAAAGTGGTTAAGTTAGATCACATATTTGTTATTTGATGAAATAGCCATGCTTTCAATTATTTTGAAGATTGGAATAAATGAAAATGTGCCATGTATGTTTCAAACCATTCACTCTGAGACTGATTAAATTCACCCGTCACTCACTCATTATGGAGCCTGACTAATGGGAGGAATGGATATGGAAAGAATCTATGTTTGAGTATAGAGCTGCACTGACAACCTTGGATCATTATGTTATAGTTTGAATATCGTAACACAAAGCAATATTCATCTAAAACAATTTAATAAAGGAAACTGCGGTGCCCAAAGGGAGCAGAGGTCGCCATAAACGTCATTACAACACAACAAAGAGCCGTGATGCTGTCGGCGCCTCCAATGGATAGCTGCAAATCACACTTAGCAAGTAGTAGATTTTTTTTTCATTTGTACCAAAATTACTACTCAACACAGACGAATCCTATGTGTATCACCGACTGTACAGAGCAGTGGGCGTAACCTGTAGCGGTGAAAATGGGAGTTGATCAGCAATATGGGTATTAACCGCGAACACATAACATATTTAAATCACCATGTTTCCTTTTATTGTTTTGAAAATGGTATATTCGCCGAAAACAACGTATTAACATGCTAATGCAATTTCACTTTCATTTTTGACAAGACTACTGCACATTGTATCAGTTTTGTCAAGTTGTTGTGTACAGTTTTGTATCACGCGTTTGTATATTTATGAAGAATTGTCGTATGGTAGCGTTGGTGATGTAGCTAAATGTAAGTGAGGTTCTAACAGGGCCCAGGAGATCGCTGCATATTGTGACATATAAAACCTCTTCAGGCGTGTTTTTAATGAGGGAACAAAGTTAAGGTTGTAGAAAGTTCCAGAATAATCTATTTTGCATAATACCCTCTCTTTAAAAAACAATTAAATCTTAATAGTCCAGTCAGTGGAAAAAAAAAAAAAAAAAAAAACAATTCTGAGATTTTATTTTTTGGCCATATCTGTAAGCCCAATATTCAAGTTTATGCCATAAAAGATGACTGAGGCTATTTCTCCTTTACAAATATGTTTGAGGCACTAATGCTTCCTTTTTTCAGAACACAGCTAATTTACATTAAAATACTAAAAGACCTGATTAGTCTGAATGAATGCTCTTTAGAGACTATGTGTTTTATGAAAATGGGTGGACAGAAGACAAGATTAAAGCTGCATTGTGCAACTTTTCTATGTGGAGGGTTTGTCAAAAGCCTTTTTCCATGGAGATGTTGTCTGAAATGTTTGGTATGTCTGTCTTCATGGAGACCAAACTAGGCAAAGTTGCAGGTAAGATCTGTGGAGGTGACCCTGCAGTCAGAATGAGAGGAGAGCTGCTACACAAGGGACCCAGCTCACAGGATACATAGCTGACTCCAGATTTACGGTTAAATCTAAAATAAATCTTGTTTTGTTTCAAGATTCACCAATGAGATAGTAAATGGTTACACTTTAACATTAGTCTTTCTTAAGTTACAGTTCAGATCTGTGGAGAGGTGACACGGTTCACATTCAGAATGCCTGCTTTTCTGTATTTTTGAGCCATAAAACCACCTGTAATTTAAAAAATGTAAGGTATAGCTGTTTAATATCATACTATGGAATATTTCAGACATATCCATAGAAAAAAAGTTATAAGTTTGCTCCATTGTTAACCCTGTAGTCACTTGCTTTTCATCTATAATACAGCTTCATGCCTCATAGCCTGGACTGTTCTAAAGGCACTGCTCATGTACAACATCAGAGACAGACGAACTCTCCAGCCCCACACCATTTCAAGACTTCAGAGCAGAGCCTCATTCTGGGGTTAGGAGAAGCACGATGGCCAGTTACATTCAGATGATGCAGGGCACGGTGCTGCTCTCTTTCTCTTCACCATCAGTAACAGAATCATTCCGACTCATGCGGCCAAAAATGTAAATACAATTGTAAACAGGAGTCAAACAAGTCTGGGTTGAGGAAACTGTGGAAACTGTGGACACCTCAACCCAGTAGCCTTGTGTGGACAGAGAGATAGAGAAGGGGAGAAAGACTGACAGAGAAAGAGGGAGAGAGAGACAGAGGGAGGGATGGAAGGAGAGAAAGAGAGAGAGAGGGAGGGAGGGAGGAAGGGAGAGAGAGGGAATAGGTCTTTCATCATGAGCTGCTGTAATCCCTCCAGTGGAACATGATGACAACGGACCAATGATCAGAGCATCAGATAGAGACTGCAAATTACATAAAGCAGACAGACCACTGGTTTAGAAACAGTAGTTGGGAGTTCTCTCAATGCAGTCTTAGCCATGTTTTATTTGTGAGGGGGTTGAAATCTCTGAAGGTGTCACATGGTTAAGTGGCTGTTTTAAGTTCTTAACCTTTTTCAGTTTTTCCACTAAGGCCTGAAGCTCATACACTGGCATTGGTGTATAAAGAAACAGATGAATCTTTAGGTTAGGTTGCTGTATTCGTGCCCATAGGTAAATTTGTTTTACAGATTTGAGAGACTGGTCCCATATTTCACATCTCATTCATAAACACTATACACAATAGACACATAGATAAAACACAATTACAAATAAAGTGTTACAGTGCTCCAGTGCAGAATGGTTTTGTTCTACAAATAATTCATTCATTCATCACACTTGGCTAAAAATCACAATAAATATTAAAAACACGACTTTCCAAGTCTAAAATCTATAAATAAATAGATTACAATCTATTCATTAACAAAGCTCCTTTTAAAACAATTCATTCTAGATCTTGGGACTAAAAGCTTCTGACCAGAGGGAAGCAGCTGAAACAGAGGATGCTGCACGTCTTTTAGATACTCTGGGACATCCGCTGTAACTGTCTTGATTACAGGGAGTCCCGACTGCCTTTGAGAATGGCTAATCATCTTATTTGCCCATTTCTTGTTTTTGGAAGAGATGCTCCCAAACCATGAGACCAATGAAAAAGTTAAAACTGATTCCATAAACATTTTGTAGAACAGTGTCATCGTGGTTCTATCTACATGGTAGAAAGACAATTAAGGCGCTGGTGGCCTCTTTTACGCACAGCAATACAATTGTCGTCAAAGCTCAATTTAGAATCAATGAGTGTTCCAAGATCCTTATAGGCCTCTACACACTCAAATGACTGTCCCTTTACATATGTGATCTCATTCTGAGGAGCATTTTTCCAGAAGTCAATATCCTTCATTTTGACTACATTTATTTGTAGATATGACTCTTCACACCATTTTACAAAGTCCTCAACAATTGGCCCATGTTGGTTTTCATTTTTCTGAAGCAAGCTCACAATGACAGAATCATCCACATACTTTATTATTGTTCTATTCTCATTGGTCTGACTTGTTAGTGCACGGTATGAACAGCAGGGATGAGAGAAATAAAAATGACATGACTTTTTTCTTTCTTTCTTCCTTTTCCATGTTTTAAATATAGTGAGAAAAAAGGGAAAATAAATGAATGAATGTAAGAGAAATATAATGATTGAGAAACCGGTGAACAAAAAGTGTGAAAAGAAAATGACTTTTCCAGGTGCAATGACTGTTCTGTAAATATAACACTGAAGGTTTGCTTCTACTCAGAAACCACATTATTACCAATCAATCAATGAACATTTGTTATAGCACTCATTACAACACTGAAAGATCTTAGTCCATTTAAAGAACACAAACTGTGCTTGTGTCTGTTATATAGTTATAATCTACTACCCCTGTGGATCATTATGTTATATTTGCACATTTTAAATTACAATATTCATCTAAACTGGCTTAATAAAAGAAACAAGTCCACTGACTTCTGCGTCACAAAACTGCTGTGCCCAATGGGAGAGTCGGAAACTCAGATGGATAGCTGCATGCCATGCTAGCGAGTAACAGATTTATTTATTTTTTAAATGTACCAAAATAATTACGTAATGCTACAAAATCCTACGTGTATCACTGATTAAGAAAATAAAACTGAAGAACAAAGTAAGTACAGAGAAGTGGGCATATGCCAGTGGAGGTGAAAATCGGGCTTGATTGCAATATGGTGTCTTGAAAATTATTAAAGATGTGATTAAAATGCACAAATTACTCCAAATACAACTTCGAGGGGGTAAATGAGAATATAACATGGTTTAAAACTCTAAAAAGTCTATTTTGGATAAAGGTCTGTTCTAAATCAAAGACAATGTAGAATCCATAATATCAATTCATACGTATCAGGGATTCAATGTAAAGACCAGAACAACGTGACACTGACTCCATGTACGAGGCAGGGTCTCTGTGTGAAATATTCACACCGCTGCAAACACGAAATCCTAACGGGATTTTGGATTAAACAGACTGGATTATTGCAGCTATTTCCCAAAGATTGAGTGTGTCGTGTATTATATTTTCTAACAACTCAAACTACATGAATAAAAACTAGTCCCCCACCATCCCCTCAAGTAAAAAACAGAATTTCCCTGAAGTATCTGAATCTATTTGTGATCAAACAACATTCCATTAGATTCTAGCAGGTAAAATGACTCATTTAGTCCTGTTTAGAAGCACTGTCAACCTTATAATGTGAATGGTGTATGTCAGGCATGTCCAAACTATGGCCCGTGGGCCAAATGCGGCCCCCAGACAATTTTTTCTTGGCCCTCAGGCTTCCAGGTGAATTGGCCCAAATTACCTTGAGCAGTTTTGACTGCAAGTTTTTTGAAACTCTACCTTGATAAGACAATATTTAATATTTATTGTGTGGTTTTGTGGATCTTGGCATGAAAAAAGGACTGATAGCTCATTCTAACGTGTTAAACATGCATGTATTTCAGTCATTCACTGTACTGAGCACCAGTCTATGGCCCTCGATCGGCCCTCTGCTTCATCTGTATTTAGATATATGGCCCTTGATGAAACAAGTTCGGACACCCCTGGTGTATGTACATCACATCACATTACATTACACTAATGAAAATAAATCTTCTCCCCTGAGACATGCACCATACATTTATATCATAAATAAAGTAATTATCCATATGTGGAGTGATGGATATGCAGGCTATAGACCAGGGGCTGGAGCCACCGCCTGGGAAGCTGGTAATACTGTGAGAAAGTGTACAGTTATTTCAACATAAATATAGAACTGATTTTTCTGTGTTGTGTTGTTAGGAACATTATAATGGCCAGTAATTCATTGACATGTCCAGTGTGGATCAGAGAATGCAATTTTGAGCATAGACTGCAGAGATGGACTTGTTGGTTATTATTGTCTTCTGTATTGCATTAACAGACAGTCTTAAATAATTGATTATAATAAAATGTGACACAATAAAGTATAAAAAAAGATGACAAACAAACTAAACAAAATCTAAGGAGCTTGGCAGCTTGCATCTCAATGGTCAAGCAGAGTCACCTGTTCTAGAGACTAGGTACAACAAAGGACTGGACTGCACATCAAACACGTACGAATGATCCCTCTTTTTTTTTCCAAACTAAATATTTTCTCTCCTCAGGTGGAAGCAGCATGCCCAAGTGCCATGATAAGAAAGTGTGTCCACAAAACCATGTATGAAGCATTTGAGATGAAACCTTTGAATCACAGGGACAGTTGTGCGTGCGCTACAGCCTCACACGTCTCTGCCTCTTTGATCATTGTAACAAGAAAGACTAGTTTATGATACGCTACTCTACAGCTTTGTAGAGTAGCGTACAACACTTGCAGGAAAGGGTTGTAACTTGTATTCTAATTTATTCAATTAAAGGTGCACTGCATAACATTTCTAGTGGACGGTCCGTCACCTGTCTGTCTCCAAGGAGATGGCTTTTTATTGCTTTGTCTAAAATGATCCGCTGTATAGACTAAACCTATCTATCACGAGGGAGACAAGCAGGTTACAACACTAGGCTACATTACAACTCAGATCTGTGGAGTGTTGCCCTTATTCAGAGAAGGAATTATGATATTTTTGAGCAACAAAAGCACCCGTAATTAATAAAAGCTAGATGGATATGTTTAATGTCACAGCATGGAGATGGTACATTATTTCAGTGCAGCCTACATATATATGAATGAGAATTTGAATCTTAATGTAGTCTCAAAAGTAAATTAAAAAATACTCACCTGTCCACTGCGATTGCCGTCATGGAGTAGATGCTCGCAAACACAGATGTAACGGGGAAAAAGTTGTGGAATTTACAATAAGCTCCCCCAAAGTACCACACCCCGTGCGAGGCATAGATAAAGTTTATGAGGGTGTTGAACGCGGCCATTGACGCGTCAGAAAAAGCCAGGTTGAGAAGAAAATAGTTGGTGACGGTCCTCATACGTTTGTGCGCGAGGATTATCCAGATGACGATAAGGTTCCCAAACACCGCCACAGCCAGGACGAAGCTGTAGGCGATCGACCATAGCGCCACACGCCACGGGGGCTGCGCGAACTTGTTGGTGTAGTTCATTGCAGCGTTTGATTCATTGTGTGAAGCCTCCATTCTCTTCGTTCTTTCTTTGGATACAGCCTACCTTAAAGATGTTGTCTACATAAAGTATTTAGCGCTGGGAGTAGTCGGTCTTCAGGCATTCATAGCGCGTAATGTGAAGTCACCCAGAAAGAGAACATCTTCTCTAAATTCCCGTATCCCACTGACCAGCTCTGCTCACTCCTAAGTAAGAACAAGCACAGTGGCTTACAGTTCGAGTGTCTTCGTGCGCCTGTTGAATGTGGTGGAGAGCGCGCGGACTACAGTAGCCGTGGCAGTTTGGAGCCGCGCGCAGAGCACTCAGTGACGCACGGAGTGGCACAAATGGAGCGAGAGATTTATTGATATATGTGGCTGCTGTTTGAACTTAAATAAATAACAAATGGCCCCCGCTGTGTCTACTGCTGACTAGTGCCTTTATCTAATTTTAAATTATCTCGCCTTGGCACTATTTTCAATGCCGCATTAGACAGGCTTTTGAAATTATATTAACAAAAGCTCAGTAAGTGTTCATTCCACAGAGAAAAAAATAAATAAAAGAAATAAACCACAAGTCCATGGAGCTCTTATTTTTCTTGGAAGCGAAGGCTACAGCCCTCTATCCTCAGTTGGCCGTCGATTATAATATACACTTGTAGTCTTGGCTTGTGGGCTGTATGTGTTTGACAAATGATTAATCTATATTCATGTGTCATTTATTTTTTCAGTTTATTTTTCTATTTTTCGATTGAACTGGATTGGTTCAAGAGGAATGATAGATGGCTTTGCAGTTGCATGAAATATCATGTTTTGAAGGTCCAATATTACGCTGTTTTCTGATCTGTTATGTTTCCTCATCAAAAGCATACCTGGAGTATTGGTTTGGTTCATTCACACATATTTAACACACAAACCCTGCACATACAGGCTGAGTTCTTCTTTCAAATAGAAAACACAATTCCACCTTGTGATGTCATGTGGGAATACAGGAAGTGCTCCACTGTTTTTAAACTCCACAAACTTTCAGTAGAATCATTTGGATGATCTCAGCCCTGGAATTGTCAGAAAAATACCACTTCATGACAAGTTGGAACAGATCATTTTAAGCTTTGGGATGTAGATAGACTAATAATAAAAGATTACTCAAACATATGTGAATGAAACAAAACACAACTTCAGGTATGTTTTTGATGAGGTAACAACATTGTAACATGGCTTAAAGCTCCATCCATCCATCCATTTTTTTCCGCTTATCTGGAGCCGGGTCGTGGGGGCAACAGTTTAAGTAGAGACTCCCAGACTTCCTTCACCCCGGACGCTTTCTCCAGGACCCCAAGGCATTCCCAGGACAGCCGAGAAACATAGTCCCTCCAGCGTGTCCTGGGTCTTCCCCAGGGCCTCTTCCTGGTGGGACATGCCCAGAACACCTTCCGAGGGAGGCGTCCAGGAGGCATCCGGAACAGATGCCAGAGCCACCTCAGCTGGCTCCTCTCAATGTAGAGGAGCAGTAGCTCTACTCCGAGCTCCTCCTGTGTGACTGAGCTCCTAACCCTATCTCTAAGGGAGCGCCCAGCCACTCTGTGGAGGAAACTCATTTCAGCCGCTTGTATCTGCAATCTTGTCCTTTCGGTCATTACCCAAAGCTCATGACCATAGGTGAGGGTAGGAACATAGATTGAAAGCTCTGCCTTTCAGGTCAGCTCCCTCTTCACCACAATGGTTCGATACAGCGACCCCATCACTGCAGATACTGCACCAATCCCCTCACTTGTGAACAAGACCCCAAGATACTTGAACTCCTCCATTTGAGGCAAGAACTCCCCACCCACCCGGAGAGGGCATGCCACCTTTTTTCGGTCAAGAACCATGGCCTCGGATTTGGAGGAGCTGATCCTCATCCCAGCTGCTTCACACTCGGCTGCAAACCGCCCCAGTGCACGTTGGAGGTCCCAGTCCGATGAAGCTATCAGGACAACATCATCCTGATGAGATCCTGATGAGATCCTGTGGTCCCCAGATCCCAGATCCCCTCCGGCCCCTGACTACGCCTAGAAATTCTGTCCATAAATACAATGAACAGAACCGGTGACAAAGGGCAGCCCTGACAGAGTCCAACACGCACTGGGAACAGGTCCGACTTACTACCGGCAATGCGAAAACAGCTCCTGCTCCGGTTATTCTCCAAATCCACAAAGCACATGTGGACTGGTTGGGCAAACTCCCATGAACCCTCGAGCACCCGATGGAGGGTATAGAGCTGGTCCAGAGTTCCACGGCCGGGACAATAACCACATTGCTCCTCCTGAATCCAAGGTTTGACTATCGATCAGTTTCTCCTCTCTAGTACCCTGGAATAGACCTTACCAGGGAGGTTGAGGAGTGTGATTCCCCAGTAGTTGGACCACCACCCTGGTCTGCCAGTCCAGAGGTACTGTCCCCGACCACCACGCAATGTTGCAGAGACGTGTCAGCCAAGACAGCACCACAAAATCCAGAGACTTAAGATACTCAGGCCGGATCTCATCCACCCCTGGAGCCTTGCCACCGAGGAGCTTGCCAACCACCTCAGTGACTTCAGCCAGGGTGGTGGATGAATCTGCCTCTGAGTCCCCAGCCTCTGCTTCCTCCTCAGAAGACATGACGGTGGGATTGAGGAGATCCTCAAAGTATTCCCTCCACGATCCGACAACATCCCCAGCTGAGGTCAACAGCTCTCCACCCGCACCGTAAACAGTGTTGGTGAAGCACTGCTTCCCCCTTCTGAGGTGTCGGACAGTTTGCCAGAATTTCTTTGCGGCCGTCCGATAGTCCTCTTCCATGGCTCTCCGAACTCCTCCCAACCCCGAGTTTTTGCCTCCATGACCGCCCGGGCTGCAGCATGCCTGGCAGAAGTCCAATAACAGAAGACCACTCGGGTTCAGATCAGGGAGGCTGTTCCTCCCAATCACCCCTCTCCAAGTGTCACTGTCGTTACCCACGTGGGTGTTGAAGTCCCCCAGTAGAACAACAAAGTCCCCAGTTGGTGCACTGTCCAGTACCCCTCCCAGAGACTCCAAGAAGGCCGGGTACTCTACACTGCTTTTTGGCCTGTAGGCTGACACAACAGTAGGCTGACACAACAGTGAGAGACCTGTCCCCAACCCGAAGGAGCACACCTGCCCGCTGCCACTGTCCCCAACACGGCAGGCCCACACCTGCCCGCTGCCGCTCCCCGCAGGCAATGCCAGAGAAATGGAGAGTCCAGCCCCCCTCAAGGAGTTGGGTTCCAGAGCCCAAGCTGTGCATGGAGGTGAGGTCGACTACATCTAGTCTGGACGCTCCACCTCCCACACGAGCTCGGGCTCCTTCCCCCTCAGTGAGGTGACATTCCATGTCCCCAGAGCTAGTCTCCATGTCCGGAGATCCGGTCGTCAAGGCCCCTGCCTTCGACTGCCGCCCAAATCTCCCTGGACCGGCCCCCTATGGATCCTTCTGCGGGTGGTGGGTCCACAGGAGGACGGCCCCACGTCACTCCTTTGGGTTGTGCCCAGCCGGGCCCCATGGGGGAAGGCCCGGCCACCAGATGCTCGCTGTCGAGCACCCACCCCAGGCCTGGCTCCAGTGTGAGGCCCCAGTAACGCCAATCCGGGCGACGTAACTGGCCTTAATGTATTTCTCGTCATGGGGGCTTCTGGACCATTCTTAGTCTGACCCGTCCCCCAGGACCTGTTTGCGTTGGGTGACCCTACCAGGGGCATGAAGCCCCCGACAACATAGCTCCCGGGATCATTTGGGTACTCAAACCCCTCCACCACTCTAAGGTGACGGTTCAAGGAGGTTAAAGTTCACAAGAGTATTTTGTACAATATACGACCTTTAAAAGTAAACAGTATTGACAGTTTTAGCTTTCTTTTGTATACTAGTCTCATGACCATAATTTTTCTCCCACTGCCACATTTTGAGTGACCTTTTGATGTGATGTGGAACTGTATAATGTGTCTCTTATTACAGTCTTAGAGCATCCTCACCCAAGGGTATACCAGTGTACTCAGCTGGAATACTGAGCTGCTGTAGAATTGACTGTGACTTCTTCCCCTCACTGTCTTACACCCACTACCATCTGGCACAAATATCTGCGTCCATTAAGTCTCCGTATGCACACAGTCTAGCCTTCATCTCCTCTTGTACCCATAACCACTATCTCGCTATGTCCTGCCTTTTCTGTTCAGTTTTCTTGTGATTGGTGTGATGCTCGGTGATCAAACTCCTTCACCTGCGGCTGCCATTTTTAGCATTTGATACCTCTGTCAGTATCAGTATATAAATATTTTGATATAAATTTGCTCATCACAGCTGAATGTTGGGTTCTCTGTGCTTTTAATGTGTTTTTGAATGATTTACAGCAAACAATATCTACTATACTAACAGTACACTTCCTGGTTTTTGCATAATTCTTTCAGATTCTGGTTCTTTTTAGACTTACTTCAACACAGTAGGTCACACATCACAATATATTTTAATAATAAAGAGAAAGGCATAATTACATTAATGAATATGTACAGGTAAAAATAAAATACAATATAGAATAAAGTAATAAAAATATATCTCAGCTATACACAAGACAGAACACAGTCTCATTCTGACCCTAGGAACTGGTTTTACCATATTTGCTCAACTACATGGATAAACATTTGGACTTCAGCACATGTCTCTGACCCTGACACTTATAGTGCCACCACTGATTGTATCTTCTGTCTAATCAATAAACAGAGCATGAAGAATACAAAGTGGATATATGCTTCATGTGTGGTCAAAATGTCCATACGATGTGTTTCATTTGCATGTTTCGAAATTCTTTTATTAAGGCTATTTGCTTGTAGCTTTGGCAATAATCACATATTTAAAGTCTTAATAATATACTATTTCCAGTGTAAATTGATTCTTTGTTAATGGGTAGATAGAAGGTTAGAAATGGTGATTCTTCTGTATTGTTCTTCTTGTTGTAGTTGTGTTTTTGGAGTGGCCTTATTAAGCACAGAATGTTTGAACAATCACTGATGAATGAATTTACAACCACAGTGTATGACTGAGGCATTATACACGAGTAATAAAAATATATCTAAACAACAAAACTTTACTTAATAAATCAGCAAAAATAGCCACAGTTGAAGTTCCAATATTACTCAAAATTGGCTCTTGTGAGGTTTAAGCTCTCATCGAAAACATACATGGAGTTGTGTTTTGTTTCATTCACACGTTTGAGTAATCCTGCATTATTAGTTATCAACATCCCTCAAAATACTCCATTCCTCTTTGTGATGTCATGTAGTGGTAGTTTTCAAGTTAACAGCTACTTATTACCTTTTGTTCAGTGGAGACTGGTAATTCCAGGGCTGAAATCACCTAAATGATTCTAGTGAAGGTGTATGGAGTTAAAAACACAATAGAGCACTTCCTGTATAACTATATGACATCACAAGGTGGAGTGTTTTCCGTTTGAGAAAAGAACTCAGCCTAAATATGCAGGGTTTGTGTGTTAAACATGTGTGGATTAAACAGCTCCAAGTTTGTTTTTGATGAGGAAACATTATAACATAAATCAGAAAATAGCGTAATATATAGGCCCTTTAAATGACTGGGCTACAACTTACCATAGGATCATTATATTAACATCTGTGAATGATAAAGTAGGTCTGGTTTTGTGAGATGTTTTCCCCTCTTATTTAGTGTTTTATATTCTTCAGCGGCTGTGAGAGTGGGCTTCTTAACGAGACACCATATGGTCATCATTGACAACCATCAGCGGCGTGGCAACAGACAATAGTTGGAGCAGAGTCTAAAATGCAATCATTTGCATGTGAAGCATATTTCCTCTGAGTCCAGTCCTGACCCCTGTGTTCTTTCACATCTTTGAAACCGCTGTCTAATGAGGCGCTGTCTGCTTTTGTTATGTTTCTGACACTGAGCTGACTGGAGTAATTGAATTATTGAATTTATTTTGAACATAATGCAAAGTAATGAGGATGCTGATGTATATTTGTGATCATTTTACTTTGTGGGCAAATATGCAGATATATATTCAGACGTCTGCAAATCTCTCTCTCTTTCTTTTGCGAGCAGGGACAGTGCCAGAGGGGGAGTAGCTCCCCCTAAGATTTTTGCCCCATTTTCATTGGATATTCAATCTCAAATAAAAATATTCAAATGGCAACCATAAAGTGTGAGACTACAATAAAACAACAAAAATCAATGAACAAAGCTGCCTTGAACTGCCATTATATCTGGAATCTATTAATATTTGCAAGCTGAATTGTACATCATCATTCATACACCTGAATCCCATGCACATCTAAAGTTTCTTTCTTTGCTGTTTTCAGTTTCTTGGAAAGTTATAACAAAATATTGCAGGTTAAAAAGTTTTACTTGAGACTATGAAAAATGCTTTTCTCAAGATATCTCAGGCAAACAAATTAGTTCAAATTCAGGACAAAAATGCAGCCCCCAAAACACACAAAACTATCATTTCATTTTTGTTTTTGAATAAAATGCAGTGTTACAACTTACCCAATGTGACAACATGCCCTGGACTCCTCTACATATTACATTGTAGTGATCTGGTGTAAGGAAACACACTGAATTACTTCTTGTTGTGGGCTGTAACACAAGCTAAAAATAAAAACAAAACCACAGCAATCTTAACTTACAGCCAGTCTCCAAACTCCAGTAACTTACAAATCAAACCATCACATAAACTGAATACTAGTAATACTGAATGGTACATAAATATAACGCTGAATTCCATGCAAATCTAAAGCTTATTTCTTTGCTTGGTTGTGTTGCCTGCATGTTGCTTCCACCTGCAGGTACAGTTGACTCACATGATTTTCAATTTCCACTTGCTTTGGTTTGCTCCTGTTCTAGTCCTGCTTTAGTCCTCCTTTAGTCCTGCTTTAGTCCTGGTTTAGTGTTTTTGGTACAAAGGATGTGTACCTGATTTTTACTTAAAACCGTGAAAAACAGAACTACTACTTTTCAAACCGTTTGCAGTGGTCCAAAGTTTTTCCTTACTTCACATATGAATTTAGAGCATCCTAATTATCCTTCTATATCTAAATGAACTATTTGAAAAGCATCATGGGAGGGGATACTAATTATTTCATTTCCTGTTTGTGGTGAGTGAAGACGACATGGGGTGAACCTCAAATTGTGGCCAAACTTGGTGATTAAAGCAACTAATTAAAGCCATTCACAGTTTCACTGTACCGGCCGTGTGTACTTAGACTTGCATGGTTTAATCTTTGAGACAAGCATATGCTACTGACAGGATCAACCAGGTAGCCCTGTGTGTGCACACCAGGCTGGCGGGCCCTGGCGGGGGGCTCCCATGCCATGGTTAAGGGATGTGATGGGGGCCGGGGTTGGGTCCACACACCTGCTCCGTGGACCACACTGGAGTCTATATGCTACATAATAACAATTTTATTGCCTGGTGCGCACCAAATAATCAATGGTGTGAAAGTGCCCTAAGAGGCCAGAATAGAGGTTTTAAGAAGAAATGTTCAATATGTTCAATAATCTAAATAGTTTTGGGCTAGATAGTGCCTTCTATGACTCTAAGGATGCACAACTCTGCTTCCCTTCAGCTCCAACTGGACCCTAGAGCTCTCACTTAAATTAAGATGGATAGAGACTTGTGTTGTGCAGCACAGAGAATCTTTAACTTCTCTTGCACAAAGATTCTTTAAAAGAGCTGCAAGATCTACAATGTTTCTCCTATAAAGAAACCAATTCACTGAAGTAAATTCAGATAAACAGATAAACAAGACACAAATAAAAGACACTGCTGTTTGATCAAACAATCTCAACTAATGACTTTCTCCACAGAAACAAGACGAATGGTGTAAACTGTTCATGCTGTGAATATTGTCAGTATTGATTGAATATTGATCTGTAAATGTCATTGGGATATCTTTTATTTGTGTAAAACTGCTAATGGCCCTGAATGGTTATGCTAACAAGACCCCACAATCGGTGCACAATACGCCTAGCTAACTAACACTGTAAACAAATAGGTGTGGTAATTTCATTGTAGTTAACTCCTCCTTTCAGTCAGATATAAGGCAGTGTCCACCAGCGTCTGACCAGAACTGAAGAAGCAGCTTGGATGAGCTGCAAAACGTATTCGACCAAATAAACTATTGTCCAGTTGACAAACTGAATTTTTCCTTTTGCCACAAAACTGCTAATGGTTCATAATGCACTTAATGAGAGGCAATTCACAGAACATCCTCCAAAACCCCCACTCAACTTTAGCCAAGTCACGCTCACAACTTCACCTCAGTGGTTTAGCCTTCCCCCGCTCAAACTAAAGTGGGAAACACACTGGTTATCACTGACCAGACCCCAAAGAGTTCAACTCGGACCTTTGGCCAGAGAGGACAGAGAAATGGAGGCACACAACAGCACCCTATCTTCTCTGCTGGACAAGTTGTGCCTTTCTTTTGATGTATTTTTATCCAAATGACTGTAGCTGATCTGACTGAAAGCAAAGCTTTTTCCAAATTTATATATTTGCATTTTTGTAGTTAGTAGCCTTTTGAGTTAATTGGCCTTAAAATATGTAACTCGTGTTGCTAATTCCTTCAGCCTGACGCCTGAGCCTGGAGTTATTGTTTAGATCATGTGGCCTCCATCCATCTCAGCTCTCTCTGATTCTTCAGACCTGACACCCTGAGGACTTCAGACCTCCAAACCATTGGACCTCTGGACCACACCGTGACGAACATCTCCACTCTCCTGGTCGTATGCACACGCTTCACAGATTTCCTTGAATGGCCGATTTAGACTCAACACAACCTTAGATAACTCTTAAAGTTTATCTAACCTCTAATCTTTAGACTCCAGTCTAGAGCGGCCACAGTCATTTTCATATTTCCTATCCAACTGTCTGTTTAACTTGGTCAATAAATATTCATAAATCACAGTTTGCTTTGGTGAATAGTGATGTTATTTCCAGCTATGGGCCGCTGATATGGACAAGAATTTATGAAACTTCAGAACAACTGTTGAATTAATAATTAACTTAGATAATTTATTATACTGGATTGGTAATATTTCTCAACATTTGTTGAGTATTTCTCAACATTTGTTGAGTAATGCCCCAAAACTCTATTTCTAGTCAAAGCCAAACACTCAACAAAGGCCACGTGAGTCCTCTACTCTTGATTCCAATCTTTTATATCAATTACCCCCTTTACTTACACTACAATGGAAAAAAAATAGGTACAGGTCAATGGTTTGAAGTCAAAGTCAAAAGAAAACATTCACATTTTTTACATAGCAGCACCCACATGTTTCTGCCCATAGCATAATGCCTACAATCCACATACCACTGCATTAACCAGGGCCTCAACTGTGAAGTCTGCAGCTCCCTCTGATCAATCTGACCATGGACAGCAATTTATTTCTTAATGAAAGAGCACTGCACCTCAATTATTTTCTAATTAGACTCTATTCCAGGCATTAGCACACAGACATGTTGTTCCTTCCTGGAGAATCACACACACTTCACTTTTTCACTTCACGTTTTCACTGTCATCCTTAGTCTTCTTCTTCTGTGACAAGCATGACACGACTGGACCAAACCGCAGCCGCAGATCAATTAGGGTAATTAAAGGGCATCATGGGTAATAGCAGCACCCACAGTGACCTCTGACCTCCCCATGAGCCGATCAATCCCAGTGGCACACTCTTTTCATGTGGCATGTCAGGTATTGTGCTTAAAATCAATGCCACTTTAGGAGGTGTATGGAAGCTTTTATCTGTTGTAGATCGGGCAGCTCATGACCCATTACCTCAATGTGAACCACTTAATTTGTCATGGAGTGTAGGCTTTATTTATTTATTTATTTATTTATTTATTTATTTATTTATTTATGCAAATGTACATTGTGTTTTCATTGTTTATTTGGGAAAAATACTTATAATATTTAGAAAAGATAAGTAAGAGTTATGTGAACAAAGCTGCCATCTACTTTAGAATATATTATAGGAATGGTACATATTTAGGGAGACTAGACATTCCTATTTACTCGGGATAGTCCCAGTTTTATACAAGAAATGTTTTAGGTGTCATTTTTCACCAATTTGATACCCGCCAACATTAAAGAGGGCAATATATTGTTATTTGTTTAGCTAAAATACAGAAATTACCATAAGGCAGAAAAATACACTAATTTGCAGAACAAATAACAGAAGTCCCTCCGATTATATACTGACCCACAAGTGAGTCAAGACAGGACAATGTTGCACACTCTTTTCACAATTTTATTATTATCAACTATTCAAATACAGGTGTGTCCCAGTTTTGAATTTTGAAAATCTGGTCAACAGAATTATCTAATCTTCATCCAGAATCTTTTATTATTTAATTTAATCATTTTGTATCCAGGGACATAAAGGTAATTTCACTTTAAAGGGCCCAAACCCTACACACAAACCCTGCAGATTTAGAGTTCTTTTCTCAAACAGAAAACACTCATCATGTGGTAATACAGGAAGTGCTCCACCGTGTTTACACCTTCACTAGAATCATTTGGATAACTTCAGCCCTGGAATTGCCAGTCTCTACTAAGGCAAGAGGCAGCTGTTAACTTGAAAACTACCACATCATGACATCACAAAGTGGAACAGAGGATTTTGAGCTTTGGAAATGTAGACAAATTAAGATTTTCAAACTGATTTTTTTTTCTGTTGGAGATCACACAGCAATTTAGGCACATGCTGATTATGGAAAATGTCCTTTCTGACAAAATTTGCCATATTATTGGGACTGAATTTGGTGGGAGTATGAATATACAGGTCCCACCACACGACCAATCTTTACAGAGCTTCTAACCCATTTTACTTCTGGGTTTGCCTGTAGCTGTGGGGTTGCACTCGATGCAGAGGAGAGAGCAGGTAAAACTGACTCAGATTGTGTTCAACAACTTCTATATTTGGCCTGATCTAAGACTTCTTGTCAGTATAGGTACAAGGAACACTCAAGGTGTAATGCTATCACTATAGATTGTGCTTGTGTGTGGTCCCCTGTGATGCTGAGATGTGCTCATTCATTTATTTTAGGTTCTGTTCCTACTTGAGTCGTTAGTGCAACTTTTCATCTGTTTTCTGATCTTTTCTCTGCATTTGAACTGTCATTTTGAACTGTATAACATTGAGAAATGAGAAATTTAAGTATTCAACTCAAAGGACCATTAAAGTCACCATTTGTAAGTACATTTGTTGTGAAACCTATTCCCCCCTCCCCTCACCTGACCTTTATTCAAGCTCACCTGTCACTCAAACACCAGGCCCCTCACTCCCCTACCTTGCCCTACCTTGTAAGCAACACATGTTCTGACATTTAGGATAAATGATTAGTAGAAAACACTAGAAACAGTTTTCCCTTTATGCTTGTCAGCAGGAGCCTAGGTTACTGCTATTAGTAATTCATGTGGTATTTTCTTGAATGCATGTACATGCTGTATTTCTAAATGTTATCACATAACAATTAGCTAATGCCAAGAGCTTACTAAAGCATCAAGCATTCATCACCCTTTAACATGTTGGTTTATAAAGGGAAAAATAAACATTTCTGTTTTTAAAGGCACCAGTGGTTGAAATAGTTCCGGCTCAGTGCTGCTCTAGGTTGGGGAAGGAGAAATGTACTGAAGGAAATTTGATTTTGAGTTATAATTGTATCAGTTGTAACAGTGTTCTGTGCCATAGACTGTATATATAAATGGACATAGCTAACACTCGCTAGCCGCCGCATTCTAAATAGGAAGTGAGAACAGACGCACTTCTGGCTTTATCAACTTCAAAAAATTGTCACTTCTTTCCCTGTAACTGCTGCTATTTCCTAATATTGAACTTGGCTCCAAAATACCTCTTATAACTGCCGGCCTCAGTAAGCTTCATTTGACTGGAGCTGAATGCTATGTGACGTCACACTCCCTCAGTCCACTTCTTTATACTGTCTATGCTCTTGTACACTTATCAACTATGCTACTCATGTTATAATAATACAGTTAGTCACAGTTCTACATAAACATATTCATTGTTGAACTAGTAAGAAGCCTTTACATTCTTCACATTACTACATCTAATAATTAGAATTATAGTGTTCATGTATTGTTACTTTTATGGTAGCAGGCTCATACAAATTCCTCAGAGCATATTCCTGTGTGCCACTGAAGTCTATTTGAATTACTCCAAGTCTAATCTCCCTTTCCCCTGTGCTGCACTACACTGAGAATGGACTGACTAAACTAAACTGCTTTTCTTATTAATGAGGAGTTGAGCCCCTTCTGCCTTTGGGGCTTCACAGAGCAGTGGGTGTTAAGGATTGTGAATTATTTAACATTAATGGGATATTTACTGTTTGCCTTTTTATTTACGTCTATTGAATCTCTTATTTAATCTTTTGCAAAATTTATGAGTTACCTAATTCTACATATACTGGCATTATTTTGCGTTGATTTGTAGACTCAGAGCTATCTTGGGGAATGCTAATGAGTCATGCTAATGGGCAGATGTGAAGGGACCAATTCTTCTTAAAAACGGCGTCGGTGTTGTTCGATACAGTCAGACTCCTCAGGCGTGGAATCCCTCAGAGAAATGCGTCCTTTGGGAAATCAGCCTTATAGAAAACAATCAGAGCGCTCTAAATGACAAGCACTCCATCAGTCGTCTAACCCCACCAGTGTATATCTACTGCTGCCTTTAAAGGTGCAACTTTTCTGGTGGAGGTTCCGTCAAATGCTTTTCTCCATGGAGATGTTATTGCTTTGTCTGTAATGTTTCACAGTATGCTATTAAACCTTCCTATCATCATGGAGAGCAAACAAGACCATGTTACAGGTCAGATCTGTGGCGAGGCAACCCCACTCACAGTCAGAATACCTGTTTTTCTAGGTGTTTTTGAGCTATAAAACCTCTTGTAATTTAAGGAATGAAAAGTAGAGCTGTTTAATGTCATACTGTGGAACATTCCAGGCAGAGCAATAACATATCCATAGGAATAAGCAGATGACAGACCCCCAACCAGAAAGTTACGCAGTGCACCTTTAAACAAATCCATCTAGCATTTTTTCATTACCGATGTTTTTATTTCTCAAAAATGCAATAATTCTTTCTGTGAATAGGAGCGACTCTCCACAGATCTGAACTGTAATGTAGCGTAGTGCTGTAACCTGCGTGTCTCTCTCATAGGTTTAATCTGTACTGTGGAACATTCTAGACAAAGCAATAGCATTTCCATGGAGATGAGCAGGTGGTGGCTCCTCCCTTAAAAATGTTACACAGCGCACCTTTAAGTCTATAAAGAAAGAATGGTATTTATTTATCTCAGACTTACAAGTGTTCAGCAAAGTGTTACCAAAATAGTTTAATGGGAAAAAGAATTTTGAATTGACAAGATTTCTTTTGTTTTCGTCTTTTTCTGTCTCACAGTGTGCAGTCATTTGCATCTATTCACCAAAATGAGTGTTAAATTCTCAATTCAACTCTTGTTTAACCCCAATGGGAAAAAAAGCTCAGGGCTGGTCCAAATACTGGCTAGAGACTTTATGTGACAAAATTTTATCCTGTAAAATTATTATTCAGAGAATGTTTTTGATGTTATTGTAGTGAATTAATTTGCATAAAAGCTAAAGGCTCCATATTTGTATTCTTGTTGGCTGAATGCTTTTCTTTCTTTTCTGCATAATAGATTATTTTAACTCATATTATAAGATTAGAAAATATAATGTTTTTCACTGTTAGAGAAAATGAATTGGAAAGAACATTATGCAAATTGCACAATGTAGTATATGCATGTACTCCATGTGAGCACATCACTAGCGGCAAGATAAGAATTATAGATTAATATCAAATGCCAAATTGTTAAAACTTTATAATCATAAAACTCAGATGTATTGTTATGTATATTAAATAGGTTTTGCATAATTTGTCATGAAATGTCCATTTTAATATACGAGTTTTCATTAGTAGCACAAGACATGCCGTAAAGCTCAGTCTGTAGTAATATAGCTGCATTATTCTTGCATTGGTTTGGTCCTTGCCTTGATATAGTGAATATGACTTTCCTTTCTCACAAATCCACACAATAGATGATCAGTGGTCCCATGGGTGCACACCAACACTTATTAGCCCGCTAATCCCATCAGGTGGCTTCTCTAAAATATTAACCCCAACGTTGAAATAAGACTTTTTCCATTTAAACATAAACCACAAAGTAATTTCTCTTTCTGAAGCCTTCTCTGTGCAAACATCTTCTCTTCACCACTTTTGCAAAATAGGGCAATCTCTCTTAAAGATATTGTAATAGTCTATTTTTAATACACAGTCATTTGCCAGGCACCGTTGTTTAGAGCAATTTGAGGTGGAAATTGAATTGATAGTGAGAGGCTGCTTGTGCCCTTAAGTGTCAAATGAGATACTTGAATAAATTAAACTGTGGCATAATAAAAAGGATTTGGCTTTGCTTTTGTCTGATATTCTGATATGTTTGGCTTTGAGGAAATAGAAATCAACAAAAATGAATGATAATTTGATCTCCATCTCTACTATATCTTTTACAATAAAACTCTCGGTTCATAACCTTCCCAATAGCTGTGAAATGTGCAGCTTGCAAATACTTTACTATCCCCCAGTGGGCAACACCAGGCATTGCAATTGTGATAATATAATAGGTCTTATCAAAAACAAAAGAAGGGAGAATTTAAAATACACAGTTGAAAAAGCTGAGGTACTCAAAAACATAATTAAAAGCCTTTAATACCACATGACAGATGAAATTAAAGAGTTCAGAGTGTGCTGGCCCACAGTCTCCAGGTGCATGATGGGACATGTAAGCTGAACAGTTTTTAGCTACAAGCTATTTAAACTACAAGATATAAATAGTACAATTCCCAACAACCAATACATAGGAAAATACATAGTATAAAAATATATAGTGCAGATACAACATGTATAATATATCAGAGGGCTAATCTTAAACAATTGCATGAAGACAAAGATGTTAAAAATAGGAACTGATTGCACATTTAAAGCTTGTGGTTTTAAAGGAAGGGGGAGAAATTTAACTCTCCATTGAGTCCTGGAAATAGCCTTGAGAGTATAGATCCAGTAGGACTCTCTCTGTAGTAGTTTTGTCAGTCTATCTCCTCCTCTTATTGTTTCTTAAATATGTTCAATTCCACTTTTTTTTTTTTTTACAGCTACCATGATTGGCTTCTTTGTAATGCAGGGCCATGGGATACAGGGGGTTACAGGTCCTTATAGCCTGTATTCAGCCAGTCTGTTTTTCAGTTTGTGTTTTGTTTGGCTTATGTGAAAACGACCACATGGGCATTTGAGTCGGTATAACACATAAGTGGTGTTACAATTAATGATTGTCCTGATATGTGTGTACAATCCCTCAGTCATTCAGATAGAATCCATGGCAAAAGGAGAAATTCAATTTGTCAACTGGACAAAAGTTTATTTGGTCGAATAAAACTTTTGTCCAGTTGACAAATTGAATTTCTCCTTTTGCCATTGTCCTGATATCAAAATTTTGACCTGATGTAATGTCCATGAAGGAGTTAGTCCTCTGTACGTGTTCACAATTTGTACAATTACCACACCTGTAGCAGCCAGCCTTAGTATCCAGCCATGTTTTTTGTTTCAGTGGAGGGAGCTGTTCACCAGTTTGTCACTGAACGTGGGGGTTTTTCTCAAGCTGATGGTGGGGGTCTCTGGGAGTGCTGTCACTTCTTAATATACTCCAGTTCTGTTTGATTATTTGTTGCTTCAGTGCCATATTCAGTTACAAAGTACACTTTATCAGGACTCACATTTTTCTTTGGTTTCTGAGTTAGTAGTTCTTCTCTATTGAGATTTTTGGCTCGATTGTAGGCTGAGGACACAGTGCTATCTGTGTAGCCTCTGTTTTTGAATCTACAGCTCATATCTTGGGCATTTTCTTTCAAAATTATACTCAGTGTCACAGACTCGCCCTACTCTTTGAAACTGACCATAAGAGATATTCTGCAGCAACCAAAAAGCTGTCTGCTTTTAAAATATGCATTTAGATCAGTAAATTTTGTGAAAATTGTTCTGTGTAAATCCCATCAAGGCCTTATATTTAAATCAAGGAAATGTATTTCTGATAATGAATAGTCTAGGCTGAGTTTGATATTGACATTTATATTATTCAAATATGAGTGAAACTGTAACAGTTCTTGTTCAGACCCAGACCACAGGAACAGAAAATCATCCCACCACAATATTTTATCTTGAAATGTGTTAAGATTTGAAAAGACATAGTTTTCCTCCCAACAGCCCATGTACAGGTTTGCGTAACTGGGTGCAAAGCATGCTCCCATTACTGTGCATTTTTGTTGTTTATAGAGCTGTTGCTGAAACAGAAAGATGTTATTTCTCAATGTCCATTCTGTCAGTTTTAATATAAATCCAGCAGGGGGCATTGTCTTTGGAGTCCTCCTTTTTAGGTAGTATTCAAGTGTCATTAGTCCATCTTTATGGTCAATGTGAATGTATAATGATTCTACATCCATAGTCACAAGATATTCTTCTCCAATGTTTATAAAGGAAAGCAAGCTACTGACAAAAGGTTTAATATGAAAATCTATGTATTTAGACAAAGGTTCGGTGAGTGACTCATTCCCACTAATTATGGGTCTTCCTGGTGGGTTTTCTATATTTTTATGAACCTTTGAGAGCATATAAAATGATGGAATACGTGAAAAGTCATACTCATTATGTGTGAGTTCTCCAGTTCTCTTCTTTAGCATGTGCCAGTAAGGCTGTGAGTTCAGTTATGAGCAGGTCTAGTGGGTTTGACTTTATAGGAATATAGTACTTACTGTTAGTTAGCTGTCTCTTGGCTTCTGTGATGTACTGTTCCCTTCCCCACACCACCACACCTCCACCTTTGTCAGCTCATTTATATTTTTTTGTTTGTAGATAACCAGTCCAGTGCCTGTTTCTCCTCATACGACAGATTATAGAAGAGTCTCATGTTGAAGTGGTTATCTATTTCAAAAAGTCACTTTTTATAGAATGTGTTTAATGTCTGATTACACATATTTGGTGTGAAAGTAGATTTGGATTTGAATGTATTTGTTTTATTCTGGTATTTTCCAGAACGAATATCAGCATGGCTGGAAATTCTTTTGTTTTATTTATAGGTGCAAAAATTAGTCCTTTAGACAGCACAGACATTTGGGCAGATATAAGGGGGATGCCAGACACATTTATCACTTGTTCATTCTCATTCTACTCCTTGTGTATTTAAAATATATTTAATTAACTTAATGAATTAATTAATTTATATAGCTCCTCTCAAGACACACAAAGCGCTGTACAGTGCATTATTCCTCCACCACTTTGTGGTGATAAGCTACTATTGTAGCCACAGCTGCCCCGGGGGCAGGCTGACAGTAGCGAGGCTGCCAATCTACGCCATCGGCTCCTCCAACCATCTTCAACACTCACATCACATTCATACCAGGCAATGTGGGTGAAATGCCTTGCCTAAAGACACAACAACATATTTAAGCTGGTTAATTTGTGCAAGAGGTATTTGTAGTCTTTAAGTTAAAAATTACTTCAAAATCAAAAGACTGATGAAGAACCAGTTTAAATGGAAAATGAAGCAGTGACTGCAACAAATTCAAGCCTGTGAACACTAAAGCCATTTTAAAAGTGTGTTACTATAAATACTTTGTAAATGTGCTTGATGTTTTAATGTCTGTATGTCACTGGCTGCATTTGTCTGGTTTATGTGAGGGACCAGGTCTGCAAATTAGCCCTTAGCTACACGGACTATTTTAAATAGCAGCCATTTTAGATGCAACAATGCTTTTTGTTCTGTCAATAAATAAATAAATAAATAAAACCAGCTTTTATCAAATGTGTAACTAAGTGGAAAATATTCTACTTCTAAGTGGAAAATATTCTACTGCTATTCTACTTCTAGTAGAATTCCAACTACTACTATCATGCATTTTAAACTGGGGTAGCAGATATTTTTATGTACTTCGAAAAATCACTCCATCACTCCATGAGCATACTTTCATCTTGAGTATTTCTAGGTTCATAAACAACCACAGCTTACATGTTCACTGAATATAAATGGAACGCAGACATAGGTTAAACCACACAGCAGCTACACGTTAGCCACATGTTTATTAATATTACACATTTCATGTACAGTACTTATTTCCCATCGAGAGATCAGTTTATGTTTGTCAACCTCCCTAAATATACAATATATACAGCCTGTAGCCATGATTACATCAAACTGTTATTTGAATAAGATATTTTTTTTAGTTATTTCAGAACCTACCTAAACCTGATCCTATCCATTTTGCCGCAGTCTTATGTACAAGACAAGCTATATTTATTTTCAACATTTGTTTTGTGGTATTTTCTTCTTTACTTTCCATCTTCCTTTTTAGCCTCCTTCCCTGACTCCTCTGCGTTCTTTGCCTCCTCTGCCTTCATCTCCTCAACCCTTTTGCCCTCTTCTTCTTCCTCGTCATCCTCCACTGGTTCTCCTGTAATTCGCTCCAAGTCTGAGAGCCGATGTTTAAGAGCTGTCTCAGTAGACTCATAGCTCCCCAGTATCTTTTTTATCTTGATCTGCATCAGTTCCATTGTACCATACAGCTTGTTAACTTTCTCCTCAAGCTCTTTAACTTCTGGCTTGATATTTGCAGGGTCCAAATCAATGAGACCATCTTTCATGAGAATCTGTCGCCCCTTTTCCTCCAGCATAGCCTTGGCATCCGGGTACTCTGTCAAGGACTCCATCAGGTCATCTTTGGATAAGCAAAAAAGATCGGAATACCCAATACTCCGAATATTAGCTGTTCGTCTGTTTCCTGCTTTGCTTCCTTTAATATTGAGGATACTGATTTCACCAAAGTAGCTACCACTTCCCAATACAACAAACTGAGTCACGCCATCATCAGCTACCACAGCCAGTTTTCCGTCTTTTATGATGTACATCTCACGTCCTATGTCGCCCTTCTTGCAGATGTAGTCACCCGGGCTGAACACCTGGGGGCGCAGTTTTAGTACCAGTTCAATGAGTAGACCTGCCTCACAGTCTGCAAATATACGGACTTTCTTCAGAGTCTCCATGTGAACTTGGATGGCGATCTCAGCTCTCAGTTTGTCAGGGAGGTACCTTAGGACTTCTCGCTCGTCCTGGGCTTTACCGTTGTTCCACAAATAGTCAAACCATTTTATGACACGTTCCTCCAGTTCTTTGCTCACCTTTCGAACCTGAAAGAAAGGCATAAACTTTAAAGGTGCATTATGTAACTTTTCTGGTGGATGGACGATACCTGCTTATGTCCATGGAGATGTTATTGCTTGAATGTTCCACAGTATAGCATTTCTATTTTGCATTTTTTAAATTACACATGTTGCATTGTTAAAAAAAAAATACCTGGAACAACATTCATTCATTCTTCAGATCCACTGACCCAAAGGTTACCAGTGCTATTCCAGCTCCAACAGATGAATACTGTCATTCTGTCCTTGGGCAAGACACTTAACTCACAAGTCCCCAGTCTCTGCGTACACTGAATGTGTGTGTGAATGGGTGGTGGTTCCTTGATGTAAAGCACTTTGAGTACCTTGAAGGTGGAAAAACTCTGTATAAAAATGTGACCAGTTACCACCACAGGGCTCGCACCTCCACAGATTTGACCTGTGGCATGGTCTGGTGGCCCCATCTGCTTGTCTCCATGGGAAAAGAAAAATTTAATCCCATACAGTGAAACATTATTGACAAAACAGTAGCATCTACAGGAAGACAAGCTGGTAGTCTAACCCCCTCTAGAAAATGTACATAGGGCAGCATTTTATGTTCTCCATCTTTTTTCTGAGATGAACAGAACTGTTTATCCTACACATGAAGTTATTTTGAAATATCATAACTTACAGAACTAACTTAATAGTTATCTGAATTAACTGGTCCATCTTTTTTGAAGGGGCCATATTACATTATTTTCTGAGTTGATATTCTGATATTTTCTGATGTCATAATGTTCTTTCCTCATCATACCTGGAGTTATGTTGTTTCAGTTACACATGTTTAACACAAATCCTGAATAGTTACGCATATTGATATTTATTTCTAATTTGTGAAGAGTTTGGGGATATTCTTGTTTGTGTATATGCTTTAAGACTTCTTCTAATTTGTTTAACAAAATCACAAAGTACCCCTGTAAGTTTGATAAACATACCTGCATGTAGTGCTTGATATTGTCTATCCTGGACTGAAACTGGGCTTGGGCTGCGTTCATATTGGAGATCATCATGGCAATGTTTCCTACTATTGTGGCAAAGATGAGGACACCAACCAGGAAGTCCACTACGTGAAAGAGGAACTCAGAGTCCAGGACCGGAGGTGGAGTTTCACCAATAGTTGTAAGAGTCAGTGTGGACCAGTATAAACTAAATGCATACTTCCTCATTGGCTGACCAAACTCTGGCTCTCCAGGATTGTCCAAAGCAGGATACACCCAGTCATCCGCCCCAAACCCTATGGACTTGGAGAAGGAGAAGTAGAGACAGGCGTTCCAGTGGATAATAATAAGTATGTACATGATGAGGTTAGCGATGCGAAAGATGTTTGGATAGTTGGTTTTTGTTTCAGTTTTGGTGAAGAACTCCATCATGCGGCCTATTCGTAGCAGTTTGTTGATGCGGATTTCTGGATAGTCTATTCCGAAGTACAGATACAAGATGTCAGTTGGGAGCATGGAGATAACGTCCAGGTGGAACTGGAAACTGGAGAAGTAGCGATCTTTTAGCAGCTGCTTGTCTTTCACAAGAAGGCCTTGCTCAAGATAACCTGCATTCATCAAAAAGAGGGTCAATCACCACAATTACAATTTATGCAATAATCACACTTCCTACACGTTAATTTGATTTACGATTGGTCTGATTAAACAAATTTACCAATCAGTGGCTGAGGTACAAATTTTCCATCAAGTTAAAGGAACTGTATGTAAGATTCTGATTTCAAATTTCTTAAACTTGACCTATCTGTGTCCCCAGATTTGAGGTAAACATGCTGATTTATTCTTAATTACAAAAACATTTCACATCATTGCATTCATTCTGTATTGTCCCTGTCGCCAAAAAGCCTCATCCTAAGGAGCTGAATTACAGCAGGCCAGACGCTCTGACATCATATGTGATGAAGACAAGATCAGCCACACCCTTGACCCTCTGCAGTTTGCTTATCGGGAAAAAGTGGGAGTGGACCACGCCACTGTTCTACCTGCTCCATAGGTCCCTCTTTCATCTAGGCAAAGGCAGTTGTGGTGAGAGGATTACCTTTTTTGACTTCTCCATTTAACACCATCTAACCTCTGCTCAAAAACAAACTAATCGAGATGGGAGTGGATTCTTCTCTGGTTAGCTGGATGATAAATTACCTCACTGGGAGACTTCAGTATGTCTGACTGGGGCACAGCATCTCTGACACTGTTGTCTGCAATACCGGAGCTTCACAGGGGACTGTACCGTCATTAGTTCTGTTTACCCTGTACACACTGACTACTCAGAGCTGTGTCACATGCAGAAGTACTCTGATGACAGCCATTGTGGGGTGTATCAGGAACAGTGACAAAGGGGAGTACAGGCAGCTCATTGAGGACTTTGTGGTGTGGTGCAGGGCTAACCACCTTCAACTGAACACTGCAAAAACTAAAGAGATGGTGGTGGACTTTAGGAGGAGCAGGCCACAGCTGCAACCTGTGACCATTGACAGGGACACTGTGGAAGTTGTAGAGAGTTTTTGTATGAAGTATTTGGGCCTACATTTGGTCCTACAGCTCGACCACAGACTGGAATGGTCTGAAAATACAGATCTGCTGTACATAAAGGGACAGAGCAGGCTGTACTTTCTCAGAAGTCCTTTAACATTTGCCAGAGGCTCCTGCTGATGTTTTACCAGTCATCTAACAGCCATCTTCATTGTCCTCTTCAACTCTGTGGGCTGCTGGGGAGGAAGCCTCAAGAAGAAGGATGCTGGGCGGTTTGATAAGATGGTGAGCTCATGTCCATCCTGGATAATCCCCAGCACCATCACTGGACAGGAGAGTACCTTTTGGGACAGGCTCTTGCTCCACAGACAGACTCTGGAAGTCATTTGTTCCACACGCCATACGGCTGTATAACACTTCACTATAATTGAACTGATGTTATTGTTATTGTTATTATTATGGTATTATTATGTTATTATTGTGTATGTATTGTGCTGCCTGAAATTAATTTCCTTCAGGATTGTAAAGTATTTCTAATCAAATCTAATCTAATTTAATCATTTATGTTATAATTTCATGTTTTGCTTCTCATGATGATTATCAGAAAGCAGAATGAGACTCACATGAGTCTCTCATTTGGGTTGCCAGTTTCAATGCTGAAATCCAGTTTAAACCTAAAGACTCTCTGAGCTGAATACTCACTAAATCGCAGCACAATGCAGCCAACCATTAATCAGCGTTAGTGAATTGTGGAGGTTCTGAGCTTTCACGGGAGACATGGCCTCTCCATATTCTGAGAATGTGAACAACTTGCATGTGTCCTCTATCTGCAGGTTAAAGGGCCCATATTACACTATTTTCCGATCTCTGCTATAATGTTGTTTCCTCATTAAAAAGATACCTAGAGTTGTGTTTTGTTTCATCCACATTTCACATTTAACACAATAATCCTGCATATTTAGGCTGTATGAGTGTTTTCTCATACAGAGAACACTCTGTTTCCCCTTGTGATGTCATGTGGGAATACAGGAAGTGCTCCACTGTGTTTTGAAACTCCATGTCTTAAAGTTCACAAGAGTCAATTTAGCAAAATATAGGACTTTTAAGACACTAGCAACATAGATTCAGTTGAATTGTAGTTTTTGTTTTTTTGTTTTTTTTTTTACGGTAAGAGAGCAGACTACTTATAGTCCCTTTTATTTTTTTCTCTAACCTGTTCTGGTCCTGAAGAACATGTCAGCCAGGTAGATGAGGTCTGAGGAGTAGTCCAGTAGAACCCAGTAAATTATGTAGTTGTGTTGTAGCTCCTCAAAGCAGGCCCTATGGCACAACAAGAGGTGGATGGAGACAAACAAGCATTAGGCTTTCCCTGTCCATTAGTTTGTAGTCATGAAAAAAATGCTTGAGAAAAACAGTTTGCCTTGACATTTCATGACGCACCCAAGCAACGAAAATTACTCTTAGCAGACCCCAAATGAATTACTGTTATCTCCTCCTCTGCTGTGGTGTGGTAAATCAATCAGAAATTACACTAACTACCTGGTGTATAGTTCAGAAGTTAGTAATAGCTTAATAAGATTAATTATTTCTAGTTCAGGTAGTTTAACATTGTGTAAACATAGTGCAAATGTTTTGTAGCTGTTTCCCAGTATTTATCAGGTTAAAGTCAAATCTCCAGTTTGTGGAGGATACACCGCATGCTTTTTTCCACAGTCTGCTATTATCTGTCTTACATGTATTTGATTACAAGTGTTTTAATAGCTAAAACTACATGCATTAAAATACATACATCGTACTGTGTTTGACTCTCCACAGATCTGACCTGTATCTTAGAGACAGATTATGTCAATATTCATGGCAATACTCTCCATGAACAGCTTCAAAAATGAATTGTCTCAAAACCAAACTTATCTACAAAACTTTTGAATTAAAATTACATAAAAATGAGGTTGGCCCCTGTAAACAAATGGGGCTTTGATTAAGGCTGAGTATTAGTAGTAAAAGTACTGCCACAACAATGATGCATCATGTCTCAATTAGGGCTGGGTGATATAGAAAAAAAAATAATCCAATTTTTTTTCTCTTATTGATCAATCTCGATTTTTTATTTAATCTTTTCAAAAACAAAAATTAAAAAAACTGCTTTCGGTGAAGAGAGGACACTACAAATTACACTCACCTTAACAACAACCACTTTTGCTGCAATTTTTCTAACCACACTGTTCTCCTTTGGTAAGAAAAGTTCACAACACATTTTATTTTCCTCTAATGGGAAATAACAGCTGTGTGACAAAGACAGTACTGATGTTTAACAGTATTGTATAAGCATGTGTTTAAGGCCTACATATTCAGATATCCAATGCTCTTTTTCTAATGAACCAACTCAAGTGAACATCACCTTGCTATGATCATGGTCCAGTTGTACATGACTGGAAGTGTAATAATGAAAAGCCAGTTGTAATAGAGATTTCCAGCTGGGTTTATCACGAACAGTTCCTTTGGCCTGAAAGTGGCACAAGAAAATAAGGAGTGTGAATAGCCAAAAATACCAGGGAACTGAGACTCAGAGTGAAGTTTACATACATTTCTTTCTCCTTTTCTTTCTCCTCCTTCTCCTCCTTCTCTTTTAGCTCCTTTTCTTTGGTTTCTCTTTCCTCTTTCTCCTTCTTCTCTCGTTCCTTCTTTCTGTAACTCACAGTTAAGTTAAAGGGCCCATATTATGCTATTTTCTGATCTATGTTATTATGTTCCTCATCAAAAATATATCTGGAGTTTGTTTTGTTTCATTCACACATGTTTAACACATAAATCCTGCATATTTAGGTTCTTCTCTGAAACAGAAAACACTCTGCTACACCTTGTGATGTTATGTCGTAATACAGGAAGTGCTCCACTGTGTTTTTAAACTCTATACACCTTTACTAGACTCATTTTGATAATTTCAGATCTGGAATTGTCAATCTCTACTAAACTAAAAGTAAAAGGTAGCTGTTGACTTGAAAACTTCCACTTCATGACATCACAAGGTGGAACAGAGTATTTTGAGCTTTGGAGGTGTAGGGAGAGTAATAATAAAGGATTACTCAAACATGTGTGTGTGAATGAATGGTATGGTTTTTATGAGGTAACAATATAACAACACAGCTAAAAGGTCACAAGAGTCAATTTTGTGTAATACAGAACCTTCAAAGGTGCACTATGTTTTGGCATTACACTTGTTTATCCCCATGGAGATCAGTGAGTGACAGCAGCGGACCAGGTTACATATCATATCTGTGGAGAGGCCACGCTGATCATAGTAAGAATGTATGTTTTTCACTGTATTCAGCAATAAAACAGCCATAATGAAATAAATGCTAGACTGTGGAACATTACAGACAAAGCAATAGCATCCCCATGGAGACAAACACTAGAAATGTTACATAGTGCACCATTAAATTTGACCATTACAGTGTATTCAGCTTTAAGCATAAGCAATTTCACAATTAAAAATAAAAAGATTACTCTTTCTTTTCTTTTTTGTCCTTTTTTCTCTTTTTCTTTTTCTCCCTGTAAAAGACAGGATTAAAACATTCAAACACAACTTGACATTTAACATCAAAGAATACAGCCTCTCCTCCATTGTACCTACTCTTCATTGTTGTTGCAGTTGTTCATATTGAGTAAGCCAAAGGAACCATCGAGCTCAGTCCTGAAAATAAAAGGAATTCTGTCTAATTTTTTTTTTTTTTTTTTTTTTTTTTTTTCATTAAAGGTGTAATATAGTTTGAAAATGTTCTCACAAATCATCATCTTCTTCACTGCACTCTTCACCATCTGAGGTGAGAGGTGCGGGCATTGGGGTCGCCATGACAGCTGATCTGATATCACAAATGAAAAGAAAATAATGTGTGAAGTGTAGGGAATCTGGCCCAAAGTGGTCGAAGTAGGAGGAAGACTATAAACTAAAATGTGTCTTTGACCAGACAAAAATTTATTAAAGTTGACTTCTGGAGTTAACGCAAAATAACTTAATCATAAATAAACTGTTCAAACAAATAAACAGAAAATAAGTAAATTAAATCAAATACAACTCAACAGCAACATGCACCCAACTGCACAGACTAAAATGGGCTGCTTATATAAACACTCCCCAGCAGAAAGGACCTCCCCCAGGTAAGTATCATTTCTTTGAACAGGTAACAGTTTACAGGCAACTTTCAGAACTCTAAAGCTAGCCTTTAGATATTTTTATTAGTACAAAATATTGCAGCTACAATAGTTGTCTTCATTGTCACAGCCTATAGTTTTGTGAAATAGCAATTATTTTATTTTTATTTGTACATACATTTGTATAATTATGCCTTATCTTATTTGATACCAGTCTCTTGATATTTTTACAACTTATTTTAATTTATTATTACCATTTACATTTTTGTTCTTTGTTATAATAATATGCTATATTGTGATGTGTGAGCTATTGTGTCCAAATAAATTTCCTTGTGGGTCAATAGTTCGTCTAAGTGTAATCCAGAACTATTCATCCAAAGGAAAATCATCGTTAACGTTCTATTTTAATGCCGTAAATAGACTTCTGCACGTGAGGCAGCCTATATTTGTTAGTCTAATCAAGGTGTTAATTAGACACTGCCGCACAGTGTGATTCAAATGAGCTCACCTTGTTTGCTTGCTTAACGCACAGTGACATCCATTTCCTGCCCTCTCTCGTGAGAAATATAAAATCCACCTGTTTGCATCCATAATTGCACTAATCATTTTTATCATATTTCATAATCAGGCTCCACAAGTACCACCTGTACACCGCGCGTCTCCCTTCTGTGTCACGCTGTCGTATTTAGTTGATACGGATTTGTGGATTACAGACCGATGGGAAGACCAAAGTACATTGTCCTAATTTACCCATACAGTAGACCCCCGTGTTCAGTTTCTTCAAAGTCATTAATTAATCTATATAGAAAGCAGACAAGTGGAAACCATTATGTGTCCCGTTTTATTTGACACGATTTGTAATTTTAGGGTACAGGGGCTTTAATGCGCCATAGGCTCCTCCTGCGGCGTCAGCACTTTCGCTCCATCCCAGTCTGATCCTATTAGTCCGGCCCCACACAACTGATTTGGGATCAGTTGTTTAATTGAAATCTTAAAAGCAGTCAGTCGTAAAAGTGACCGAGCTTCTGTGGTGCAGTGGCTCCCCCTCTGGGCTGATATTAATAACTTATTTGGTTACTTTAGTTTTATGACGGTCTGTTTAATTTTCATATAGGCTATAAAGAAGTCACAACGAGAATGTTTATGTGGCTAAGAATAATTAATAATAGCAAAAAATCTTTATTCATGAAACAAAGAAAACACTGGTGGCAAACCTTTTCTTTACAAAAATACAAACAGGCGAATATTTTTTCTCATAGACTTTCTAATTGTTGCCTGCTTAACATGCAGCACCTTTATGTGTATTTAAATAGCATGTATCCAGCGCAGGCAACACAAAACATAACACAAACTTATGCGATAGGAACCAGACCAGGATCTGCATCAGCTGCGACTGGGGCGTCCACTGCAGGGACCACGTCCACAGGGGCCACGTCCACAGGGGCCACATCCACAGGGGCCACATCTACAGGAGCGACATCGACTGCACCAGTGTCCACGGGGACCACCTCCACCGGGGCGTCCACCACCACCGGGGCATCCACCACCACCGGGGCATCCACCACCACCGGGGCATCCACCACAACCGGCTCCAGTGGGACCGGGTCAGCAGGGGCGGGGTCAGCGGGGGCGGGGTCAGCAGGGGCGGGATCAGCGGGGGCGGGGTCAGCCTCAGCAGCCTCTGCCTCCTCCACCTCCTCCTGTTCATCGGAGTTCACAGGGGCACCACCAACAGCAGCGGCTTTGGGGGCAGTCCCCTCCTGGATACAAGTAAAACAACATAAAGCATATGCATTCCTGCTCATGTATTATAAATGATAGAGCAGGGTAATTATAAGGAGATTTTTACTACAAGCTCAAGGCTGGATGTATGACGTTAATCTGTCTCTTCCCACCCACTCTGTCTGCTTACTAAGGACTGTCTAAGTCAGACCTTTTGAAAGCACTTTTTATGACTATTGTAAAATCAGCTAATTACACCTTTAGTTTATGTTTTCACAGAAAGCTGTTGAGGAAAGGAAAATAACTCTAGACAAGACAGAGGCGTATGAGGCACCTCATTTAACCTACATAAAGGCAGAACAGTAATGATTTTGAGAAGATAACCAGTTTGGAAAAAGATTTTAATGGATGTTGTGAAATGTAGTAAAAGAAGCAGTATTCACAGTTGTATATAAGTAGTATTTAAGTACACACACCTCTGCCTCCTCCTCAGACACTTCCTCTGCAGGGGCTGCAGGGGCTGCTGCAGCCGCGGGGGCGGGAGCTGCATCCACCTGTACACAGAGACCACTCACTGTACAACAGCAGCACAATATCACTGAGAGAGGGCTATGCCCAACTAACCTGTACGAGCGGTGCTCTGGCGGCTGGATCAGCCTGGAAATGTTCATAATGAAGTTTAGTTGTTTTGATATGAAATACGATTCGTGAACAGTTTTAGTGGTACAGTTAAAGTAACTTACAGGTGCATCTGCCGGGAGGAAGGGGTTTACCAGCCCCTACAAATACACAGGAACAGTAATGATTATTGACCAACATTATGAGTTAGATGATTACTGCTCTGTAAAGAGGGGATCACTAGCCTGTTGTTGATACATCCTGTACATCTCCATCCAGCGCAGGGCTTCATTAGCATGAGCTGCTACCTGCTAAAGAAATGCCAGACTGTTCCAGACATGTTTTCCAGTAAAACCAATTACTCTCTGGCTCTTATAGTCCTATTACTGTTGTAGACTCAGACAGACTATGACATGTCATGGCTCACCCAGACTATGTTACTCTAAGTTTATACAGTGTGTTTGTTTACCTCATTACTTTCACTCACCGGAGCCTGAATACCAAAGAACAGAAATAAAGGGGTCACTTTGTGCACTGACCATAAGAAAAAATGTTTACATACATAAAGATAGCTGAGTCAACAAACCAAATAAGTTATTGGACTTACAGGGGCAGCTCTGGCAGCCACCAGCAGGCACGCAATCACCACCAAGATCATTCTGAAAGTCTAAGAGAATATAAAAATAAGCTTTTAGCAATACTTTATTTGATATGTATTCTTATTTGCCTAAGCATAGCATTCAGACAGCAAAACATATTTCATATGCACTATTAACTAAGAGAACTATCCACTTGTAAATTGTTGTAATATTTATAAAATCATAGAGACAGAAATTCTAAAATTCTGTCAAAAAAAAGTCTTACCTGTTGTGTGCAGGAGGGAAAACAGATGATTTGTCGCCGTTGGTAGCTAATCTAGTCCATCTCCTTCAAGGATGCCATTTATATCCCAGAACATCCTTTGACAGCCAATCACATGAGGCGCACATGGCTGTTTGAAGAAATGCCCCACACTTCAAAAGTGAAAGGGAGGCATGCATAAGGCCCCTCTTACACTTAATTACATGCTGCAGGTTGGCTTAGCATACATGGCCCTCTTTATTGCCCTAAACCAAACAAAGCGGTTAGTGCTGACACAAGCACATGCCTCTGGTGATAAGTGCGGAGGAAAAGTTAACCCAAAAATTGGTCTAATGATAATAGGATGTTAATGACAGGAAGGTCCTGAGGCAGCACAGAGTGACATCTTGTATCGTCTCACATGTTTCATGTCTCGTCCATGTCACCGAGCTCAGACAGGCTCCTGGGTGATTGACACAAGCTCCATAAACACGCTTAGTTATGAGTTTTTTCTTTTCTTTTTGGGTGATTGCCATCATCAACATCATCATTGTTTCTGTGTTTGATTTTGCCTCTCAATCATATCCACATCCAACCTGCTGAGCTCGTGGATTTCACTCAAGTTAGTTCTTTCCCACCCTTTAGATAAACACTTGTTTGCTTACTGAAAATATATACTTCAAAGAAAAGTTGTAATTGGCTTATAATTGATTTTCAATTTGTTTCTTTGTTTGACTGTTATTCCAGTTTGGGTTAATTTAGGCATCTTCGTATTTCTTAGTGATGTGATGTTTGTGAACAAGTCAGGTCTTTTGAGTGGTGTGATGTTTCAAAAGAACTGAGTCTTTTTTATTTCTAGTTTTATGCATTTTCATCCTGATTAATGCTGAACCAACACAAGAATCAGTTAGTTTTTTTAATTATTATTATTGTAATGCAACATTTTATTTCGACTCTGCATCATTCCAAAGGGTAAACCCACACCGCTCTCAGTTTGAACCATTGTAAACAGATCTAAGCCTTGGTCATTTCTCTCTCTGTGATTAGTTTGTGGATAAAATGAGTCTCACATTGGCTTCTGTCACATAAATAAATAGTAAAAGAGCCAGTCTTTTGAACAGCTCTTTGAAGTGAATTTATGCAAAAGATTTGGATTCCATAAAAGAGCTGAAAGTCCCATCTCTAGTATTTCTTTAATGTCACCATTAATGGTAGGCCTATACTGTGAAACATTTGTCTCCATGCAGATGTTATTGCTTTGTTTGGGAAGTTATGGAGTATATCATTAAACCTTTCTATCTTCAAAACAGCTGGAAATTAGTCTGCTGATTTCATGGTTGAAAAATGTAGAGCTGATTTCCACCTGCCCAAAAACATGGGAGTGCAGCAAAGTCCTCCTATAGCTGCAGATCTCACCAGTGAGTTGTGTACAGTAGTATTTTGTGCTAAAATGGCTACGCAGTGCGGCTGAATATGAAGAAACTAAGTAAAGGGCAGTGGGTGTGTACTGGGGATTGGTGAAAACATGAGTTGTCTGAGCAATAGTCTTAAATGCAGGAGAATTACCACAAACATGCATGAATCACTCCATATACAACTTCGAGTAGGTAAATGAAAGGTGAAAACAATGCAAGGGAAACATGATTAAAAGCTCTTAAAAGTCAATTTTGAATAATATGTTTCCTTTAATGCAACAGTTAGCTTTACTGTTAGCTTTTGGACTGCACTCTGACATATGCTTTTGCTGAGTCATACTTTGTTATAACCTAAAAATGTACTTTTGTTTACTCTCACTGTCAGGACCATCATCATGTCTTCAGCTGGTTTTGTGAAAAGATGCCAAGAGCTCAATCTCCAATCCACAGAAGTATGCACACCACAAAGACACATCAGGGCGTCTTCATGCCATGTGTTAGGTCAACTTTAATCTTTTACATTTTATCAGTCACTTTACAATATAAGAAAAAGACAAATGGCTGTATGAACACTGAGCTTGTAACTGCCAGGACCATGACAATCGAGAGTTCAGCGACATGACAACGTTGCATTGCTAATGGTCTGTGTAACAAAGCATTAGCCTTAAAAAAGAAAACTGAAAGTTATGCCCATTTATATATAGACTGTCCCCACTTATATATAGACTGTATGTATAAATGGGCATCACTAACCTCCTAGCCGCTGTGTTCCAAATTGGAAGTGAGCAAGGGGACGCTTCCTGCTCCATCGGTTCCAGTTGAGTTTACATTGAAAAATGGTCATCTCTCTCGTCATTTTGGTCTTAAAATGTTCGTATTAACCCTCTCTACATGATCCGGGTGTTTTTATTTCAATATTTTGTTGTAAATAAATTCCTATTCCTAATATGGACTGGCTCCAAATTCGCCCCTGTAACCGCTAGCCTCATGAGCTTCATTTGACTGGAGCCGAACACCGTGGGTGACGTCACACTCACTTAGTCCACATATTTATGCAGTCTATGGTTAGACGTCTTGGTCATATTTGATTTTAGAGAATTTAGACTTTTTGACCTTTCGCTATTGTATGACACAATATTGTATCAACTTCTTTCTTACAGTTTCTTGCTGCTGTCGACGTGTTTAAGTGTCAACAATGAAATGGATCTCAACATTTACCAATTGCTCAGGAAGTAAATTTTCCATTCATTTTTTTCACATATGGTCAGCTTAGAACTTTAAAGCAATAATTGTACAATGACAAATTGGGAAATTTAAAACTAGAAAACTATTTATTACTTGGTTTGTGGAATAGTACCTGTGGTAAATATTTATCATAGTTATACATTAATCAGTAATCAGTAAGTAGCGATGAGTTTTAAAACAGAATACTTCTACTTCATCAACACCAAAAATTCCTATCAAAATGCAGGAACAATTTATGTGCATGGAGCATGGACTGTGTATATAAATGGACATTGCTAATGCACTAGGCGTTGCGTTCCAAATAGGGAGTTCGCATGTGGCTCTTCCGGCTCCTTCTGACCCTGGCTCCCATTGACTTACATTGGAATATTGTGGCCCCTCTCCCTGTAACTGCTGCAGTGAACCTCATCATTCTGGTCTTATAATATTTGTATTAACCCGTTCTACATGATCTTGGTGTTTTTTTCCAGTATTTTGTCCAATAAAAAATTCCTCTTCATAATATAGCGCCTGGCTCCAAACTCGCCCTTGTAACTGCTGCATTGCGAGTTTGAGTGTCACTGAACGCTATGGGTGACGTTACACTCGCTTAATCCACTTCTTTATACAGTCTATGGCATGGAGGCATTTTTTAAATAGTTGAAACCTTCTAACAAAATGTATTTTTATTTGTCAAATAATTATTAAGCTTTGGTCCTTGTTTACAGTATAGGGCTGCCAATCTGAAGTGCACCACTGTGTTTTTAAACTCCATACACCTTCATTAGAATCATTTGGATCATTTCAGCCCTGGAATTGTCAATCTCTAATGAAAAAAAAAGTTTAAAGGTAGCTGTTAACTTGAAAACTACCACTACATGACATCACCAGGAACAACAGAGGATTTTGAGCTTTGGAGATGTAGACAGTCTAACAATGCAGGATTACTCAAACGTGTGCAAATGAAAGAAAACACAACTCCAGTTATGTTTTTGATGAGGTTACAACATGGCTTAACGCTCACAAGAGTCAATTATGGGTAATATAGGGCCTTTAAGGATATACATACAATTTTGAAGAACATCTGACAAAACAGGTGGTGCAGACTGTGAGACAATATGTGCAATTTATTAACTCACTTTTAATTCCCCCAGACAATGTTTTGAGATTTTTCATTTATTTATCTTTATGGACACAGGCTCCACTCAGGTCCTTTATCTGATGCAGGCAGTATTTCACAATCCATTTGTCTGACGGCGTTGAAGTAGTTTTAATATAAAGCCTGGAGAGGTGCAGGTAAATTATCACCTATCATCTTCACTCTGATGTGGCTGTGTGTATTTATACATATTGATGTTCCAGGAAAGAGGACGAGACAGTGTAGCGTGAGAGCTTGGCGCCTCTGTTTAGGTACTTTTGAAAAGATAAGTGTTAAGCAGTGCTGTGACAGGCTCATGCCTCCAGGGAACTGTGGATTTTTTCTTTTTTTTCTTGTCTTTTTCCTTTTTTTCTGTGTGTTGTTTATTTTAATGTTCATTGTGGAGGAATGTACAAAATCACTGCAGGCTTTTATTTTTATGGTGTGTTGTAATTATGATGTGTTCTCCATGTAAAATGCATACACATAACATGTTACAATTATTCTTAAGTTTGCAGAATCATAGACTATGTTATAAATTGAATGGATTAATTTGTATACAGCTCAAAGATGGCATTGCAATTACTCTTAAAGGTCTTATATTACACAAAATTTATTCTTATGAGCTTTATGCTATGTTGTTAGCTCATCAAAAACATGGCTTGTGCTTTGTTTTATTCACACATGTTTGTGTAACCTTTTGTTATTAGCTGTCTACATCTCCAAAGCACAAAATGCTCTATTCCACCTTGTGATGACATGTAGTTTTCAAACTAACAGCCACCTTTTACCCTTAGATTGGCAATTCCAGGGCTGAAATTATCCAAATGATTCTAGTGGTGTATGGAGTGGAGTGGAGCACTTTTTGTATTACCACATGACATCACAAGGTGGAGGTGGAGTGTTTTTGAGAGAAGAACACAACACCAGGTATGTTTGATGAGGAAATAACATTATGTGAGCCCTTTAAGATGTCTAACGTCTGACTCTTTCTAGGCCTGTTGTAAAAAACATAAAATGACAGTAAACAAAGGCTTGCTTGAAAACTTTATTTACTTAAAAACAATCCATTTAAGCGATGTGAGAGTTATTAAATTAATGCAAGATAAGAAACATACTACAAAGTGTTAAAGTTAAAATAAAAAGGGATACAGAAAGGCTGCTACTTCCAAACATACATTTAGTATATTTTTTTGCTTTTCTGTGAGTCTTCATCATGGCTGTTGTCCAAAAGAAGTGTGACTTTGTTTTTCCATTCACTTTAAACCTTGGCCGGTGCCTAAAAAGAAACAAATTACAAAACCATACTCCCTATGTCCATATTTTGTATTTGAATCTACCTGGCTGGCCTGGACAGGTTGGTCCTGCTGGGCCTGGTTCAGAGGGAGCTGGGATGGAAGTGGCTTTACATCAAAAGCAGGAATCTAGAAATAAAACACTGTAAATCTCAAACACCCCAGTGACTGATGAGATGTGAAGGATGAACTTCTCTCACATTTTGAGGCAGCTGAGGGATATTTGGAGGTGGGAAGTCAAACGGCAGGACCTGAAAAATTCATAGTCACAAAGTTACTTTAAAGGTGCCAAAGCCATTGGATATTACTGGATACTGCTAATCACAGGATTTGTATTGGACATGAAAACATGTTGAAATCAAATGGGTCAAGACAGACCCTTGCTGGACACCACAGTGTAGATAGAAACAATGGACACAGTGAATTCCAGATTTGTGAAATCCTTAGACTTAGAAGAAACAACAACATTGAAGTATTGTTGATATCATGAAAATGTGTCTTACATTGGGGCTGTGAGGAACATTTGACATCGGCGGCATGTTTGTAATTATCTGAAATCAAAATTAAAAAGCAGTTCAAAATGTTTTACTATAAAAAGGTGTACTTTTTAATGTTTTTTTAAGGTTCTTACCCTCTGCTGTGCAAAATCATATGGGTAGTACTGAAACGAGACATGAACATAAAGTCACGATTGTTATAGAACAGAACAGGAAAAGTGGAAAACAAGGTGACACTTACGACTTCAACGCTCTGTCTGCCCGGGGGCTGAGGGATTGAATATTTGATGAAACCCTGAGTGGGGAAAGACTGCACAGAAACACAAAGGAGAAGCATGAAGAAAAGCACTCCACAACAGACGGGACCAAAAAATACAAACAGGTGAAAGAAGTATTCAAATCGAGTAGCAGTAATGCTACCACATATTTTACTCTGCAGTATGTCTGCTGCTATTGCTAGAACATCTGCAACATATCCACAGAAAATACTTCACTACTTCTTAATCAATCAGACTTTATTTATAAAGCACTTTTCAGACAAAAAATGTTACACAAAGTGCTTTACAGTGATTAAAACATTTTCTTCCTTCCACCCACCCATCCATTCCTCACAGCACACACACACACACACACACACACACACACCTGCACACACACACACACACACACACACACACACACACACACACACACACACACACACACACACACACACACGTACTCAATACTTCAGTCTTGTATGATTTACCTGTCCTCCAACTGCAGCTCCACCAAATGTATGAGGATAAATCTATAAAAGTCAGCAGCATTAAAATAAATGAAACATGCAGCGTCTGTCATTGAGATGTGGAGTGTTTACTCACCAGCTCCACGCTATAAGCACCAGGAACGCCAGTCTGTGGTATAGCTGGAGCTCCAGGAAAGACATTTTTCACCTTAAACATATAAACAGCTTCCATTAAAGAGAGTGTTTTTGTAATTGGAAAAGCAGTTCCTGCACTTTAGAATAATTTGTCCTGAGAAACAGGACACATCATTACCTGAGAGGGCGGCCCTTGCCTGGAGCCCGTATAATGAGGCAGGTAATGAAAGAATGACTGCAAATAGACAAGTATTTTGGTACATGGAAACTGTATATTTTACAGAAAAGGGCTGTGTGGGCAATAACTCTGGGCCCCTTAATCATAGCACTATAAAGGTTGATATATGGATATACAGTATACTCTGTTTCAGGATCATAGTCTCTTACAACCATAGACCATATTAAGATTATGTAGATACAGACTATAATTAAAGAGACACAGATCCTTATTATAAATATTAATTTTCATTAATAAAAATTAGTCCTTCTGATAAAATGAAATTCAGAGTCCATTCTGTTTTTATAAAGATGTTCAGTCCTTACCGGAGCAGCAAAGGCTGTGCTCGCCAAGCACAGACACAGTAAGGCCACTTTCATTTTTTTATGTGTCCTTGCCCTGAAATAAATGTAAAAGACTGAGCGGTCAATTACGATATACCAAAGATAATGCTAAGTGAATGTTCCAATGCTTACCTGATGCTCCCCTGTCAAAGTCTCTGTGGTAACGTCCAGTGGTAAAATATTAGACCTAGTGATGGCTTTTGTAGGGTTCAAGAGGACCCTTCAGCCAATCAGAACCCTGTGATGATGTTATTAGATGAGTAGGTAGAGGTGTCTAGTCTTCAGCTTTAGTAAACTACCTGTGGTCATATCCACTTTCTGTGTAATAGCAGACTATTGTTGATTACAGAGTCTAGAGCAGTGGCACTCTGCCCACTGCTTATGCCAGGCTGGTCCTGTGCTACTTCAGCAACAACATAGGATGTGTGTCTGTGGAAACATAAATCCTAGACCAATTGTTCTATTTATAAGTTATAATATTATGTTATAAGGTAAGTATTGTCCAATATTTGGCTACACCGACACCTGATGGACTGTGGCAAGGGACAATGTCTTAATGTCTGTTACAGTTTAACATTTAACATTTTACATTACCTGAAATACTGATTTTGTAATGGGAATTTTACTTTCCATAATGTATAGTATGAATTCATAGTGGAGCTTGCACCATAGGGTACAGGTTTAGGTTACAACGCACAGACAGAGGTCTGAATTCTCTTCCTATTTCATGTCCTGTTCAATAAAGCTCATGGGTCACAAAATAATAACACTGAATCATAACATTAGATCTAAGACAGTCTTTAATCACCTTCCATTGTGAACAGTATATTGTAAACAGCCCCACTGATGTGAGTATTACATGTACACATATTATAAGTACTGGTAAATAGAAAGGCAAATTCCTCCTGCACCTACTGTGATTCGGTGCAAAACAATGATCTAAGAATCTAAGCCATTTAATCTGTGAGGGAAATATACCAGATTACCCTCGTACATTGTTTTAAATATTGTTACTCAGTTAATAATAATACGTAACACTTGTATAGTGCTTTTCAAAATATTTTACATCAAGATATTTTACATTAATAATAATAATACATTTAATAATGCATTAGTTTTATATAGCGCTTTTAAAGACACTCAAAGTCGCTTTACAATTTCCTACATTATTCATTCACTCCATACCTGGTGGTGGTAAGATACCATTGTAGCCATAGTTGCCCTGGGACAGACTGACTGAATGGAGGCTGCCAATCTGAGCCATTGGCCCCTCCGACCACCACCAACACTCACACACGACACATTCTTACTAGGCAATGTGGGTGAAGTGTCTTGCTTAAGGACACAAGGACAGTTTTTGCCACTGGCGCCCCACGTTGCACCTGGTATTTCCAGTGGTCTCCCATCCAAGTCCTGACCAGGCCCGATGCTGCTTCTGAGATTTGAAGAGATCAGACTTTGACAAGGACAAACAGAAGAAACAAAGAAGTTAATGAAAGGTGGTTTTGAGTTTTCAGAGCTTTTGTAATGACCAGTTATAGTTTGCAAATTGCTCTTTCACAGTTTACTCTATGTGAAGTCATGCAATTGAAAGATAACCCAAATACACTTATATGATGGGCCTCTCCTAACTGCCAGAAGCATCTCATATTCGTTTTTCACATCTAACACAAAAATAGAATTGTTTTCCCCCTCACTCCCCTACGTTCCCACATTATAAATCTATCTGCATGTGCAAACCTGTCGATGAGGCAAAACTGGCTTTTTTCCAGAGAAATCATAATGTGTGAAACACGCACATGACACATACATGAGCACCACATGAGACCAATCCTGCTCTATGGTGACTGTTAAAGATAAACCTTTAATCCAGCACAGATGACGTTTTCTTTACACACACATTCAGAAACACTTGGAAAGCCCCAGAGCCCATCCCCTATAGCCCCCAAACATGTCCCTATACGTCTCCATATTTAACTTATTGAGTGATTTAAACTGGCATCTGATTTCACTAAATGCATAAAATAGAATAGCTTGTTATTTAAAGGTGCACTGTGAAACTTTTCTGATTCTTGTTTCCATAGAGATATTATTGTTTTGCCTTGATTATTTCACAGTATGGGAATTAACTTGGTAATCACAAAGTCAGTGGTTAGATCTATGGAGAAGCAAGCCTGCACATGGTAAGAATTCATGTTTGTCAAGGTATTTTTGAGCTATTAAACACCTGCAACTGAACAAATGCAAGGTAGATATGTTTAATGCCCTACTGCGGAACATTCCATGTAAAGAAATATCATCTCCATGGAGACAAGCAAGTAGCAGACCCTTAACCTTAGAAGTTACATAGTACACCTTTAGCTGTATGTTACAGGCATATCTGTCATAGTCATAAAACACACACACACTAGATGGAAGCCTTTGCCTTTATTTGGAAGCAGCAGCAACACAGTAAGAATAGAAACTTTGTAGAAAAATAGTAGAAAACCACACACAAACACATCAAATACACCCAAATTGAGATGCAAAGCACAAATTCTTCTCACATAAAAATATAGCACCATATTTCAACACCAAACGTGGGAATAGTCCAAGAATTCTCTCAGCTTTATTTGTGGTAGGTAGTTGCCCTTTGTGGAGCTACACTCAAAAATAATAATAATTGTCAATAATAGGGAGCAGATAATGCGCCTGTATATATGTTTTTAGTGATAATGGTCACCTGCCTCTGACGCTGGAGGTTTAATCTTCTTCTTCCTCCTCCTCTTCGTCACTTCTCTTCGCCTGAAACCGCAAAGATGAGTCATGAATCACACAAACAGGAAAGGTCCTTTATACACATGTGTCTGGTTTACACATGTGAATATACACTTCTGCACAAACAGCAGCACCATTTTAACTATGATGTGATTCTATAGTTTCAGCCATGAACTCCCTGACACCTGTCCAACACTCCACTGCTTCAACTTCATCTACTTTTTCTAGGTTCAAAAGCACAATCAATTCTTACAGCGGGAGCAGCTGCAACCACTGGAGCGGCAGGGGCAGCAGGGGCGACTGGGGCGACTGGGGCGACTGGGGCAACTGGGGCGACTACTGCGACAACAGGAGCAACAGGAGCAACAGGTGCGGCAGGAGCGACAGGGGCAACAGGAGCTGGGGCGGCTGCTGCGGGCGGGGCTGGAGCATCAAATCCAAATGGATAGAACTAGAGCAGAGAACAGATCATTGGTTCTGTAGGGGAATCCGTCCAAACTGTGGTGCCAGTGCCAGTCATGAAGAAAATACCACCTACCACCTCCTTATCTTTGCCACTGGGCTGTGGGATGTCCTGTTTAATGAATCCACGCACCTGTCAAAACACACAGAATAACACACACATTTTGATACATTTCGGCGGATTATTTCATCTTTGCCACTGTTTATTCTTACAACCTCTTGTATATAGCTGAGATATATTTGTATTACTGTATTTCTATATTTTGATTTTACTTGTGCATATACATTTATATAATTATGCCTTATATGACACCAGTCTCTTGCTATTTTTGCTGCTTATTTTGAATTTATTATTACCATTTATATTTTTGCCCTTTGTTATTGTAATATATTGTGTGAGCTACTGTGTCCAAATAATTTACTTTGTGGATCAATAAAGTTTGTCTAAGTCTAATTGTGTGGTGATGTTACTCTTACAGGAGCACCAGCAGGAGCATTCAAAGGCAGGAGCTGGAAACACAAAGCGACGATGAAGATGATAATGAAGAACTTGTCAAGTGAAAAGTGAAAAACTCAGCCCTTACCACTTCCAGGCTGCCAGCAGGAACCCCCACAGGGATGGCCGCTGCTGCCTACAATGATTTATGGACCATATTATCCACTGTAAAGTTTTGAAGCTAAAATAATGCTAAAATGTGTGAAGAGAAAGACTACAATGTTGGTATAAATAAAAGACTATACCTCAGCAGGAGCATAGTGGATGTCATATTCCACATACATTTCAAGCTGAAGAAAAAAAAAAGTCAAATTATCACACAGACACATGGGTGCTTAAAGTGATTATAAAAACAGCAGGCAGTTAATTGAAAGATAACTGTATTATGACAATTAACCAAAAATAAACTGAAAATCTTACCGGGAAACAAAAGACTGTCCCAAGAAATAAAACAACCACAAGAATGGACTTCATTTTGGATGATCTGAAAACAAAACATTGCAAAGTTATTCTCAATGACTAGAAAGAGAAAAAATGTGTATATAGTAGTCTGACCGTTCCTTGCAGAGCGCACTGAAGTACAGATGGGTTGCAGAGGAGAGGTGTGAGAAGTAGAGAGAGAGCTCTACTCCTATTTATTTGCTCCCAAAAACGGATCTGGGGTGAATTTTGACAGCCTTTGGTTTCAAGCCAAGCGTATTTGTTTTATGCTCTGCACATTGGCAGCAGTGGCTCAGGGAGAAGTCGAGGTCTAAAAAAAACTGGCCTCAACCCTGCATTCATCACATTTGATCTCTGTATAAGGCTGTGTTTTTACGAGGAGGCCCTGTGCTACATGTTGGTTTCTATAAATGCATCCACTGTAGTCTGCACGTGATTCTCTGCTCTGTTTTGTCCTAAGAAATACATTGGAAAGTCCATTTGCAAAAACAGATAAGTACCATTTTAAAAAGTCATTGAAGCTTTGCAGTTTACCAATCTATTTTACTGCTATCAAAATATTATTCCATCCCTTCTTAATAAAATCCACTATACATTATTGCTAATAGCTTTTAAGAGGCAGCTAAAAACGTCTTTATTTCGAAAATAGGCCTATGTAACTGCTGATCTGCGTTTTATTGTTTTTATCATACGTTATTTTAAACTGGCTGTAGCACTTTGTAATGTGTCAAATCTAAATATAAATAAAATCTATTACTATTATTATTAATATCCCTAGAAGATGGTAACAAAAAGAAAAACACTTTTGGCCAATTTTTCAAAACGGACATATCTGTTTTTGCTATTGAACTCTTCAAATAATACTTGAATACTTGAATATAAATAAAGTGTAAGAATCCTTTTCTTTCAAAAACATTCCAAACTGCATTTAGTCTTAATGGTCCTATATAATACTGTTACCTTCTCAAAAACATACCTGGAGTTGTGTTTTGTTTCATTCATACGTGTTTAAGTAGCCCTGCATTATTAGGCTGTTTACATCTCCAAAAACGCAGCGATCTTTTACCTTTTGTTCAGTAGAAATGTGCAATTCCAGGGCTGAAATGATCCAAATGATTCTAGTGAAAGTGTATGCAGTTTAAAAACCGAGTGGAGCACTTCCTGTATTACCACATGACATCACAAGGTGGAACAGAGTGTTTTCTGTTTGAGAGACAAACTCAGCCTAAATATACAGGATTTGTGTGTTAAACATGTGTGAATGAGATAAAACACAACTCCAGGTATGTTTGTGATCAGGAAACAATATTATAACATAGACCAGAAAATAGCCCTTAAAACAAATTGGCATTTCATAGGAATCAAGGTTTCTATTTCAATTCACTTGTAAAAACAAAACACATGTTTGGTACAATTTTTAATGAAGGAACTGTATAATATATTCTCATTTGTCCTTAGTTGTATAAAAAGCTTGCAATGATTAATGAGTCCACAAAGCTGCACATTCCACGTTTATGGTCAAAGTATGTAGGGTAAATCAGGTGACATATGTATTAAACAGCTTGTTAAGTATGTTTTTCACGGCTTGTATTTTGAATTACAAGCACAGTCTTTGTTCAAACATGGACTGGCAACAAGTTGAGAACGTAGCACTCAGCACATTTAATGGTCAGATAATGTGCTGCAGCTGCACTCACACACCAATAACAACAAACAATGAATACTGTATGTGGTTCTTCTCATGCTATGAATTAAGCAAGGAGGTATTTATAAGAAAACATTTAAAACTACAGGAATCTGATATTTTAAGATTTCCGCACATACATGCCGTCTGCACATTTCACAGTGACCTCCTCTTGACTTCACTTTTGAGCTATATGGTGCAATTTTGGTATTTTTGAACTTATAATTAAGCATATTCTATACCATACTATTTTAGTTTAGTGTCATGTTGCATTTATGTACATCTACGTTGTCATTATGGATAAATTCAAGCTACGCTGGTTCTGAACCCAATGGTGCAGTAACTTTTAGTATTTGATACTTGAAAAATGACTTCAGGGCTAACTGAAGTGTTGCTTCACTTAAAACACTCAGACTTTCTCATCACTCATCGTCAAGTTTGAGAACAGATGCTCAGTGTAGATGATTGAAGGGACATAAATATGAAGACACCAGACTTTCTTGTATTTACATGTTTTTAATTGTAAAGGTTATGTGGAAAACAATACACACACACTACATGTCCCAGTTGCATAACTATTGACCCATATGTTCTAACTACAAACCTAAATGTAAAAGTGACAGTACTCTGCTCGTATAGGGGGATTTCTCATTGTTCTTCAGTCTATGTCAGCATCAGCAAACTCTGCTGCAGCTTTCTGTGGGCCTGTGGTCTGTTGCTTTTTGGAGCAGGGCGTTCCTCCAGTGCGTCTATTGGGTCCCGGTATTTTCTGGACACCTGCAGGAAGGACCCCCACCTCTGCAATCACCTGGTTGGGGATCCCTGCAGCTGGATTCACTTGCTGTCGCACCCCTCCACCGGCATTATTCATAAAAGTGTACATGCCCAGCTGACTCAGTTTAGCAGCGATCTGCAACACACAGAGGGAGATGAGAAGCCATTGGGTCGTCTTTGGGATCACTGAGTTCGTGAGCTCTTTGGTTAGAACAAGCTCATGCTGAAGCACAATAAAAAGTTGGCAGTGGTTTTACCTGGAGCTCCTCCGAACTGAGGCCGCCAAGTTGTGGGTTCTGTTTAAGAAACAGTGCACACATCAGATAACAGTTCATGAATTAAAGGTTTCGTGGATTATACAATGTTGTGTCAATTTGTTCTCAAGCCAAAGATCACATACCACAGTTGGTATATATAGAACACAATGATCAGCTTCCACAGCAGCAGAATGGTGGTTATAGTTATATTTAAACACTCAGTCACAGAACAGTGAAGTATGTTTTCCCTTAACATTTCAACTCAGCTCATGAATCTTTTTCCTTTCCCCATTTGTAGTTAGTACAGTGTACGAATGGGCTCCTATATTTCAGTTATTTGCTCATTAAAGGACATCAAGAAGGCCATTCATCATAAACATATTGTGGCTGTTTTGCAGGCTTGTAAATGATAATGATAAAAACAATAACGAACTTTAATGATAAAAATATAATCAGTGAGAAATATTGATACTTTTGGTGATCATTGTTTGGAATTTAGATCAAATAGAACTACTGCAGGTATTTAGTGGTTGGTAAATCGCAGTTCATCTTCATAATGGCATATATAATAATAATAATAATAATAATAATAATAATATATGACATAATAATGGCATTATAGGAATTATTATTTTGGTGTAAAACCACATAGTGAAACTTTACAACTTCCTCTAACACATACACTATTTATGGGTTTTATGCTTCCTCTTTTATGATGCCATTTTGAGGACTGGCAACCATTCACAAAAAATACCCTAATTTGTTTTGAATTATTAATTGCTATGGCAACGGTCTTTTAATAATTCTGAAACCCATGGATAAACTTGGACTTTGAATGAATTCTGTGTAGTTACCATTGGCTGCTGCATCATGTAGATGACTTGTGGAGTCTGTGGAGGAAAATACGTGGTAATAACGCAGGTATTTCTAGATTGCAATGCCACAGATACTGAACCACAGAAGCACCTGTTGCTGTTGTTGTTGTTGTTGTTGTTGCTGCGTCTGCAGCACTTCTCCTCCGGGGGCCGCTGTGAGAGGTGTTTCGGCCGGTAATACGTTTGGCGCCGGATTGGCTGGGGCTTGTGGGAGAGGGGCTTCAGGGAGCCTATATGGAGAGAGCTGGCAACACACATCTGGCCTTCATACGGTGTGTAAGTACAATTTCAATCCTTGTTTACTTCCAGATGTATACACATATTGCAGTACAGTGTCAGTTGTTTCCTTGCCAAAAAAAAGTCTCAACCACAGAGCCATAAATCACATGTACTTAAGTCGGCGCTGTATTTCCACCACGTAGTATTCCTACCACACATGCTGACACCACATTTAAGAGCACCCCCAGGTCAAAACTCAGTGGAATTTTTTTTATAGAGCCTATAGAATACACAGTGCCGTTTGTAATGTGCGTATAAGATAATTATGATCTCACCATCTGGTTGGTATATGGAGGAAACAATGGCATGTATCCAAAAGGTGGAAAGACCTGGAATGAAGCAACAAATTATGCATATTAAACCTGACATCTAGTTAGTCCATTAAACGTCTTTGGGTCATACCATAGGCTGGATAGGCATTCCAGGTTGATTTGCAGCTGGCTGAGATCCAACTACGTTAGGCTGGTACGGGAAAATCAGCGGAGCGCCCCCCAGTGGAGACCAGGGGTATTGCTGCAAAGGAGGCAGGAGCTGGGGACTGGGCATCGGCTGTGAGGAAGGCTGGGGCTGTTCCACAACAGGAGCCAGAGGGGCCGGAGTATGAGCCTCTGTGGCCTCCGTGGCACCATGGACCCTCGGGGATAGGTGAGATTCCAAAGGAGGGGCTGGCTTGCCACTTAGCTAAAATAAAAAAATAAAAATAAAAATATACAATAAAAAAAATAAATAAAAAATTCCAATATTTACAATAAAATAAATAATAAAATATACTAGAAAATATGTGCATAAATGAAACTGAGACCCCAAAAAATTCCAACAGTGCAGAATAAATACAAAAATGCAGTAATAAAAAACAAATGTTCTAAAAATACTTACAGGTATGGAAGATCCCACGTAGCAGAGGCACGATAATACAATTAAAACGACCATTTTGACTAAATATCTATACTAACAAAAATATTATTATAAAGTCTTTTGGTGGATATTTATATATAAGCGTTTCTAAGTCTACTGAACTACTTTGTGAGGGACACTGTCTTATGCATTGTGCACCACTTGAAGCAACCAATCAAAAGACAGAAAAGGCAATCTCATTTTTAGTGCAAATTAAGCAAGAGAATGTTAAGAACCAGCACGTTGTCTAAAATGCCGGTTTTGGCCCATTATGATGGTGTCATGTCTGCGAATAGTGACCTAGCTAGCACCCAGCTTTCCTGTTACTCACTGCGTCTCTGTCAGCTAATTCATGTTGTAATTATAGCTACACTTGTTTTATGCAACATCCAGCAAGTTTTTGACAAAAAGTATCTGATCATTTTGCAATTTAGGGTGATGTCAAGCTGGTGCAGTAGTATTATAGTGCCTCCAGTGCTTACACGTGTTTTTTCAGTTCAGGAAATCCACCCGGGGCAGACTGAGGACATGAATTTCACAATCTTGTGCTATAAACGAAGCCTCGTATTCACATTTTGTTGTTGCAATGCCACTGGGTCAGACAAAACATGCCCCACAATATGTTTCTCTGCATTTAACTCTTGAGAAACTCTGAACTAGTTTGCAAAATAATGGAAAACTTTTTAATTGACAAAATGGAGCGCAAGGTGGAGATAAAATTATAGGCCAAAGTTGGCGCTGGTTTTGTTATTCTGTTTATTTTACATACTTAATATTTGAAAAAAATCTGACCTCTTGTGGCTGGAATTGGTAGGCTTTATTTAACTTTTTCTTCACTATGGTTCAGAACAGGTTAGGTAATAGTGAAAACATGAATATTCTATCATGCATAATATCATACTTAAAAATATAGTGATAACATTTTAAAGAGTGTGATAGTGTTGGTTAGAGTCAGAGATGTGCGGCAAAAAGCACTGTTGTTTGGCTATGTGTAAATAGATAATAAACGATAATATTGAAACTAATGTATGCCACTGACACAATAACCCAAGAGCAGATTTAAACCACAGAAACTATTCAAAATGTACAATATTGTAAAAAAAAAAAAATCATGAGCTCCAATAAGTAAATAGAATGAAACTATATATATATGTGTGTGTGTGTGTGTGTGTGTGTGTGTATTCTTTAGATAGTATTTATGTTTTATACATTTATTTGAGTAATTTAAAGTAACTATATAATTGTGTACTTAATTTTCAGACACCACAATTCCTACTTAAGTATATTGTAATATAAGATAAGATAAGATATGCCTTTATTAGTCCCACAGTGGGTAAATTCCAGTGTTGCAACGCACAGTTCAAGAACAGCAGGAAAATGGTAATATGCAATAAAACAAGATAATAGATAATGGCTTAAAAATAATTTAAAAATAGACTTAAAAATAGACTCTAATGTAACACACTGTTCTGGTGGAGCAAAAATATAAAGTACCAACAACTGTTATGTACAATAAAAGTAACAGTGCAGCATATGAATAGAATAAATCTCAGTAAAGTGACTTCAGTGTATTATGTTATTTACAGTAATATGACTATGTTTATGTACAGACAGGATAAATATATACAGTATATTATATGTATTGTAACATCACTGTTGTGTAAAAGGTTTGGTTTCTCTTCCAACTGTGAGAACGTTCCATGAGTGGATTTAGGTGGACAATATTAAATTATCTGAACATGTGTAAGTGCTTTAATTTTCTGCATTATTTCATGTTTTGTCTTTCCAATTATATTAACGAACTAACAAATTAACTGAGTAATTTCCCCCAATACTTTTTTACTCTTGAATTATTACTTGGACCACTACTTTACTTCTACTTCAGTAATAACAGTACTCCTCTGTGAACACAATTTTTATGGTCTTTTCCTTAAAATGAGACAAACAGCAAACATGTTTATATATTTATTTAAAATCTTCCAATTAATCTTAATATTACAAACTACTATTATCACTAGGCCTATATCACATCATAAGACTACATTTCTTTCGAGTGCATAATACGGGAAGATACAGAAGTGGTTTCCATGGTTACATTCAACATGAGAGGTGCTGGTTTATCTTGACTGTGTATAGTGATTTTGGTGTTTAATAGCATGTGGTGGTGGTCAGTGAGTGAGGTTTACACAGACCTGGTATTAGAGGCTCAGCACTGATCCAGGAGAGACGCAGAGTGGAGATTACACCTATGTGCTGTCAGCCTCCTCCCACTGCTGTCTCCACCCCGGTCTTATGTCAGATTTAACCAAAGGAGTGCCTGTCTGTTTCATTGCCCGACCATATAGTTTCAACCTTAGTCACAATGCATGCTAGCTGAAATAATGAACCAACCAGGAATAACATCCCCTGGGAACCGCACTGTTAGCGTCACTACTTCCTGTCCACTCATGGAACGTTCTCACAGTTGGAAGATCTGTGAGGTTTTTGCTAAGACGGGCTAAAATTAATAAAGATTTAAAGATCAGGCATTGGACAGTGAGTTGCCTGTGGATGTCACTGACAGCATATTAATAAGAGAGATGTTTGTGTCTCAATGCTAACGCTAATGCATAATAAATATTCAAAGACCACAAACTGAAGTATTCAACATATAAAAATAACTGGGTTGTCTTTAAATTAATTGGGTTTGTCAATTAATTCAAACTTTTATAGGTTATTTTATGTTTTACAATTTTAATAAAAGCACAAAAGCATAAACATTGGGATAGCTAGCTTGCTGCTGTACAACATTAAATTAGGTAAGAACACATTTATTTGTTTATTTTTATTTTTATTCATTTGATAATGTTGAAACCTCAAAGTGAGAGTCATTGTCAATTTTAAAAAAGAATGTGATTTATGTTGAAGAAAAAAATAACAAAACTTTCAACAAAACAGATAACTGAAGCAATAGTAATAAGGCTATCCATTGTCTCCACGTGGATCCGTTGTTGACTGCGTTGTTGTTGTGGTTGACATTCTTGTTGTAGTTGTAGTCGGTCTAGTTGTAGTTGTAGTCGGTAGAGTGACATGTGGCCACAGTCCTTGAAGCAAAGGCCAAAGCTGCCACAAGGTCAAAGAGCCCTGAAAGCCCTGAAGAAGAAACCCAAAGTCCAAATTGGATGAATTAACATTAGATATTGACACTTTGCAGCTGATGTCATCAACATTCTATGGGGGTGTGATGCTAACTGAAAGCACTACTCTGTTAGAGGCTCTATTACACAAGCTAGACTTTAATCAGAGTTTAATTTGAACACTATCTGACCGGAAAGACCTGGTTGGAACTCGTAAGGTGATTTATGCTGTTTAACAAGTCTCTCACACATAACATTTTTCAGTTAATCACTCTCACCTTTTTTGTTGAAAATCAAACACCTAAAAGGACCATGAACGATCATATTGATCACAGGCTCCTGAAAATGCATGTTACCATGGTAACTCCTAAACATTTCATCATTAGAGATACATATAGAACACCCCCAGTGTGATGTCAGTGCAAAGTATCGATGATTGTCTTACCTAATAACAGTCAGACCATGTGCTAGTCTGCTGCTATGCAAGGTGAATTTTCAGTCTTACCTCTTCACTGGAATCACTGCGGGATTGGCGGCAACTTCTCTGTAAAAACAATAGAATGACATTAAAATATTTTCCTTTTTTACTCTTAAAAGTGCATTGTGCAACTTTTCTGGTGGAGGGTCTGTCACCTGCTTGTTTATATGTCATTGCTCTGCTTAGAATGTGCCACAGTATGACATTAAATAGCTCTACTGTACATTTATTGCAGTTTATAGTTTTATATCCTAAAAATACCTAGAAAAACCTGCATTCTGACTGTGAGAGGGGTTGCCTCTCCACAGATCTGACCTGTAACTTGGTTAGGTTTGGTCTCCATGAAGATGGAAAAGTTTATTACCATACTGTGAAACATTCCATAGAGAAAAGCATTTAATGGACAATCCACCAGAAAAGTTACACAATGTACCTTTACCCCCCATTCACACTTATTTTCAGTTTAGTAAAATTTCATATATTTCTCCAGATCTCCATCCAAATAAAAATAAATAACAAAGTCTTGTATTGAGCTCTTTCAGACATCTTAATGACCTGTGGATCCTTGTGACTGGATTTAAAGGTCTTATACTATGCAAAATTGACTCATCTGAGCTTAAAGCCATGTTGTAATGTTGTTACATCAGCAAAAACATAAATGGAGTTGTGTTTCATTTCATTCGCGCATGTTTGAGTAACCCTTTATTATTAGTCTGTCTACATTACCAAAGCTCTAAATGCTACCTTTTACCTTTTGCTCAGTAGAGATGGGGAATTCTAGGACTGAAATGATTCTGTTGAAGGTGTATTGAGTTTAAAAACACAGTGGAGCACTTCCTGCATTACCACATGACATCACAAGGTTGAACAGAGTGTTTTCTGTTTGCGAGTAGAACTCAACCTAAATATTCAGGATTTGTGCGTTAAACATGTGTGAATGAAACAAAACACACAGTTCCAGGTATGTTGGTGATGAGGAAACAACATTATAATAGAGAACAGAAAATAGTGTGATACAGCCCTTTCATAAATATAAAACATAAATATGAATCCAAAAATTTGACAGTACTTACAGCACTTGAAGATTGGATCAGACCAAAAACCGTCAGTAGACAAATCATCCGATACATTGTGATCGAGCGGTATTGGAGAATATCTCTTATAGACTTAGTGAGCAAGTGAACAGGGGAAGTCTTGGTAATATTTGCCTGACTGTTTCAAAGTCTATTAGCTTTTAAGCAGGGGTTTGTAAGTCCTAAATGCATCTGGCTGCCAAGGTGTGGTGCTATGTCTCATATGTGGTCTGTGCTGTGGGAGTGAGAGAAACCAAATCTAAATAGGTTTAATAACTAACTGGTGACGCTATTTCCACTAGTGGATGTACTATGTCCTATCAATTAGTGGACACTGTGACGAATGACGACTTATTAGTAGGTCACATAGATATTGCATAGGTTTCAACAGAAGAGCTCTATAGTTCAGTGAGGTCTATGCCTAAAGCTATTAATGCAAAAACAACAGGACTTGCTCAATGTCTTTCCACATCCGAACACTGTAATCATCTTGTTTACTCAGTGTATTTATGCACTGGAACTGTCAATCAGTTTGGCATCTGTAACACAACGTTTTAGTGTCTAGTGAGGGGGGTCTGTCTGGCCATTTAAAGCTCCTTCAGTTTGGATGTTACATATAAAGGATATTTCATCATGTTCAACCCCAAAAAGGTGTCTGGCTTTTATGTATTTTGTATTTGACAGACTTTTTATACTACCTTACGCCATGGCCTTGGTATTTCCTTCCGTACAGATTAGAATAAATGATATGATTACCTCCAGCTTTAGTCAGTAATTAAATGTAGTTATAAAAGCACCAGCAGATGGCAGTGGTTCAGTGTCTAAAGCCATATTGAGAGAGCAAATAATTCTGCACTCAGAATTGTTTTCTGTGCTTTGATTGGGTAAATCAAATCACACTACCAACTAGACAATACACACAATCAGAAACCTTATCCATGAAACCTTATGCACATTTATAAATTCAAAAAGGGGCAGACTAATATAAGATTTATATAAGATTTCTAATCATGGAAATGCCTTCTGTTATGCATACTTACATTATGTATTGTTCATTGTACTACTGTGCATTTTCATGAGAGGCAAAAAAAAAAATGAAATGAAAACTCCCATGAACCTGGAGATCATTGACTAAAATTCAGATCGGAACACAGATGATATTTCAGCTTTTCAGAGACTTTTAATTCAACATTTTTTCTTTGTATATTTTAGTGTATTTTACTTAGAGATAGACGTCCAATATTTCCTCATTTTTACGTATGAGCTCCCAAGCCTTATATCTCCTGCCTAGGCCAATATTTGGTTTGTTCTCACCAATTGCTGCATAAAGCTTTATTTTAACACTTTAGTGCAATGATGGCGTCACAAAATGCCATTAGACTGCTCCATTATGGGTTAGTCGTAAAAACAGGGTTGTGGGTGGCTAAAAATAATTTCTTTTGACATCATAATTGTTTATTATAGTTTAATTATGTAGCAGTAAAAAGTATAGACAATATTTATACTCACGAGCAAGGACCATGCCAAAACAATATGTAATGAAGATATTTATTGGTGGATAATATGATGAAATGAGATAGAGGTGACTGGGTAGAGGCTCAGTTGGTCAGCCCAGCCAATACAGGACACCCCTTTGTAGATGTCTTACGGCTGAAAGACAAACAAAAGAGGGGGTGGAGGGTGGGGTCGAGATAGCTGAGATAAACTGTGGTGATGGGATAGGCCGGTACAAATAGGCTTTTGGGTAATTAGAGGTGTGGTTGAGGTGAGCTGTGGTTCAAGAGGAGGAGAAGGAGGATGAGGCGTGGTCCTGCTCCTGAATAATCATCATATTAACTCCATTTAGTTGTCATTTCAAATCATATATTTTTGGGGGAAATTATCAAAATTGGCCTAGAAATATCGGCAGAGGTTATCAGCCACAGGTCGCTCTGGACTTATTATTATCAGTATCCATATTAGCCATGAAAAAACCCATATTGGTCAAACTCTAATTTTATTCAAAGCTTGTCTTTAAAGGTTGTGAAGTAAAGTGAAGACATCCCAGAGGTAACTTCAATATGGATGCACTGTAGAGACACAACCTCATTAACACTGTGTAAACTCATATATATTTTACCTTGTCTGAGAGAGGATCATAACTGACCAGACCTTAATACAGACAGTTATTAAAAGTGACGATAACCTTCACCAGGTGTAATCCATGACATGGAATTTCACCCCATATTTATCAATGATGATTCTCAGTAAATATTGTACTAAAAATACAAAACTTGTTTTGATTAAATCTGTACTGTTAAATCTTCATAACTGTTTATAGTCTAAAATACTAGTACCTAAGTCAGGGTTTGTCCAGTTGACAGAACAAGTTTTCTTTCACTATGGATCCTACCTGAACAACTGAGGGGTTACACAGACATAAGTCAGAGCAGAAGTCAAATTATTTTTTCACCAAGGGCGTTATTCACATTTGTGACAGGAGTCGACCAGAGCGCTCTCAGCACTCTCATTCACGCACCAGTATTAAACACTAGAGGCAAGCTGTTTGACGTGTCTTGCCCAACGACTGTGTGCATCCACTATGGCACCCAGCGCCAGCTGTCTCCAATTCTAGTAGTGGCCGAGATGAGTTATTCTTGAGGTGGTATTGAAGTACAGTATATAGGTATTGTACCTTTAGCAGCTTTGTTGTGTGTTCTTCCTGTGATGATCTTCCATCCATCCATCCATTTTCTCCCGCTTAATCCGGCTGGGTCGCAGGGGCAGCACGCTACCCATTACTCAGACCCCTATGAACCCCTCTGCAGGTGGTGAGCCCACAGGAGGGAGGAATTCCTTGACGGTCCTTGATTGTAAACTGTTCATAGGAGTGTTGCATGTTTTTGGTTGATGGGGGGAAACCGGAGTACCCGGAGGAAACCCATCCAGACACGGGGAGGAAACATGCAAACTCCACACAGAAAGGCCCGGGCGACCCGGTGAGGCATGAGTGTTGCCACTCAGCCACCGTGCCGCCTATGATCTTAACAGAAGTTAAAATCTCTTTTAGTGGTAGGAAAAACTGGACACAGGAAGAACATGCAAACTCCACACAGAAAGGCCCTATGCTGCCCCAGAACTGAACCCAGGATCTGCTTGCTGTGGAGCGAGAGCGCTAACCACTGTGCCACCATCCCACCCAAAAAAAAAATAGCGTGACTATATCTATGAAGATTCTCAACTGGTCGGTGTCAATGTTTGAAAAACATGGAACATTTGACTTGTATCATGTTCTTTATTTGAAAATAACATTTATTTTGAAGATACAAATTGATGTAAAAATAATCAACTATCCATGTGTTCAGCTTATTGGAGTCTCTTCACCCTTGGGTGGACAGTAGAGTCAACAGTGTGGCCAGTGCAGCGGGGTTGGTCTGGGCCTGGGCCAGGATCAGGGGGAGCAGGAGCTGGAGGATCTGGTTGTTCATGTTGTTCATGTTGTTCATGTTTGAAGTTACCTGGAAAAAAGAGAAACCAATGAATAAAGTGATATAATTTGAATACTTCTGTGTGGTCTTGCATACTTCATTACTCTTGGAGCGTTTGACCCTGGCATCTTCCTCTTGGACCTTTAAAAACATTCAAATGAGTTTAACACAGAAATGTAAAACTTTATTTTAAAGTATTTCTTTGCAATTTGAACTTACTGGAAGAGCAAGGCTTAGTCCAATGAGCACCAGACCAACTGTCAGTGAAAAGAGTTTCATTGTTGCTGGAATCGACAGATTTCTATGGAAACAAACAATTTTATCATCTATAGGAATGGTTAAAAATGGACAGAGAAAAACAAGGAGTACATACCGCTGAACTGAGAGCTTCACAGCAGATTTTCGTAGAGAATTGGTGGTTGCAATGAGAACTAAGGGTCACCTTTTAAAGCAGTATCCTGCTCCCTTTACCCAATCAGGTGAGTACAAAACAAGAAAATGTTGTAATTGGAGGATAATCCTACAGGCCACTGTCAATGAAAAACACTGGACTAATCTCAGGGGTTAAGAAAGAAATTATGTGTCACAGTTATTGCATATTTCATTAGGGACTCAGACTTGAGGCAATACATTGGATTTTGAAATTTTGGGTTGAATCAAAAGCTCTTACACATTTCTTAATACAGGAGGGGGCCTAAGTGTGTAAAATGAGAATTATTTATGTGTACGTTGCACTTAATGTTTGAGGTTGTTTTTTTTTTGTTTGTTTTTTTCAAACGTGACATGTAAATGTTAAGTACAGCATTCGAGAAATGCACACAGCCTGTATTTTAAAAGGTTATGATGAATATGTGACAGAGATACAGTCATTTCTAATTGTCAGTTTGGGGTCTTTTTAAATCAAGTCCACAGCTAAATCCTCTGTTATTAAAGGCATGAGATTTGTTATTCCAACTTTGAAGGAGGAAATTTGACTGCTTTATATATTAAACAGTAATAAAAAATATGTATGTTCAAGAAATTAATTTTGTACAATTTTATAAAATTTTGTTTTTAACAGAACAAAAAAGAAAGAACTACTTAAATCTAACAAAAAATGGTATATTTAAATTTGTTGACTGTCTGATTTAAATGATACATCAGATTATAATGCAGCAAACACACCATCAGGAGTTTTCCTTCTAACATTGACCCTGTTAGAGCCTGTAGAGCCTGGTTCAGAGAGGTGGTCACTGGAGTGGGTGATGCGCTTGTGCTCTGTTTCTCCCTGTAAGAGATTCTGAGTGATACAAGAACAGACTTTATACATTTTAATAAAGGCCCCTATGCCTTACAGTGGAGGCCAGAGTCAGGCACAGGAGACATCCCAGAACACATGGTTACACACCTGGAAAGCAAAACAAAACATTTAAGTCATTTGTGTGGTGCAAAATTCAAAGCAGATGTATCAGGTTAGTGTTAAAGTAGCTATAATTGTAGTATTAGTTACTGTCTGCTGCGAAGCTAGTCAGGCGTCGGGGCTCTCAGACCTAACTCCAGAGCCTCTATCACTTATGAGAGCTGTATTTATGTTATGCACCTACTTCAACTCATTTTAAACTGTGTAAGAACAGATCTTAAAAATTAGCACTTTTTATAACACTTAAAACAGCTGGTTTGTCCAATGTAATTTCTATGTCCATATTAAATAATAATATTTAAATAATAAAGAAAAGCTTTAAATTGACAAAAAAAATAAAATAAAAATAGCAGTGGTCTTCTCAGTGGATTCAAGTAGAGCTGAGGTCGATATAGGTGGTTTATGATTAAAAAAGGACTGTGAGTGAGTGAGTTTGTAGTCATTTAAATTACTACAATTTAGTAATTAAATTAAATTAGTAATTTAAATTACATAATTTGGGGAAGATAATAAAAATCAGCCATACAGCTAGCCAAAAATATTAGACTTGTTTAGATTGTTTAGACTCGATGGCTTTCTCTGGAGTCTAAACAATCGTTAAAAACCCAAATCATCTATCTCTAGTAGGATTCTTCTTCAGTAATATATGTAATCAAATCATATCTACATGGTAAATTATTTCATCAATTTTTTTTTTTTTTTTAATAATTTGGCACTTAGCACTTTTCACACAGTAATGGCGTCGTCATAAGAGGCATAGCAGCTTGTACTGTACACACCACTGTGTCTCTTGTGAGGAGTAAACAGACTTTATACCATAATTATTCCTTTTTACACATATTTTGTAAAATCAATTTACATTATCTGTCTTTATTGTTGTTGACAGTAAGCAAGCAAAAAGATGTTAGTCTACTAGTATAGACCAAAAATAATACACATACATTCAAATACAAATTCAATGTTTTATTTACAATCAGAACAATTTCCAACGCATGTTTTCATTGTTACATGATTTTTTGCACCCCGTCAGAAAGAAGGAGTTTGGGGAATTGGGGTGGTAGTAGTCGCTGTAGTAGTAGTAGTTGTTGTTGTTGTTGTTGTGGTAAGTAAGTTATACAGGATCTGCAACAGGATTTGATTAAGCGAAAAACGGTACATCTGTAAAATGGAAAACATCATTAAACCCTGCTTTTTGTTTTGACATAATAACAATTGAAAACCATTACCTCATTTGAATCAGAATAAGAGCGAGCCAGGCGTCGCTCCTTTTTAACCTTAATATGTATAATGGAAATGTGTTGGATGACAAAAGTATGATTTAATCTGGTACAAATCAATGTATATTTATATTCAGACTTACAGGAGAAGCCAGGGTCAGAGTCAAAAGACATCCGAGAATAAGAGCTACCTTCAACATGGTTACACAACTAAAAAGCAATACAACAGTTAAGTTCTACTATTAAGAGTACTACTAATAATATAAGATTTGCTTTTTTTTTTTTAAATAAATTGAATGTATATTACCTCCAAGTCTTCAGATGACTGTAACACTGAAAACAGAAAAGCTGTTTTGTTTAAATGTTCAGTTTTCTGTCTTATATAGCAGCAGAAGCCCACCCTGTAGACAGCATTGAGTCATGTTATCCCCTTGGAAATCCCTCTTTTCCTCAGGTGTGGTTTTTCTGTCTGTCTACAGCTACAGTCTTTACAAAATCATACTAATACTCATGTAGTTTATTGTGGAAATGTATTTAATTAATACCAATGGAATCTTTCAAGTTCGTTTTTCAAGTATTTCTAACTTGTTGTAAACTATCCTTTAAAACAGTCCTGGCTTATAGTATGAGATGGTTCCTCTGATGTCCACATACCAATTCATGGGTTAATAGGGATGGTGGATTATTGTTTTTCACAATAATGATGAAATTTCAAATATTCTTATGTGACTGCTCTCACTGGCAAATCGCGATAGCTGTCAATCAATAAATAGCTCTTTCTTTGTGTAACTCGCCCTCTGTCCCCCTGGTGCCGTGGCCTGTTACCTGGCGCCGCATGTTGGTCCAGGATAGTTGCGGTACAGCTGTGGAAGCTCCGCAATGCGCGTTTCTGTGAGGCGAAAGTGTTGGAAATGTTGGAGCTTCGGCCCTTAGTTGCCAGTTTAGCTGTAGGATTAGAAGTAACTTCATTTTTATTTCTAGATGTGACTCCTGAGAGCTGCGGTGTGGGAGCTGGAGCAGTCGCCTTGCCCTTTTTGTACATGTGTGATTGAGCTGTTCATCTTACTCCATTCAAATGGGCCTGACCTGTGAATCCCAATGTTAAGTTACTCCCCAACTTGTTATTTCACGGACTTTGAGTTGAACTAATGAAATACACAGAACTATTTATGAACATGTCCTCTCAACTAAATTATGTGTAAAATAAATGTACAACTTATTTAAAAAATGGAACCTTGCCTCTTTGTTATCAAGAACGAACCTGTGTGACTTTTTTAGTTATTTTCTGGGCTATGCCCAGTGGCGTTGCTTAGTTATAATTTAGCTATTTTATTTACTTTTCTGACCATCACCACTCCGTCTTGCCACACTTGGTTAAAGAAGTAATGGGCCTGCTGGAATGTTTTTTTTTATATATATATTTTATCAAGAGAATACTGTTTAGTTGAATATAAAAAGATGACGTGTGGAAATATGAAACAGCCTTTCATATTTCAGTCATGGCAACTTTAACAGCAACAACTGTTTAGTTTATCGATGCACAGCCCTCACATATAAAGATAATATTGTAATATTATTATAATAAAATATATTTCCAGTGCATAATGCTTCTTACATGGGCCAAACCCAGGTCATTACATAAAGCAACGCTATAGTAGACTAGAGAAGTAAAATAAATGCAGAAAAAGTGACAATGAACCTGAAGTACACAGCGGCACAAACTGGGATTACTAAAAGTATTTTTGTAAATTGCTGAAATTGGCTTTATAATCATCCTATGAGTATAATTCAAATACAATTTAGATTTACTTGTATATAATCTATAAGTGCAATGCTCTGGTCGTTTGAACAGATGAGGGTCTCAAAGCGAGTCGGTTTATTTTAGGCTGCAAAACAGCTAACATGAGTGCGCTTTTATCACTTGTAGCTTATGGTGTGCAGTCTCTTCGCGGCAGTCTTCACTCTCAGGATGGTTAGGTTTAAAATCTTATACGATTCTCCTCATCTCTGTGGTCTACACTTTTTTATCTCACATTTAAAAAATCATTTGAGACACAAAAATCCTGTAGTGTGTAGTGGGCTTTAAGAACAAATTTTGTGAATGCCAAAAATGTTCATAAGAAAGACACATTTGAAGAACATTCATGAATGAGGCCTGCTTATATTTGTTACAGTTTTAAGTAATAAGAATATTTAGTTAATCAAGTTCAAAATGTATTTAATCCCAAACTGACATGCTGTGAACATGCTTTAGATGTACTGTACCTTGCTGTAAATATGTATTTAATTATATTTTTTCCAATAATTACAGAATGAAAGAAACATACACTGGATTTTACTGAAAACCATTGAGACTTTATTTTGTGCTAATTCATAAGCATACTGCAGTACAGCATCTACCCGGCAGTGATCGGAGCTGTGGTGGTCGTAGTTGTGGTGGGAGTAGTAGTTGTAGCCGTGGTGGTGGTGGTAGCCAACATGTTGAGGAGAAGCTGAAGTAACAGTTGATTTAGAGTGGAGGAGATGTATGATCCTCCCTGTAAAATGAAAACAAAATATTAAGTACAGTGCAAATATATTTTTCAGTGACATATGTTCATGTTAACTCTATTTACCTCATTAGACCCTGACCCTCCACTTGAGCGAGCAAAACGCTGGTGCTCCTCCTGTACCTGTAAAGACATACATTTACAATTGTGTATCTGCAATAAGGTAACAAAGTACAAAAATAAAAGTACAATACATAAGTACAACTGTTTAGGTATCTTTCCTTTTTTACAGTGAATACTTTTTTACTTTCTACTCCAAAACATTTTAGATCTGAACTTAAAAGTATAAAGTACTTTTCTTTATGGTGTGAGACCTGCTGAAATGCCTGAGACTTATTTTTGGCACATTTAATTTGAGTTAACGTCCCAAACCAAATACACAAATACACAAAAACTGCTAGAAAAATAAAAACTCTGAAAATCAAAATCACTACATTTGATGCTTTGATTGTTCTAAAAGGTACTTTAATACTTTCACTTGAGTAGATTATTTTCATGTGATACTTTTACTTGAGTAATCTTTTGCCCCTGTAGCTGTACTTTTAATTAAGTAACAAAATTGAGAACTTCATCCACATCTGTACAATTAATATACAATTTACAGATTCTTGAACTTACAGGAACAGCCAGAGTCAGGCTCAAAAGGCATCCCAGAATAAGAGCGACTTTCAGCATGGTTACACCTGTAGAAAAAGAAAAAAAAACACTTTGTAAAAACAAATTCCTGATGACTACAGCTAAAAGTTGTCTGAAAAAGCATTACCGTATGTTGTCTCGAGTCCAACAGATAATGAAGAGGACGCTCTGCTCTCCTTTTATACAAACTGGGAGTCTGCATTGGGAAACTGTAGGAAATCTGTGGTTGAAACTGCCTTTAGCAACAGACTTTAGTAGAGGTCATATGATTTATCATTTAAAGCTTTACTGTGCAACTTCTCCTGATTGACGCCATAGAGATGTTAAGCTTTGCCTTTGTTGTAATGTGTCTAATGTAGACCTACAGACCCTTTAAAAATGTGTACACAAAAACATTCAAAATGAAGGCAACTGGAAGCAAAAGTAAAATGGAATACATTGTGATTTTAATGGTGAAACTGGGATTAATCAGAGAATATCACAAAATATATTGAGCTTCAAGGGAACTTTCTGTGAAGCTCAAATACGATTTTGAGGTTAGAACATCGTGTTTGTCCATCCTTCTTAACAGAGAAGCAAACTAACTAATATGTGTACCTTGGAAATGCATTTTTTTTGTTCATTTTTGTTATAATGTAAAGCCATTAGCATTTAGATTTTGCCTCCACTTGCCTCCAGTCTGGAATTTTGAACATTCTGATGATGTAGGATTTTAAAGGATCTACAGAATTTTACTTAACTATCTCCATGATACAAGGGATCCCTGGATACAAGGAATACAATGCTATCTCCATGCTTGTCTCCATAGCCTGTGTTGGATGACAAAAGTATGATTTAATCTGGTACAAATCAATGTATATTTATATTCAGACTTACAGGAGAAGCCAGGGTCAGAGTCAAAAGACATCCGAGAATAAGAGCTACCTTCAACATGGTTACACAACTAAAAAGCAATACAACAGTTAAGTTCTACTATTAAGAGTACTACTAATAATATAAGATTTACTTTTTTTTTTTTTTTTAATAAATTGAATGTATATTACCTCCAAGTCTTCAGATGACTGTAACACTGAAAACAGAAAAGCTGTTTTGTTTAAATGTTCAGTTTTCTGTCTTATATAGCAGCAGAAGCCCACCCTGTAGACAGCATTGAGTCATGTTATCCCCTTGGAAATCCCTCTTTTCCTCAGGTGTGGTTTTTCTGTCTGTCTACAGCTACAGTCTTTACAAAATCATACTAATACTCATGTAGTTTATTGTGGAAATGTATTTAATTAATACCAATGGAATCTTTCAAGTTCGTTTTTCAAGTATTTCTAACTTGTTTAAAACAGTCCTGGCTTACAGTATGAGATGGTTCCTCTGATGTCCACATACCAATTCATGGGTTAATAGGGATGGTGGATTATTGTTTTTCACAATAATGATGAAATTTAAAATATTCTTATGTGACTGTTCTCACTGGCAAATCGCGATAGCTGTCAATCAATAAATAGCTCTTTCTTTGTGTAACTCGCCCTCTGTCCCCCTGGTGCCGTGGCCTGTTACCTGGCGCCGCATGTTGGTCCAGGATAGTTGCGGTACAGCTGTGGAAGCTCCGCAATGCGCGTTTCTGTGAGGCGAAAGTGTTGGAAATGTTGGAGCTTTGGCCCTTAGTTGCCAGTTTAGCTGTAGGATTAGAAGTAACTTCATTTTTATTTCTAGATGTGACTCCTGAGAGCTGCGGTGTGGGAGCTGGAGCAGTCGCCTTGCCCTTTTTGTACATGTGTGATTGAGCTGTTCATCTTACTCCATTCAGATGGGCCTGACCTGTGAATCCCAATGTTAAGTTACTCCCCAACTTGTTATTTCACGGACTTTGAGTTGCACTAATGAAATACACAGAACTATTTATGAACATGTCCTCTCAACTAAATTATGTGTAAAATAAATGTACAACTTATTTAAAAAATGGAACCTTGCCTCTTTGTTATCAAGAACGAACCTGTGTGACTTTTTTAGTTATTTTCTGGGCTTTGCCCAGTGGCGTTGCTTAGTTATAATTTAGCTATTTTATTTACTTTTCTGACCATCACCACTCCGTCTTGCCACACTTGGTTAAAGAAATAATGGGCCTGCTGGAATTTTTTTTTTTTTTTTTTTTATATTTTATCAAGAGAATACTGTTTAGTTAAATATAAAAAGATAACATGTGGAAATATGAAACAGCCTTTCATATTTCAGTCATGGCAACTTTAACAGCAACAACTGTTTAGTTTATCGATGCACAGCCCTCACATATAAAGATAATATTGTAATATTATTATAATAAAATATATTGCCAGTGCATAATGCTTCTCACATGGGCCAAACCCAGGTCATTACATAAAGCAACGCTATAGTAGACTAGAGAAGTAAAATAAATGCAGAAAAAGTGACAATGAACCTGAAGTACACAGCGGCACAAACTGGGATTACTAAATGCTGTGAACATGCTTTAGATGTACTGTACCTTGCTGTAAACATGTATTTAATTCTATTTTTCCAATAATTACAGAATGAAAGAAACATACACTGGATTTGACTGAAAACCATTGAGACTTTATTTGCTAAGTCATAAGCATACTGCAGTACAGCATCTACCCGGCAGCTACGGTGGTCGTAGTTGTGGTGGGAGTAGTAGTTGTAGCCGTGGTGGTGGTGGTAGCCAACATGCTGAGGAGAAGCTGAAGTAACAGTGGATTTAGAGTGGGGGAGGTGTATGATCCTCCCTGTAAAATGAAAACAAAATATTAAGTACAGTGCAAATATATTTTTCAGTGACATATGTTCATGTTAACTCTATTTACCTCATTAGACCCTGACCCTCCACTTGAGCGAGCAAAACGCTGGTGCTCCTCCTGTACCTGTAAAGACATACATTTACAATTGTGTATCTGCAATAAGGTAACAAAGTACAAAAATAAAAGTACAATACATAAGTACAACTGTTTAGGTATCTTTCCTTTTTTACAGTGAATACTTTTTTACTTTCTACTCCAAAACATTTTAGATCTGAACTTAAAAGTATAAAGTACTTTTCTTTATGGTGTGAGACCTGCTGAAATGCCTGAGACTTATTTTTGGCACATTTAATTTGAGTTAACGTCCCAACTTTGAGCAAACCAAATACACAAATACACAAAAACTGCTAGAAAAATAAGAACTCTGAAAATCACCTAAATTCTATCAAAATCACTACATTTGATGCTTTGATTGTTCTAAAAGGTACTTTAATACTTTCACTTGAGTAGATTATTTTCATGTGATACTTTTACTTGAGTAATCTTTTGCCCCTGTAGCTGTACTTTTAATTAAGTAACAAAATTGAGAACTTCATCCACATCTGTACAATTAATATACAATTTACAGATTCTTGAACTTACAGGAACAGCCAGAGTCAGGCTCAAAAGGCATCCCAGAATAAGAGCGACTTTCAGCATGGTTACACCTGTAGAAAAAGAAAAAAAAACACTTTGTAAAAACAACTTCCTGATGACTACAGCTAAAAGTTGTCTGAAAAAGCATTACCGTATGTTGTCTCGAGTCCAACAGATAATGAAGAGGACGCTCTGCTCTCCTTTTATACAAACTGGGAGTCTGCATTGGGAAACTGTAGGAAATCTGTGGTTGAAACTGCCTTTAGCAACAGACTTTAGTAGAGGTCATATGATTTATCATTTAAAGCTTTACTGTGCAACTTCTCCTGTTTGACTCCATAGAGATGTTAAGCTTTGCCTTTGTTGTAATGTGTCTAATGTAGACCTACAGACCCTTTAAAAATGTGTACACAAAAACATTCAAAATGAAGGCAACTGGAAGCAAAAGTAAAATGGAATACATTGTGATTTTAATGGTGAAACTGGGATTAATCAGAGAATATCACAAATATATATATATATATATATATATATATATATATATATATATATATATATATATATATATATATATATATATATATATATTTTTTTTAATTTATTTATTTATTTATTTTTTTTAAATAGGGACAAAACACATTAATGAACATATACATGATACGTAAATATGTTATCAGATTGTAGCCCAAGGCTAATTTCCATCTGCTGTCCCTAGACAGGTTGATGTAATCATAAAGCAAATACACACAGTAAAAACAATACACCCAGACAGACAATACAATACTACAAATAGACAGACATAAAGAGATGGTCAGTCACAAGATCACAGACACAGGTCAACTAAAGGATGTTAGATTATTTGATCAAAATTGCACGCTGCCCTGTTTAGTTAAGGTGCCAGTGTATAAGTATTGCACACAGCCCATTGCTAAAATTATTACAGTATATTGCACAACCCTAAAAAAGAAAAAGTGCAAGGTGAAATTGCTAAATAACCCGGCTTATAAAGTGCTATTCTACAATGTATTGCATGTGCCCTCAAAGGTAAAATTCCTTAGTATATTGCATCTTGCCCGTAAGTAAAGTATTAAAGTGCTTAGTTAATAAATAGTATATTGCACATTGCCCATTGCACATTATAAACTATAATAAATGATCACACACCTGTGTTGACCTGAGCCATGTCTTTAAATGGCCTTTAAAAGTAGTGAAGCTGGGGGAGTCTCTAACTGTGGGTGGGAGACTGTTCCACAGAACACTACCCTTATATGAAAACACATTTTGACTGAAAGAGGTTTTTCTGTCAGGCACCTCACAGTCACCTCTGGTTGTGGCCCTGGTGGAGCGAGATGTAAGAGTTGACCTGTACCTAATATAATCATTGAGTGGGGGTGGAGCCAAACCATGTAAAGTCTTATACATCAAACAGGCATTTCTAAATTTAATAAAATTCTGAAAGCTCAATAGATTGTATTTGGAGAGAACATTGCAGCTGTGGTAAGCAAAGGGTTTCTTGTCCAATATTTTCAACGCTTTTTTGTAGAGGGACTCTATTGGCTTAAGAATTGTAACACCTGACAAAGACCAACTGGTTATACAATAACTAATGTGAGAGAAAATCATACAATGTAAAAACATCATTGCAGCTTCATTAGTTAATGACCTGCGTATTTGATTAAAATTGTATAGATTGTATTTGACTATTCTGGACACCATTTTAACATGGTTTTTGAATGTAAGTGCAGAGTCCAACATTACTCCCAAATATTTGAACTCCTTCACTAATTTTAATTCTTGACTTTTGAAATACACATTTGACCTGATTATATTATTTTTTTTCTTAGAAAAGAACATACACACAGTTTTTTGTGTGTTTAACAGGAGACAGGACCTGGTGAGCCAATTCTCAACATGTGTTAATGCTGATGAGAGAATTTGAGATACTTCTTCAAAATTTTTCCCACTTGTAAAGAGCACTGCATCGTCTGCATAAAGCTGTATGTCCACATCTTTACAAATGTCCGGAAGGTCATTAATGTAGAGGGAAAATAAAAGGGGGCCCAAAATTGACCCTTGGGGCCAATTTTGAGCCCCAAGGGCTTCAAGGGAACTTTCTGTGAAGCTCAAATACGATTTTGAGGTTAGAACATCGTGTTTGTCCATCCTTCTTAACAGAGAAGCAAACTAACTAATATGTGTACCTTGGAAATGCATTTTTTTGTTCATTTTTGTTATAATGTAAAGCCATTAGCATTTAGATTTTGCCTCCACTTGCCTCCAGTCTGGAATTGTGAACATTCTGATGATGTAGGATTTTAAAGGATCTACAGCATTTTACTTAACTATCTCCATGATACAAGGGATCCCTGGATACAAGGGATACAATGCTATCTCCATGCTTGTCTCCATAGCCTGTGTTGGATGACAAAAGTATGATTTAATCTGGTACAAATCAATGTATATTTATATTCAGACTTACAGGAGAAGCCAGGGTCAGAGTCAAAAGACATCCGAGAATAAGAGCTACCTTCAACATGGTTACACAACTAAAAAGCAATACAATAGTTAAGTTCTACTATTAAGAGTACTACTAATAATATAAGATTTACTTTTTTTTTTTAATAAATTGAATGTATATTACCTCCAAGTCTTCAGATGACTGTAACACTGAAAACAGAAAAGCTGTTGTTATTATGATTATGATTATGATTATTATTATTATGATTATTATTATTATTATTATTATTATTATTATTATTATTATTATTATTAGTTTATTTAGCAGGGACAGCGTACATTAATTAACATTTCTGTAAATGTACCAGATTTAGCCATGCGGCTATTTTTCATCTGTAGTCCCTGGACAGATCTTAAATAGTCATCCTAAAAACAATTATCCTTACAACATTAAACATTAAAAAACAATTAAAAACATTAAAAACAATTAATTAAACAGTACAAGCCATACACATTAAAATACATACACATGTAAACAAGATGGCTTTACAGGGTCAGGAGGAGGTGGAGCCAAACATTAATGCTGGCAGATCTGATTGTTTATCAACCACTTTCTCAAGTGATTTTTGAACAAGTGATATGATGTTATTTCCCTGATGTTTGCGGGGACAGTGTTCCAGTTTTGTGTAGCTGTAACAGAGAATGACATCTGACCAAATGTGCTTCTCCGGAGTGGAACAATACAGTCCCCTCTTCCTGCAGCTCGAGTGCGACCGTATGAAGCAGTTCTTATTGTTACAAATTGTTCCAGTGGAGGGGAGTACAATCCATTAACAACTTTGAACATTAAACACAAGTGGGAGTATTTAACCAGAATTGTACAATGATGGTAGCGTAGTGGTTTTTTGTCCAAAATTTTTATAGTTTGCTTATATAACGACTCCACTGGTTTTAAAGTAGAGGAGTGTGCATTGGACCAGGTAGTTATGCAATACTTGATGTGTGACATTATCATAGCATGCATAAAAACTTTTGCTCCCTGTATGGATAATTGCTGCCTTATATGCCGGAAATTTGAAAGGCTAAACTTCACCCGATTACAGACTGTCTTTACCTGTGTTTTAAATGTGAGTTTGTCATCAAGCCAAACGCCAAGATATTTGTATTCATGCACAACCTTCAGCCTCTCCCCTGCCACAGAGACATCATCATCCCCCCTACAACTATTAGATTTAGTAAAAAAACATGGCTACAGTTTTGGAAATATTGAGTTGCAAGCAGCTTTGGTTTAACCAAGTTGTAACATGGACCATAGATTGTGTCAGTTTGGCACATACTTGCTTCATATTGTTACCATTTGTATATAGGACTGTATCATCAGCATACATTTGCATGAAGACGTTCGGACATACATGAAGAAGATCGTTAATATACATTGAAAATAACAACGGCCCCAGAATTGATCCCTGTGGAATGCCCGTGGACAGATGAAGTGATGGTGACAGATAATTGCCAACTCTAACAGACTGTGACCGGTTTGACAGATAAGATTCAATCCAATTTAAAACACCAGAGGAAAAATTAAAATTACTCAATTTGTTCAATAAAACTTTGTGATTTACAGTGTCAAAGGCCTTTTTAAAATCAAGAAATATAGCACCAACAACTCCCCCTTTGTCAAGCAATGATTTTATATTCTCTGTAAGAAAACAGCTTGCTGTTTCTGTGGAGTGTTTGGCTCTAAAACCAAACTGCATTGGCGAAAGAGCAAATGAAGATGTGTTCAGATGGTGTATTATTTGATTCGCTATTATTTTTTCTGTGACCTTTGACATAGTAAGAAGGATACTAATTGGCCGATAGTTGCAAATGGAATATTGGTCACCACCTTTAACAATTGGAATTACAGCTGCTGGCTTCCAAGCATTAGGGAATGTATCCTGAGTAATAGATTCATTGATTGCTCTAGTTATTGGACTGATCAGATCTGAAGCAAGGTCTTTTAACATAAGGACATCAATACCAAATATATCCTTTGTTCTAGATGGTTTTAGAGATGAAATAACTTGTGACACTTCAGCTTCAGAAATGTTTGTAAAGGTAAAAGGTGGTTCTGAGGTGACAATCGGACAGAGAGATGAATTATTGGGTGCAAAACATTTAGCTGTTTCTTCCACAGAGTTTACAAAAAAGTGATTGAAGGCCACAGCCACTTCCTGCACATTATTTGTGATACTGTCATTTATTCTGATTTCTAACAACTTATTTCTTTTAGATGGTTTTCCGGTTAGTTTATTTAGTTGGTCCCAGACCGCTTTAGTGTTTCCATTTACTTTTTCTATTAGGGTTAGGAAAAAGTAAAGTTTTGTTTAAATGTTCAGTTTTCTGTCTTATATAGCAGCAGAAGCCCACCCTGTAGACAGCATTGAGTCATGTTATCCCCTTGGAAATCCCTCTTTTCCTCAGGTGTGGTTTTTCTGTCTGTCTACAGCTACAGTCTTTACAAAATCATACTAATACTCATGTAGTTTATTGTGGAAATGTATTTAATTAATACCAATGGAATCTTTCAAGTTCGTTTTTCAAGTATTTCTAACTTGTTGTAAACTATCCTTTAAAACGGTCCTGGCTTATAGTATGAGATGGTTCCTCTGATGTCCACATACCAATTCATGGGTTAATAGGGATGGTGGATTATTGTTTTTCACAATAATGATGAAATTTCAAATATTCTTATGTGACTGTTCTCACTGGCAAATCGCGATAGCTGTCAATCAATAAATAGCTCTTTCTTTGTGTAACTCGCCCTCTGTCCCCCTGGTGCCGTGGCCTGTTACCTGGCGCCGCATGTTGGTCCAGGATAGTTGCGGTACAGCTGTGGAAGCTCCGCAATGCGCGTTTCTGTGAGGCGAAAGTGTTGGAAATGTTGGAGCTTTGGCCCTTAGTTGCCAGTTTAGCTGTAGGATTAGAAGTAGCTTCATTTTTATTTCTAGATGTGACTCCTGAGAGCTGCGGTGTGGGAGCTGGAGCAGTCGCCTTGCCCTTTTTGTACATGTGTGATTGAGCTGTTCATCTTACTCCATTCAAATGGGCCTGACCTGTGAATCCCAATGTTAAGTTACTCCCCAACTTGTTATTTCACGGACTTTGAGTTGAACTAATGAAATACACAGAACTATTTATGAGCATGTCCTCTCAACTAAATTATGTGTAAAATAAATGTACAACTTATTTAAAAAATGGAACCTTGCCTCTTTGTTATCAAGAACGAACCTGTGTGACTTTTTTAGTTATTTTCGGGGCTATGCCCAGTGGCGTTGCTTAGTTATAATTTAGCTATTTTATTTACTTTTCTGACCATCACCACTCCGTCTTGCCACACTTGGTTAAAGAAGTAATGGGCCTGCTGGAAAGTTTTTTTTGTTTTTTTTAAATATATTTTATCAAGAGAATACTGTTTAGTTGAATATAAAAAGATGACATGTGGAAATATGAAACAGCCTTTCATATTTCAGTCATGGCAACTTTAACAGCAACAACTGTTTAGTTTATCGATGCACAACCCTCACATATAAAGATAATATTGTAATATTATTATAATAAAATATATTTCCAGTGCATAATGCTTCTCACATGGGCCAAACCCAGGTCATTACATAAAGCAACGCTATAGTAGACTAGAGAAGTAAAATAAATGCAGAAAAAGTGACAATGAACCTGAAGTACACAGCGGCACAAACTGGGATTACTAAATGCTGTGAACGTGCTTTAGATGTACTGTACCTTGCTGTAAACATGTATTTAATTCTATTTTTCCAATAATTACAGAATGAAAGAAACATACACTGGATTTGACTGAAAACCATTGAGACTTTATTTTGTGCTAAGTCATAAGCATACTGCAGTACAGCATCTACCCGGCAGCTACGGTGGTCGTAGTTGTGGTGGGAGTAGTAGTTGTAGCCGTGGTGGTGGTGGTAGCCAACATGCTGAGGAGAAGCTGAAGTAACAGTGGATTTAGAGTGGGGGAGGTGTATGATCCTCCCTGTAAAATGAAAACAAAATATTAAGTACAGTGCAAATATATTTTTCAGTGACATATGTTCATGTTAACTCTATTTACCTCATTAGACCCTGACCCTCCACTTGAGCGAGCAAAACGCTGGTGCTCCTCCTGTACCTGTAAAGACATACATTTACAATTGTGTATCTGCAATAAGGTAACAAAGTACAAAAATAAAAGTACAATACATAAGTACAACTGTTTAGGTATCTTTCCTTTTTTACAGTGAATACTTTTTTACTTTCTACTCCAAAACATTTTAGATCTGAACTTAAAAGTATAAAGTACTTTTCTTTATGGTGTGAGACCTGCTGAAATGCCTGAGACTTATTTTTGGCACATTTAATTTGAGTTAACGTCCCAAACCAAATACACAAATACACAAAAACTGCTAGAAAAATAAGAACTCTGAAAATCACCTAAATTCTATCAAAATCACTACATTTGATGCTTTGATTGTTCTAAAAGGTACTTTAATACTTTCACTTGAGTAGATTATTTTCATGTGATACTTTTACTTGAGTAATCTTTTGCCCCTGTAGCTGTACTTTTAATTAAGTAACAAAATTGAGAACTTCATCCACATCTGTACAATTAATATACAATTTACAGATTCTTGAACTTACAGGAACAGCCAGAGTCAGGCTCAAAAGGCATCCCAGAATAAGAGCGACTTTCAGCATGGTTACACCTGTAGAAAAAGAAAAAAAAACACTTTGTAAAAACAACTTCCTGATGACTACAGCTAAAAGTTGTCTGAAAAAGCATTACCGTATGTTGTCTCGAGTCCAACAGATAATGAAGAGGACGCTCTGCTCTCCTTTTATACAAACTGGGAGTCTGCATTGGGAAACTGTAGGAAATCTGTGGTTGAAACTGCCTTTAGCAACAGACTTTAGTAGAGGTCATATGATTTATCATTTAAAGCTTTACTGTGCAACTTCTCCTGTTTGACTCCATAGAGATGTTAAGCTTTGCCTTTGTTGTAATGTGTCTAATGTAGACCTACAGACCCTTTAAAAATGTGTACACAAAAACATTCAAAATGAAGGCAACTGGAAGCAAAAGTAAAATGGAATACATTGTGATTTTAATGGTGAAACTGGGATTAATCAGAGAATATCACAAAATATATATATATATATATATATATATATATATATATATATATATATATATATATATATATATATATATATATATATATATTTTTTAATTTATTTATTTATTTATTTTTTTTAAATAGGGACAAAACACATTAATGAACATATACATGATACGTAAATATGTTATCAGATTGTAGCCCAAGGCTAATTTCCATCTGCTGTCCCTAGACAGGTTGATGTAATCATAAAGCAAATACACACAGTAAAAACAATACACCCAGACAGACAATACAATACTACAAATAGACAGACATAAAGAGATGGTCAGTCACAAGATCACAGACACAGGTCAACTAAAGGATGTTAGATTATTTGATCAAAATTGCACGCTGCCCTGTTTAGTTAAGGTGCCAGTGTATAAGTATTGCACACAGCCCATTGCTAAAATTATTACAGTATATTGCACAACCCTAAAAAAGAAAAAGTGCAAGGTGAAATTGCTAAATAACCCGGCTTATAAAGTGCTATTCTACAATGTATTGCATGTGCCCTCAAAGGTAAAATTCCTTAGTATATTGCATCTTGCCCGTAAGTAAAGTATTAAAGTGCTTAGTTAATAAATAGTATATTGCACATTGCCCATTGCACATTATAAACTATAATAAATGATCACACACCTGTGTTGACCTGAGCCATGTCTTTAAATGGCCTTTAAAAGTAGTGAAGCTGGGGGAGTCTCTAACTGTGGGTGGGAGACTGTTCCACAGAACACTACCCTTATATGAAAACACATTTTGACTGAAAGAGGTTTTTCTGTCAGGCACCTCACAGTCACCTCTGGTTGTGGCCCTGGTGGAGCGAGATGTAAGAGTTGACCTGTACCTAATATAATCATTGAGTGGGGGTGGAGCCAAACCATGTAAAGTCTTATACATCAAACAGGCATTTCTAAATTTAATAAAATTCTGAAAGCTCAATAGATTGTATTTGGAGAGAACATTGCAGCTGTGGTAAGCAAAGGGTTTCTTGTCCAATATTTTCAACGCTTTTTTGTAGAGGGACTCTATTGGCTTAAGAATTGTAACACCTGACAAAGACCAACTGGTTATACAATAACTAATGTGAGAGAAAATCATACAATGTAAAAACATCATTGCAGCTTCATTAGTTAATGACCTGCGTATTTGATTAAAATTGTATAGATTGTATTTGACTATTCTGGACACCATTTTAACATGGTTTTTGAATGTAAGTGCAGAGTCCAACATTACTCCCAAATATTTGAACTCCTTCACTAATTTTAATTCTTGACTTTTGAAATACACATTTGACCTGATTATATTATTTTTTTTCTTAGAAAAGAACATACACACAGTTTTTTGTGTGTTTAACAGGAGACAGGACCTGGTGAGCCAATTCTCAACATGTGTTAATGCTGATGAGAGAATTTGAGATACTTCTTCAAAATTTTTCCCACTTGTAAAGAGCACTGCATCGTCTGCATAAAGCTGTATGTCCACATCTTTACAAATGTCCGGAAGGTCATTAATGTAGAGGGAAAATAAAAGGGGGCCCAAAATTGACCCTTGGGGCCAATTTTGAGCCCCAAGGGCTTCAAGGGAACTTTCTGTGAAGCTCAAATACGATTTTGAGGTTAGAACATCGTGTTTGTCCATCCTTCTTAACAGAGAAGCAAACTAACTAATATGTGTACCTTGGAAATGCATTTTTTTGTTCATTTTTGTTATAATGTAAAGCCATTAGCATTTAGATTTTGCCTCCACTTGCCTCCAGTCTGGAATTGTGAACATTCTGATGATGTAGGATTTTAAAGGATCTACAGCATTTTACTTAACTATCTCCATGATACAAGGGATCCCTGGATACAAGGGATACAATGCTATCTCCATGCTTGTCTCCATAGCCTGTGTTGGATGACAAAAGTATGATTTAATCTGGTACAAATCAATGTATATTTATATTCAGACTTACAGGAGAAGCCAGGGTCAGAGTCAAAAGACATCCGAGAATAAGAGCTACCTTCAACATGGTTACACAACTAAAAAGCAATACAATAGTTAAGTTCTACTATTAAGAGTACTACTAATAATATAAGATTTACTTTTTTTTTTTAATAAATTGAATGTATATTACCTCCAAGTCTTCAGATGACTGTAACACTGAAAACAGAAAAGCTGTTGTTATTATGATTATGATTATGATTATTATTATTATGATTATTATTATTATTATTATTATTATTATTATTATTATTATTAGTTTATTTAGCAGGGACAGCGTACATTAATTAACATTTCTGTAAATGTACCAGATTTAGCCATGCGGCTATTTTTCATCTGTAGTCCCTGGACAGATCTTAAATAGTCATCCTAAAAACAATTATCCTTACAACATTAAACATTAAAAAACAATTAAAAACATTAAAAACAATTAATTAAACAGTACAAGCCATACACATTAAAATACATACACATGTAAACAAGATGGCTTTACAGGGTCAGGAGGAGGTGGAGCCAAACATTAATGCTGGCAGATCTGATTGTTTATCAACCACTTTCTCAAGTGATTTTTGAACAAGTGATATGATGTTATTTCCCTGATGTTTGCGGGGACAGTGTTCCAGTTTTGTGTAGCTGTAACAGAGAATGACATCTGACCAAATGTGCTTCTCCGGAGTGGAACAATACAGTCCCCTCTTCCTGCAGCTCGAGTGCGACCGTATGAAGCAGTTCTTATTGTTACAAATTGTTCCAGTGGAGGGGAGTACAATCCATTAACAACTTTGAACATTAAACACAAGTGGGAGTATTTAACCAGAATTGTACAATGATGGTAGCGTAGTGGTTTTTTGTCCAAAATTTTTATAGTTTGCTTATATAACGACTCCACTGGTTTTAAAGTAGAGGAGTGTGCATTGGACCAGGTAGTTATGCAATACTTGATGTGTGACATTATCATAGCATGCATAAAAACTTTTGCTCCCTGTATGGATAATTGCTGCCTTATATGCCGGAAATTTGAAAGGCTAAACTTCACCCGATTACAGACTGTCTTTACCTGTGTTTTAAATGTGAGTTTGTCATCAAGCCAAACGCCAAGATATTTGTATTCATGCACAACCTTCAGCCTCTCCCCTGCCACAGAGACATCATCATCCCCCCTACAACTATTAGATTTAGTAAAAAAACATGGCTACAGTTTTGGAAATATTGAGTTGCAAGCAGCTTTGGTTTAACCAAGTTGTAACATGGACCATAGATTGTGTCAGTTTGGCACATACTTGCTTCATATTGTTACCATTTGTATATAGGACTGTATCATCAGCATACATTTGCATGAAGACGTTCGGACATACATGAAGAAGATCGTTAATATACATTGAAAATAACAACGGCCCCAGAATTGATCCCTGTGGAATGCCCGTGGACAGATGAAGTGATGGTGACAGATAATTGCCAACTCTAACAGACTGTGACCGGTTTGACAGATAAGATTCAATCCAATTTAAAACACCAGAGGAAAAATTAAAATTACTCAATTTGTTCAATAAAACTTTGTGATTTACAGTGTCAAAGGCCTTTTTAAAATCAAGAAATATAGCACCAACAACTCCCCCTTTGTCAAGCAATGATTTTATATTCTCTGTAAGAAAACAGCTTGCTGTTTCTGTGGAGTGTTTGGCTCTAAAACCAAACTGCATTGGCGAAAGAGCAAATGAAGATGTGTTCAGATGGTGTATTATTTGATTCGCTATTATTTTTTCTGTGACCTTTGACATAGTAAGAAGGATACTAATTGGCCGATAGTTGCAAATGGAATATTGGTCACCACCTTTAACAATTGGAATTACAGCTGCTGGCTTCCAAGCATTAGGGAATGTATCCTGAGTAATAGATTCATTGATTGCTCTAGTTATTGGACTGATCAGATCTGAAGCAAGGTCTTTTAACATAAGGACATCAATACCAAATATATCCTTTGTTCTAGATGGTTTTAGAGATGAAATAACTTGTGACACTTCAGCTTCAGAAATGTTTGTAAAGGTAAAAGGTGGTTCTGAGGTGACAATCGGACAGAGAGATGAATTATTGGGTGCAAAACATTTAGCTGTTTCTTCCACAGAGTTTACAAAAAAGTGATTGAAGGCCACAGCCACTTCCTGCACATTATTTGTGATACTGTCATTTATTCTGATTTCTAACAACTTATTTCTTTTAGATGGTTTTCCGGTTAGTTTATTTAGTTGGTCCCAGACCGCTTTAGTGTTTCCATTTACTTTTTCTATTAGGGTTAGGAAAAAGTAAAGTTTTGTTTAAATGTTCAGTTTTCTGTCTTATATAGCAGCAGAAGCCCACCCTGTAGACAGCATTGAGTCATGTTATCCCCTTGGAAATCCCTCTTTTCCTCAGGTGTGGTTTTTCTGTCTGTCTACAGCTACAGTCTTTACAAAATCATACTAATACTCATGTAGTTTATTGTGGAAATGTATTTAATTAATACCAATGGAATCTTTCAAGTTCGTTTTTCAAGTATTTCTAACTTGTTGTAAACTATCCTTTAAAACGGTCCTGGCTTATAGTATGAGATGGTTCCTCTGATGTCCACATACCAATTCATGGGTTAATAGGGATGGTGGATTATTGTTTTTCACAATAATGATGAAATTTCAAATATTCTTATGTGACTGTTCTCACTGGCAAATCGCGATAGCTGTCAATCAATAAATAGCTCTTTCTTTGTGTAACTCGCCCTCTGTCCCCCTGGTGCCGTGGCCTGTTACCTGGCGCCGCATGTTGGTCCAGGATAGTTGCGGTACAGCTGTGGAAGCTCCGCAATGCGCGTTTCTGTGAGGCGAAAGTGTTGGAAATGTTGGAGCTTTGGCCCTTAGTTGCCAGTTTAGCTGTAGGATTAGAAGTAGCTTCATTTTTATTTCTAGATGTGACTCCTGAGAGCTGCGGTGTGGGAGCTGGAGCAGTCGCCTTGCCCTTTTTGTACATGTGTGATTGAGCTGTTCATCTTACTCCATTCAAATGGGCCTGACCTGTGAATCCCAATGTTAAGTTACTCCCCAACTTGTTATTTCACGGACTTTGAGTTGAACTAATGAAATACACAGAACTATTTATGAGCATGTCCTCTCAACTAAATTATGTGTAAAATAAATGTACAACTTATTTAAAAAATGGAACCTTGCCTCTTTGTTATCAAGAACGAACCTGTGTGACTTTTTTAGTTATTTTCGGGGCTATGCCCAGTGGCGTTGCTTAGTTATAATTTAGCTATTTTATTTACTTTTCTGACCATCACCACTCCGTCTTGCCACACTTGGTTAAAGAAGTAATGGGCCTGCTGGAAAGTTTTTTTTGTTTTTTTTAAATATATTTTATCAAGAGAATACTGTTTAGTTGAATATAAAAAGATGACATGTGGAAATATGAAACAGCCTTTCATATTTCAGTCATGGCAACTTTAACAGCAACAACTGTTTAGTTTATCGATGCACAACCCTCACATATAAAGATAATATTGTAATATTATTATAATAAAATATATTTCCAGTGCATAATGCTTCTCACATGGGCCAAACCCAGGTCATTACATAAAGCAACGCTATAGTAGACTAGAGAAGTAAAATAAATGCAGAAAAAGTGACAATGAACCTGAAGTACACAGCGGCACAAACTGGGATTACTAAATGCTGTGAACGTGCTTTAGATGTACTGTACCTTGCTGTAAACATGTATTTAATTCTATTTTTCCAATAATTACAGAATGAAAGAAACATACACTGGATTTGACTGAAAACCATTGAGACTTTATTTTGTGCTAAGTCATAAGCATACTGCAGTACAGCATCTACCCGGCAGCTACGGTGGTCGTAGTTGTGGTGGGAGTAGTAGTTGTAGCCGTGGTGGTGGTGGTAGCCAACATGCTGAGGAGAAGCTGAAGTAACAGTGGATTTAGAGTGGGGGAGGTGTATGATCCTCCCTGTAAAATGAAAACAAAATATTAAGTACAGTGCAAAAATATTTTTCAGTGACATATGTTCATGTTAACTCTATTTACCTCATTAGACCCTGACCCTCCACTTGAGCGAGCAAAACGCTGGTGCTCCTCCTGTACCTGTAAAGACATACATTTACAATTGTGTATCTGCAATAAGGTAACAAAGTACAAAAATAAAAGTACAATACATAAGTACAACTGTTTAGGTATCTTTCCTTTTTTACAGTGAATACTTTTTTACTTTCTACTCCAAAACATTTTAGATCTGAACTTAAAAGTATAAAGTACTTTTCTTTATGGTGTGAGACCTGCTGAAATGCCTGAGACTTATTTTTGGCACATTTAATTTGAGTTAACGTCCCAAACCAAATACACAAATACACAAAAACTGCTAGAAAAATAAGAACTCTGAAAATCACCTAAATTCTATCAAAATCACTACATTTGATGCTTTGATTGTTCTAAAAGGTACTTTAATACTTTCACTTGAGTAGATTATTTTCATGTGATACTTTTACTTGAGTAATCTTTTGCCCCTGTAGCTGTACTTTTAATTAAGTAACAAAATTGAGAACTTCATCCACATCTGTACAATTAATATACAATTTACAGATTCTTGAACTTACAGGAACAGCCAGAGTCAGGCTCAAAAGGCATCCCAGAATAAGAGCGACTTTCAGCATGGTTACACCTGTAGAAGAAGAAAAAAAAACACTTTGTAAAAACAACTTCCTGATGACTACAGCTAAAAGTTGTCTGAAAAAGCATTACCGTATGTTGTCTCGAGTCCAACAGATAATGAAGAGGATGCTCTGCTCTCCTTTTATACAAACTGGGAGTCTGCATTGGGAAACTGTAGGAAATCTGTGGTTGAAACTGCCTTTAGCAACAGACTTTAGTAGAGGTCATATGATTTATCATTTAAAGCTTTACTGTGCAACTTCTCCTGATTGACTCCATAGAGATGTTAAGCTTTGCCTTTGTTGTAATGTGTCTAATGTAGACCTACAGACCCTTTAAAAATGTGTACACAAAAACATTCGAAATGAAGGCAACTGGAAGCAAAAGTGAAATGGGATTAATCAGAGAATATCACAAAATATAAAAAATCAAGGGAACTTTTTGTGAATTCAAATACGATTTTGAGGTTAGAACATCGTGTTTGTCCATCCTTCTTAACAGAGAAGCAAACTAACTAATATGTGTACCTTGGAAATGCATTTTTTTTGTTCATTGTTGTTATAATGTAAAGCTATTAACATTTAGATTGAAAATATATTATGTCTGCTTCATTTTGCCTCCACTTGCCTCCAGTCTGGAATTTTGAACATCCTGGTGACGTAGGATTTTAAAGGATCTACAGAATTTTACTTAACTATCTCCATGATACAAGGGATCCATGGATACAAGGGATACAATGCTATCTCCATGCTTGTCTCCATAGCCTGGAATGTTCCACAGTAATATGGCAATAAACATTTGTTCAGTTACAGTCAGGTGGTTGGCACAAAACACCTTGAAAAACACGCATTCTTACTGTGAGCATGTTCACCTCTCCACAGATCTGACCTGCAGCTTGGCCTGGGCGTCACATGCTTTTGTCCATGGAGATAGATAGTATAATGCTCTATATCTCCATGGCGATAAGCAGGTGACTGAGCTTTCACCAGAAAAGTTACACAGTCCGCCTTTAATTGCTACTCCAGATTATGACATTGTTGTGTATTAAGAACACAAATAGTCACATATATAAAATGTATTAAAACATTTATTAAAAGATGTCATATTGTGTCTAATTCAGTATTGGTAGGTAGTAGTGGTGGTTATGTTGTTGTAGCATTAACATGTTGAGAAGTTGTTGTAATTGTTGTTCAAATATATAAAACATAAAAATCACAATCTACAGCACACTCATATTTTTACATTTGGAAGGGCCCATATTATGCTATTTTTTAATCTACTTGTTACACATGTTTAACATACAAGCACTGCATATTTAGTTCTCCTCTGACATAGAAAACACCCTGTTCCAACTTGTGATGCCATTTGGTAATACAGGAAGTGCTCCACTGTGTTTTTAAACTCCATATACCTTCACTAGAATCATTTGGATAATTTCAGCCCCTTCTCTATTGAACAAAAGGTTAATTTGACATAACTAATAAAGGATTACTCAAAACACAACTCCAGGTATGTTTGTGAGGAGGTAAAAGCCTTATAATATGGCTTAAAACGCACAGCAAGAGTGAAGTTTGTGTAATATAGGACCTTTAATAATTTCGTGAGTAAAACTATAACGGATCACATGGGACCACCTTTGTCAGTCAGTTCTTGTGTGTTCATTTTGAGGTGTATTTCTTTACATGCCATATATTCTTTTGTATTCTGGTTTGTAAAATAAATGAAACATAGACTGGATTTCATCATAAGGCAATTGGGACTTTATTTTGTATAATGCACCAGTAACAAAGCCATATAGAGGTTAGGTTTATTGACTTGAACACTGCATTTCTCAGGTGTGTCTAACCAGCAGCAGCAGTAGTAGGAGTCGAAGCAGTAGTAGTTGTAGTGGTAAACAAAAAACTTAACAACAGCTGAAAGAAAAATTAATTATTTAAAGAAAGAAACATATCTTCCTGTAGCAAAAGGAGAAATTTAATTTGTCTCCTGGACAGAGTTTAGAATTAAATTTCTCCTTTGGCTATGGATTCTACCTGGACTGAGGGATTCTACACACATATCTTCCTGTAAAAAAAAAAAAAGAAAGAAATGGTAAAGATCGAGCAAACACTGAGCAAACTCATCAAAAGCAATCTGCACCTTACTGCTCTGTAACTGTACAAACATATACTTAAAATATTATAATCATAAAGACAACACATATACAATTTATAGACAGAACTTACTGGAACACCCACAGTCAGGCTCAAAAGACATCCTAGAATAAGAGCTGCCGTCAGCATGGTTACACCTATAGAGGAAGAAACTGTTAGAATGAAAATGCATGTAAACAAATGCAAAAACACGCATGAAAAAACATTATTGTAGCTTTATTGGTAAGAAATATTGAAGAAATTGCTCTGCTCATGCATTTTGTAGACAGACTTTCACACAACAGAAAGTGGAATTCTGTGACAGCTGTGGTTGTAGCTTAAAAGTAAAATACACATACACATACTTTTTAATTTGGAAGCCCACATTACGTATTACATAATTTGAAAACCACTGTAGTACTTTCAGTAGGTTACTGTGTTGTTAAAATTGTTTCTAGAATAGTTCATTACTACTCAAAATGTATAGTGTGAATGTTATTAATTAAAAACACAAATATTTTCAGTTTGAACAAAACACATATATAAAAACATATATATTCTGTTTCATTTAGTGGTTGAATTTTCAGTATTTTCATTAACATGGTGAGTAGCTGCTTCAACCAAGGAGGGACAAAAATAATAATAAAAAAAAAATAATATTTTTAACATTTCTGTATGACCACCTTTTCTGCATATGCTTCAAACACACATAGACCTCAGTGTTATAAAACTGTCATCAGTAATCACTAATACTAATATAATAATGGCTCATCTTCAATTAAAGGGCCCATATTCTGCTATTTTCTGATCTATGTTATAATGTCGTTCGTCATCAGAAACATACCTGGAGTTGTTTTATGTCATTCTCACATGTTTAACGCACAAACATGCGTATTGAGAGTTTCTTTCTCAAGCAGAAAACACTCTGTTCCACTCTGTTCTGATGTCATGTGGTAAAACAGGAAGTGCTCCACTGTATTTTTAAACTCCATACACCTTCACTAAAATCATTTGGAGAGTTTCAGCCCTGGAATTGCAGGTCTGTACCGAACTAAAGGTGGCATCACACGGTGGAACAGAGCATTTTGAGCTTTGGAGATGTAGACAGACTAATAATAAAGTATTACTCAAACAGGTGTGAATAAAACAAAACACATCTCCAGATAGGTTTTTTGATGAGGTTACAACATGGCTTAAAGCTCGCAAGAGTCAATTTTGCATAATATAGGCTCTTTAACTATTTAGAAGATACTCACCTCATCTGAGCTGGAGTCCGAGCTGGATCAGGAGCGGGTTTGGCAGTGGAGTTTTTGCTTTTCCTGTTAACAAAAATACTTAGTTTGATATTAACACACTAAAAAAATAAAGTAAAACTTACTTGAGCCAATACTGAACTCAAGACACACCCCAGAATCAGAGTCACTTTCAACATGCTGTCCACCTGTTACAATATTATGGACAATACTTTATTTAAAAAAAAAGCACGCACACGCACACACACACCATTGTTGCAAAGAAGATAAAGGAATTACTGTTAAATCTTCAGGTGACAGTCGCAAAGATGACGCAGAGATGATGTTGTAAGGGAGACAGGATTTTCGTATGTACACTTTATCTCATTAGTATGTACACGTATTGGGAAACTACAATTAGGTGTGGTGACTAGACAGACTCATACCACTGATGGAATGCACCTTATGTTTTAGTCAAACACAAAAACGTAATCTTACTACTTGTGTACTTACTGTACAGTGTTGCTGGGTTTCAGATTATATTACAACATTAGACTTGTAAAATTAATTGGAAATGGGTTTAGGTAAAATTATTGTTGTTTATTCTATGGTCAGTGAGAATTCCAATTGCGAACTTCCATGCGTTAATTCTGCACATAAACTGTATAAAGACGTGGACTAAGGGAGTGAGACGTCACCCGTAGCGTTCGTCTCCAGTCAAATGAAGCTCATGATGCTAGCGGTTATAGGAGCGAATTTGGAGCCAGGTCCATATTAGGAATAGGAATTTATTTATGTACAAAACAGAAAAATAAAAACACCAGGCTCATGTACAGCAGGTTAATGTGAACATTTTAAGACCAAAATAATGAGGCTCACTGCTGCAGTTATAGAGAGATGGGTGACCATTTTCTCATGTACATTCAATTGGAGCCAGTTGATGGAGCCGGAAGCGCCCCCATGTTCACTTCCTATTTGGAACACAGCAGCTAGTGGGTTAGCTACGTCCATTTATATATAAAGTCATTCTGCATAACGCACAAGTAGTTTGGCAACAGTTAAAGCACTTTCTGCTCTGCTGCCATCACCACATACACTGTATATATAAATGGACATAGCTAACGCACTAGCGGCACGTTCCAAATAGGAAGTTCGTATCCGGCTCTTCCGGCTCCTACTGACCCTGGCTCTCATTGACTTACACTGGAATATTGTGGCCCCTCTGACTGTAACTGCTGCTGTGAGCCTTGTCATTTTGGTCTTAAAATGTTCGTATTAACCCGCACTACATGGGGTTTTTATTTCACTATTTTGTCCGTTAAAAAAATGGTATTCCTAATATAGAACCTGACTCCAAATTTGCTCCTGTAACCGTTAACATCACAATCTTCATTTGAGTGATGGGTGACGTCACACTCGCTTAGTCCACTTCTTTATAAAGTCTACGGAAACAACTTATATTTTAGACATTTACAGACAGGGAACAGGCTTTTCAGAGACATTTCAGCTTGTAGTCGTGGTATAAGCGCATTAAACAACTTGCTTATATTAAATAATCAGGCTCAACATTTGTCAATTTTCCTTTTGGATATTTCTTATATAAATATAATATAAATCCCATATCATCAATAGGGAAAAGCCATCAGGGACTATGACATAATCAATTCCTAAAATCAGAAAACAAAGTAAAATCTTATGTGTTAATTCTTGTTCCTTGTATTGCACATTAAGTATTTCCCCAGACCTATTCCAGTAATTGTAAAGTCACTCCCAAACCTGTTTAATTAAGTCACAAGTTAAGTAAATGGTTTGCCCATAGTTAAGCATCAGTATATGATGGCTCTTTCTCAATTACTCTGCACTAGTCTATATAAGAACAAGTGGCCAAAGCCTGGACACACTTGACCCTTCAGACACAGAGACTTCAGTCAGGGACTTCTTATAAAGTCTTTACATTTCTGATGATGAAGGTTTTGTCTGTTTTTGCTCTATTGCTGGCCGTCGCTGCCGCTCAAGTAAGTAAATAAAGTGAGAAGTTATAAATCCGGGTGATTATTTCTAAAAATGTTTGTGTTATAGTCTGGAGATGGTGGTACTGAAGATGGAGGGAGTTCTGAAGATCGAGGGAGTCCTGAACATCATCCACATAAGGTATGCCTGTTGATCAAAGGAGAATTCTTAAAGATGCATTGTGTAACTTTTCTGATGGAGGTCCGTCAAATGTTTTTCCCCTTGGAGATGTTATTGCTTTGTCTGGAATGTTTCACAGTATGGTATTAAACCTTTCTATCTTCATGAAGACCAAACCAGACCAAGTTACAAGTCATATCTGTGGAAAGGCAACCCCACTCACAGTCAGAATGCCTGTTTTTCTAGGTATTTTTGAGCCATAAAACCACTTGAAATTGAATAAACGTATAATGTAGAGCTGTTCATACTGTGGAACATTCCAGGCAGAGCAATGACATATCCACAGAAACAAGCAGGGGACAGACCTCCAACCAGAAAGTTACATAGTGCAGCTTTAAACATGAAGTTAGCTACATTTAATTGTTCTTCTGATAAAGCCAAATGGACATCCTTGGCATCCTGACAATGGATCTCATGGGGGAATCAGGCGCAGCGCTCCAGGAGGGGAGAGGCCAGGCCACCATTTTGGCAAGGTAAACAAACATGCAGCCATCCATTTAGGTTTTGTCTAGTTTTTCTGGCCCTTTTAATCTAAACTATTGCGTGTCATTGTGTGCTTATTTGCTCTAATTAATATGTACAATACTTTACTACAGGATCACGCAGTGTTTTCTCCCATCTTCAAGGTAGGCAAACTTCTTCGATCATTATACGCATATACACATTTTCAGACAAAAAAAAAAGATAATTATGTTGTTGTTTTTTTAATTGTTATTATTATTTTAGGTCGACAATGTGACATTTCAGGTAACTGTATGACACAAAACATACAATTAAATGTATATATTTTATATTGCTAACACTTAATTTCACTCACAGAACAGCTCAGCGGTTCAACTGAAGGAGGTACGCAGCAGACACATGTTACCTCTTGTATTACAGTGTTTGGATTTTTAACTGAGTCTGTGTTTTTGTTTTTTTGTTTTTTTCCAGGGAGAGAACCTTTTCTTTTTGATCAAGGTAAGTCACTAAATAAATACCGACATGTATCACATTGCCTCTAGTACAGACCAATATATCTGAATAACAAATATTTGTGCCTCAGGAAACAAGACCCCCTTTCAAGGTAAATAACATAAATCCAGTTTCTGCTTTAACACGGCATTAACTTTGTATTTGACAGTTTTTTTTTCTTTATTTTTGTAACAGCAATATCTGAAGCTCACCTACAACTCCACTGAACCAGTAATTAAAATCCTGCAGGTTTATTCTGTAGGCCATTGTCACATGACATATTCATGAACATAAACTGTTTTGTGTTTTTATAGAGCCAAGTTGCTGTAGAGTTTGGAGAACTGAAACCTGTGAGTTAAACAGCCTCATGGATGTGTTTACATTTATTTCAAGTCTTAATAATATGTTTGTTATTTCATATTTTAGCCCACTCGTGTGCTTATACCTGTCTTCAGGGTAAGATTATTTCCGTAAAAATCTTACATTAAATTCTACAAATATAATTGTTCTCAACAAAATACTCTTTCTTTATTGTTTTGTTTTGTTTTGTTTTTTAGGTTGAAAATGTGACATTCCAGGTAATCTATATTTTTATTTCAACTCTCCAAATATGTTTTATTTATATTACTATAGTTTTAACAAATCTGTTTTCTTTATTAGAACACCACAAGTGTTCAACTGGAGCAGGTAAAGGTCTCTAAAAAACTGCATTGATACATTACATGTACTAATCATTGAAATGTGTACTAATCCATGAAATTCAAACTTTAAAGGGGGACAATCTCTTTCTCAAAGTGAAGGTGAGTTTTTGAGACTGTCTTTTTATAAAAGACATGCTGAGAAATTCATAAGAAATGACTACGCCTATGTGTTTCAGGGAAGAGGACCACCCCATCCTCCGCCACCACAAAGACCTCCATTTAAGGTATGCAGTTTAGTAACAGTTTAGTAAAATAAGAGTACATAGAGTAACGTTATTCTGATGTGTGTTTTTCACCTAATCCTGCTTTTTATTCTGTTCGTAGGGACAGTATGTCAAAGTCACGTACAACAGCACTGAACCTGTAAGTTTGATCAAATCAGAGCCTACAGTTTTCTGATCGATGTTATAATGTTGTTGCCTTTTGTTGCTGAGTTCTTCTCTCAAACAGAAAACACTCTCTTCCACCTTGTGATGTTATGTGTTAATAAAGGAAGGGCTCCACTGTGTTTTTAAACTCCACACACTTTCACTAGAATCATTTGGATTTCAGCCCTGAACTTGCCAATCTCTACTGAACTAAAGGTTCCTACTAAAGGTAGGAGCTGTTAACTTGAAAACTACCACTACATGACCTCACAAGATGGAACAGAGCATTCTGAGCTTTGGAGATGTAGACTAATAAACCATGAGGTAACAACAATCAAGCATGACTTAAAGCTCACAGGGGTCAATTTTACGTAATATAGGATCTTTAAGATTATATTTAAAAACTTACTATTACAGATCAAAAAAGCAGTCAAAAAAAAGGTTGGTCTGGAAATATTATAAAAGTTAAAGGACTTTTGGTAACATGGGACGGGGAAGCATGGTCATCTTTCTTAGCCTTTGAGCTTTGTCCTTTAGGAGCACCTGTTCTGGACATTTTAACTAAGAAAACCCCCTGAACCTCTCACTCCGTTGTTTATTATTATTATTATTATTATTTTCTAAATGACATTAACTTAATATTTCTCCTTTTTCAGAACCAAGTCTCTGTTGAGTACGGCACTGTAGAATCGGTAAGCAGTAATGTAAAATCAAGAATATTTCAGTGATATTGCATGACTATCTTTCTATATTTACATGTTTATTTTGCATTTAGACCCTCGACACTGAGATTTTGACTGAGGATGAAGTGTAGCAAGTAAAGGTGAGACGTTGTGTAAATTTGACTGTCAAATCTTGTTTCTAATTATATTTTCTTCACTCTTTCTTAGGAAGAGCTCTACTAAGTGGATCACCCTGCTTCTGAATCAACATCACTCATTAAAATTGATTAAATAAATTAAATTATCATTGACTATAGTGGTGGTATATTCTTGTAACAAAGCACAAAATAAACATGAATCAAACGCATTTTGTCACACATCTTTATTTGACATGTTTTTAAAAAAAGTTTGAGATTACATGAATATACACAGAACAGGATACACTAAAGGGCTTTTAGTTGGTGAATGAGATCTGATGAAGTTCACGGCTCAAAAAGGAAGGGAAAGTTGGAATGACCCTAGAGAGATGAGACATTTAAATAATAATTAAACCAAATGACATATTAATTTGTGATTACATGAAGCCATACCTCATCAACCCCAGGACCAGAGGCGTCACCACGGAGCTCCGGGGTAATCGTAGTGGACTCTTTGTTTGTCCCCAGTGGCCATGTCTGACAAGAATGTAATTAATCTATATATTAAAATAGTTCAAGCTAAATATTGAAGCTTATACTTGGATATGGTTGAATAAGCTTGAGGACAAAGTGTAAGTGTTTTATTAAAGGCGTATTGTGTAACTTTTCTGGTGGAGGGCCCGTCACCTGCTGGTTTCTATGAAGATGTCATTACTCTGCCTGAAATGTTCCACAGTATGACATTAAACAGCTCTGCCTTACATTTATTCAATTACAGTGGTTTTATTTCTCAAAATAGCTAGAAAAACAGATATTCTGACTGTGAGTGGAGTTGCCTTTCCACAGATCTGACCTGTAACTTGGTCTGGTTTGGTCTCCTTAAAGATAGCAAGGTTTAATACCATATTTTGAAACATTCCAGACGAAGTAATAACATCTCCATGAAGAAACGCATCTGACAGACCTTTCACCAGAAAAGTTACACAATGCATCTTTAACATGTCATGTAGACGATTACACTAAAAGTACTTACATTATAAATTCTTACGGAAGGCATCAAAAATATGAATGAACACATATGGAATGTAGCAAAAGAAAACAAAAATAAACTCTAAAATAACTGAAAACTTGTTGCTTTGAACCCTGGTTTGCACTTTTGGCATTTCTGGACCCTGACATGGTACAGCTGTGAAGTGAAAACTATTTCAGGAGACTTCATCAAAAAGCTCACTGAGAGAAGGTCAAGAGTTTGCAAAGGGAGGCTACTTTTGTGAGTTGAATATATGATATAAAAAATATCTGGTTGAGTTATTAAACTTTTTTTTTTGCTACATAATTCCACACATCTTGCATCATATATTTAATGCCTAAAATGTAGAAAATAGTAAACATAAAGAAAGAAAAAAAACATCGAATAAGAGGGTGTAGAAACTTTTGACTGGTAGTGTATATCAAACAAACTGACAATTAGAACTAGCCAGTTATCATTACTTTGAGATAAACACACAGGTGCAGTATAGTAACAGTTTATCGTGTACTTACAGAGTCTGTAGGTACTTTAGGTTGGGATGCATGCTGCAATAGAACAATAAAAAACATGGATAATTAAATGTGGTCATTATTTCTATTTTTATTCAGTTATATTTGTATTGTTTTGAAGTTTAATTCACAAACGTACCTTAACTGCAACCACCTCGGCAGTAAACTTATTATTGATTCAGTATATTTTAAGCTATACTGCTAGTTCAACTGCCTTTTTTGCTACTATTTTACATATTCAAGTCAAGTTGCTAAAGATTCATCAATAACAATGAAAGCCTGTCTTTAAAGATAGTATTAACCTGCTTGTTGTGTGGTAGCCAGAAGGAGACATATTTATTTTCCTCCACAGATTCTTAGTCTGTTTGTGGCCAGTCTGTCAGACACTGCCCATTGCATCACATCACACCACATCCCCACAACCATGACACAACCTCAGCAAACCTTTTATTATTGGACTTATGAGTGCATGATTTCACTCACCAGACATGTGTCCCTCCTCCTCTCCCATCCCAGTCTGACCTCCAGTTACATTGTGAAAGCGGCTGTTGCCTGCACTGACCTGCAGAGGAAGCTGTGGCCTCTGAGTGGTTCTGTCCAGGTTGGAGTTGGGCTGCACCTGTCCGTTGTTTGGCTGCAGGGGCGCGGTGTTTCTCTGCTGAGTGTATCCATAATGGGGGAAGAAGTAGGAAAAGCTCTGCAGGTATCAGAAAATACAAATGTTTAGGATTATATCGTTCATATTTGATGAATTTGGTGTGTGACATTAGCGCAGGTTAGCACGTGTCCTACCTGCTGTCTGCTCAGCTGAGGATAGCCATAGGCAGGATACTGAAACTGGGGATACATCTGCAAGAAGTTCAAAACAAGGTTAAAACTAAAAGATTGTTTTAGTGTACTTCACTTAACGTTAGAGTGTACAATATTTCTTATAATATTATAATGATTTACATCATTCATATTTTTTTCTGTTATTTTAGAGTAAATGTTAAAATTTGCACATGAACCTGATTTATAATAGCCTAAAGCCTCCTGTTTCTGTTGGATCTCCTCAGACACCAAACACTTTTCCTCCACCTCTTAAAAAAGTAGCATTGTGCACGTACCTGTACAGGGTTCTGTGCCTGCTGTTGGACATTGGGAGCGTTGGGGTCTTGTGGTCCGAGCTGCTCCTGCTGGCCGTTGGGGAGGATGACGGGGGTCAGCTGGTTCCCCTGAGACGGCAGCAACACCTGTGGCCCCTGAGGTCCGAAGGGCCCAGCCATCTGCGGGTTCAGATTCACCAACTGAGGAGTGAGCAGCACCTCAGGCTGTTGCTGCAGCACGAAGGGAGGCAATAGAGAAGCGGCCTGGGTAAGAGCATGAGAGCATATGAGCAGAGAGTATATGAGCTTTTCTAATGTCCAAATAAGTATATGAGCGTTTCACAGGTCCAAATGGTAATGTGGTCCATTATCTTTGTTTTACCTGAGCTTGACCCAAAGTGGCGAGAGTTAAGCCGTTCAGTCCATTCAGTCTCAAAATCTAGAATAAAAATGTTTGAATTTAGTGATACTGTTCTTGCTATACATCCGATTTGACAGCATCCCAAAAACACATATAATTCTTAGTCCAAAAGGAGGTCAGTTGTTTTTTGTAATAATCTGACAGAAATCACCAAAACAAAGGAACAAGTCACACAAGTATACATAACATGCTGTTTACCTCATTGCTGTTACTTGCAAGAATTCCAATCTGCACCTGTTAAAAAGGCCACACATGAACAGTGTAAGTCATGAAACAGTCCTTATTTTCAAGAAAGTTAAGTAATGTTAAACTATCACAACGTACTGGAAGTCCAAAACTTGTTCTCAAAAGACAGGCCAACAGTACAGCGACTTGAGGCTTCATTGTGGCCTACAGTACAGAATAAAACGCATGTATTTTCAACAAAATCTACAAATTCAGCTCTGTAGAGTTCAACTTACTTTGTCTTTGCTTTCCCTTTCTGAATTCTTCACCTTGGTCCCATCCTTTATACATATCTGCAGGTGACAGTGTCCAGCGCCTGCCCAGACGAGCCATGTGTGGTCAGAACAACAGACGTTTCTCATCACTTAAGTCTGTTATTATGTGTATGTCATGTCTCTAAACGCCATAACAAGTGTGGATAGTGCCAGCTAATCTTTCACTTAATTTTATACAATCATTTATTGCAAAAGTATCATGACTTTGCAGTATTGAATTGTAAATGTGGTGAGGTGGGGGGTCTCGCCAACATGTCGATATTTTAAATGCAGAAACTATGTGGGTAATTACAGGCTCTAAATCAGCAAGAATTTGGCTTGTCATGGGAAAAAAGAACAGCATCGGCAGAAAGTCTGTAATCATAAAGACATGTGTCTCAATCATGTTTAAACTTATGCTCAGATATTTCTGCAGAGAGACAATGATGAAATGTAGATTGTTTATGGAAATAGTGCTGATTGTGCAGATCTTTCTTTTTTCATTTGATCCATTCTGGTCTCACTCGGCATTTGTGACTTCTTTTTTTGTTTGTTTTATTTTTAATCTAATGAGTATTTGAACAAGAATATGGATATCTGTGTCTTTGTTATGTAATTTTGTTATTGTCCTTTGGATGGCAGCAAATGCTCACTTGGAGATGGAGCCAAAGAGACGTAATACATAGTGTGTGAATCAAAATTTAATTTTATTGAACATTACAAAACAGACATTGGAAAAGTAATCAGGAAAACATTTTATTCTGTATGTTTCAATGGCAATGTAAACATAAAGGGTTCAGTTTTTCTGATTAGTAACTTCACTGTTACAAGGACGAGGATCCTCAGTTGGAGGCGGAATCTAAAAGAGAGGGAAAAGAAGCATGTTTAAAAAGTGTGTTACTCAAATATGTCATAGATAATGTTACCTGAGTGTCCACTGTGGGGGCCGCTGTATTGTCTGGGATCATCACCTGTCGCTGAAATGCAAACACCAGTGAGTACAGGCTCATTCATAAACATTCACTCTCATATAAACATGTACCCTGAAGCTCATCCATAACATTCTCTAAGACATAATAAGTCTGTACCCTGAAGCTCATTCATAAACATTCTCTAAGACATAATAAGTCTGTACCCTGAAGCGTTGGAGTGGGGCCGACTGAGCTGGGAACAGCTGTGGTTGTTGCTGCTGCATGTTGCTCATTGGGAAACCACCCTACACAAACACATTTTTTATATAATGATTTATTTTTTTATTGACATGTCTTGACAAAAGGAACCTACCATGACTTGTTGTGGGAGTGGTTGTGCAGGAGTGACTGGTCCCATCTGTGCAACCCCCATATAAGGAAACTGCCACAGAAAATATAGCATGTTCAAAAACTACACAAAGTCCAGTGACACGTGTTTTAGCTACACAGACCTGATTGGCTGCTTGGGCTGGGGCTGGTGCAGGGTACATGTTTGGAATGGGTGCCTGTGGGGCACCGTAGGCAGGTAGAGCGGGCACAAACTAAAAGACCGTTTGTACATTGTTAAAACCTTAAATTAGCTGAAGCTGACACGCTGTTCAACTGTACACAGTTAATGTAACTTATTCTCACCTGAGGAAACTGGGGCTGCCCAATGAACCCTGCTCCTCCTGGGATTACGATGGGACGCACTAAGCCTGAACCTAACAGACCCACAGCGGCTGGATTCACTCCCATCCCCATGCCGTTCATTGCATTCATAGCCGCTAACAGCCTTGCAGTCTGTGTCAACGTAAAAGGGCAAACATACTGTACTACAGACAACATACTGTACTAATATACAACATATTCATACATTCATTATAATAATAAGTGACTTCTTACCTTGCCTGCACTGACCTGCAATAATGGAAAAGACAGTTAGAAACAATACTTATTAAAACTAAGAACTTAATCTGACATCATACATTTTGTAGAAGTAGAAGTAGTAGTTGTAGTGGTGGTACTATTGGTAGCTGGGGATGGGACAAGATCTTGTACCACAAGATCTCTTTCCTCTATGTTTTTACATTTGAATTGGACAAAAAAGGGTTAAGTGCTGGCAAGATACATTTCTTGAGAAGTCGTAGCTCCTAAAACAGTGCTACAATGACAGCTAAAATATTAAATAACATAAATCATAAATGGCGAGGCCAAAATTGTGAACTGAATCACAAAATGTATTATGAATTACGTTAAAATCTCATCTTTTCTCATCTTTTCTCATTCTTTGTGGAAATTGTGTCTCTTTCCATCCCCAGTGGTAGCGTTTGAAGCAGTTATGGTAGAATAGTTGTTGTTGAGAGGTTAGGAGTAAAAATCCTAATGTCTGAGTTGATTACTTACATAACAAACTGTAGCTAACAATGTTGTGAAGACCAGGAGCTTCATCTTTACTGCAAACGAAAAAGTTCTAATTAGTCCATTTACACATTTACTTTTGTATGAATTTTGTGACATACCTTAAGTTTTCTCTGGTGGGTGTTATGCTCCAGGTAGGACTACAGTAGTTGTGTGGTTGTGCTCCTATAGGTAGAGCTTTTTATCAGTCTCAGAGATCATTAGCATCCAGTTAGACAGGAGAAGACTCAGTTATTCATGGACTATTTCTGTCACCTCTATCACCATTTTAGTCTTTTTGCAGGACTCAAAAAGTTGGTTGAAAAGGTCAGTTTTAATCTGTTTTTTGTTCTCTCAGAGGGACCACAGACAACAACAATGATTCACAGGCCTGAGGTAAATGCCTTTAGGACATTATTCTTAAACCTGCTCTAACCCCAGAGTATTGTGGGTAGTGATGGGGCACAAACAGATGTATCACTCAGTGCTATTGTAGAGCAAGGCTGGGTTGAACTAGCCAGGTTTGGTTTAACGTTTAGTAAACAAATTATCTGTGTTTCTGCTATATTATATAATGTTGCCAAAAGTGGGACGACTTGTAGATTGTAGCTCATACATCATAGAAAAGTAATACAATATTATTTTGTTATTTTAGAAAATGTATTACACAATTTGATTAATTTAATACTTAAATAAACTTACCATTCTGAAGGCCCATGCATGGGCCTTTGTACTTTTTCTGAGTTATTTTTCTTAATCTCATGCACACTAACCCACTTTGAGTCAAATCAAACATTCTGAGAAGAATCTGGACCGGTTTGCACTCCAAGCCCATACATAAATTATAAAAGACTTTTATGTTAATTCCATCTGAACTTTTTTTTTTTTTTTTTTGCCTAATTAGAAGTCCCTAAATCTCATTTTTAGTTAGATATGCTTCAGCTTTGACATGGGAATTGTCAAGACCCAATAAATATTCAATCTACTGTATCTGATCAACCCCAGAGACACCGGTTATATCTACTTTTATATTTACTCCACATAATTCAGGCGTAATTTGAAATCTGACTTTCCTCTGTGTAGAGCTTGTTCCCATTTAAAAATAAAGCAGATCAGACAGCAGAGGCCAAAACTACAGTCTCTGCTTCGCAAAGAGTCCAGCCATTTGTTTGTGCGCCAAAGGGTTCAGAAACAGATTGAATTTAGTCATTGTAGTCTACCAAACGGCTCCAGACTGATTTTAGATATTTGGGGATCCTTCACTTATACTATCACTACTTTTACTTATCTCAAAAATAACAAAAATACTTCCAGATTAGAACATTACTTTTAACAACATTTTTCAAGGTCTGTGTTATAATGAAAACTAAATTGATTAGGCTTTGTTTGGGGGGAAGTTGCTTTGTGCTGATCACAAGTTTACAGTTCAAATGTAATATAAGTGTGTTTATGATTTAATGTCTAGTTTAAATGTTTGAAATAGTCTATAAAATACACACCCAGTCTTGCTTGTGTGTTAACTAAACTGAGTAGGCTGTGTTATGAGGGAAGTCTCTTTGTGTTGTCACTAGTTTGTAATTCAAATGTAATAAAAGTGTGTTTATGATTTAATGTATAATTTGAATGCTTGAAATCGTACTGCAAATGCACACCCAGTCTTGCTTGTGTGTTTTTCAGGGCATGTCGTCACATTTTGAGGCTGTCTGGGAACCTTCTGGAGCTGCTGACTGGGCAGCCCACACACACCAGGTAAACAAACACTGAGAGACTGGGCTGAACCGACCTAAATTACACTCTGTCATCAGCGTCAAACGAGGAAGAGCTCTTCCTGTGCGCCACCATTTCAACACAATAACATGTCCTGGAAGAATTACATCACTATTTCATCACATATTTTCAACTTTGTAATAAAGATGTGTTGCTTTTTATAGCCTATACAAATTAAATTACACTTATTTGTGTGTTAGCTTTTTGTGCCTCAATTATAGAATGTGGTGTTTTGTCTTGCTTTGGGTATTGGCAGCATCAGTCATGCAAAGGTGTTGCCATCATAAACTTTGATATATATATATGATATATAAACATTTTCTTTAACAACAATGTAAAATAAAACAATTAAACAAAAACATAATAATAATAATAATAATAATAATAATAATAATAATAATAATAATACATTTTATTTGTATAGCGCTTTTCTAAACACTCAAAGACGCTGTACAAAGAATGCCATTAAAAAGTGTACAAAAACATGAGGTATCTAATATAATAACTACTGTACACAGTTTTATTCAGGGATCATATTTATTGGTGATTTGTGAAGTGAAGTATTAAAGAGTCAAACAGCATTGTGGGTGATTGACAAATGTGACTTCAGTTATTTTTCTAATATTATTGTTTCTTCTGTCTATCCATCCCGGAGCCTTCTTCTTCTTCTTCTTCTTCTTCCTCTTCCTCCTCTTCTTTAGATGACATCACCTTTGTTCCCGACACTTGAGTCCTCCTGAGACGTGTAGCAACCGATCGCACAAATCGAAGTCCACCTCCTATTTTCCCAGCATTCCTTGGGGCAGGCTGCTGTGGTTGGTTGGTAATTCCTGTTGCAGAGATCAGCTGGATTTGCCCTGGTGTCAAAAAGGCAGTCTGAGGGTTTCCAATGGCTCCCCCTTGTGGAAGTACAGCGAACAGCATGATGGGTGATCCTTGTCCTGGCTGGCCAGCTTGCCCCTGTCCAACCACACCTCCTCCACCAGGTTGTGCCAATCCAAACTGACCTAAAGCCCCTAAAGCTATGAGCTGTTGTATAGGAGTTTGGCTTACTTGGTTTCCAGCTTGCTGTAGAAAAAGCGATCCTCCTAATGGAACTAAATGAGCCACAACAGCCTGCGCATTCAGAGGGACCCCATTTTGAGCAGCTGCTTTTGCATTGTTGCCCGCTACACCCCCACCATTTCTGGCTGCTGCTTTGGCGAGGGTCTCAGCGCTGGCAGAGGTCAGACCACCCTCCACCAGAACAGCCAGACTTGGAAAGATGAGCCAAATTAAGCACATTTTCTCCAAGAGTAAGAAGTGAGCAAGAATATGAAGACACTTTCTCTGCTTTTATTCACCATGTCCCTCTAATAATCACCAGCAAACAGCCAATCAGAGTCCAGAACAGTACCTCAAAACAAGTTACAGTGTTCACCGTGACTATGCATCTTGGTTATTTTGGCTTTGTTGACTACAGAGATATTCATTTTGGATTATGTGGCCGTCCAAAACCAAGAATTAGTGGACAGTGTTCTCTGGTGTCATTGTACAAAGGTTACACAAAAATAGGCAATAACAAAAATGTAATGAAAGTTCAGTGGAATCTTATCTAACAGTGGTACAGATGATACAAGTACAGTAGTGACTCACCTGCCCACAAATTCATTTCTTTGGTTTAGTCCTGGATTTTTTTTTTTTTTATTCTAAAAAAACATTTCTTTTTGCTGTGAGGACAAACCAAACAAATCCTTTATAGTATTGTGTTTGGGCTTGACTAAAATATTACACATGTGATACTTTAAAAAGATTTAATAACATCTGAAAAGACACCCACAGTTATTTCTACAACCATAAAACAAAACAAGAAAGGTCAACATTGGCTGAACTAGACTAGACAAGACTAGATCAAATCAACTACAAGGAGCTTTTGTAAACTAGTCCCCAGTTTGGAATGCTCTTAGACATTTTTACTGAAAAAATTCAAAACATCTTAATAAAAATATAAAGTATTTCCAGGACTAGTGTGACTAGATGAAACAGGACCTACAATTATCTCTTAACACGAGGGAAAGTGAGGTTTACTTGTGAGAGTGTATCTCTTGGTGTGAGCAGCTCTCAGAACAGCAAACTGGTATCCATATCCTCTGTAAATGACAAAATAAAAAGCAAAGTTTTAAAGATCCTATATTAAATAAAACTGACTCTAGTGGGTTTTAAGACGTGTTATAACATTGTTACCTCATCAAAAACATGCCAGAAGGTGTGTTCTGTTTCATTCACACATTTGAGTAACCCTTTATTATTAGTCTGTTTACATCTCTAAAGATCAAAATGCTCTGTTCCACCTTGTGATGTCATGTAGTGGTAGTTTTCAAGTTAACAGCTACCTTTTACCTACCTCTAAATGATTCTACTTAAGGTGTATGGAGTTTAAAAACAAGAGGACTTCCTGTATTACCATATGACATCACAAGGTGAGGCGTGTTTTCTGTTTGAGAGAAAAACTCAGCCTAAATATGCAGGACTTGTGTGTTAAACATGTGTGAATGAAACAAAACACAACTCATGGTATGTTGAGAAGTTATAAAAAGAGTAATATGGGCAGGATTATAATTTAATATGAGTCATTGTTCATTTTGCAGATCGTACCTTCTTTGATGCCGAAACAGGAAGTCCACTCTTTAAACGACACCTGTTTGTCTTTGTCAGAATCACAATCCTGAAAGAAGAGGGACGTGCAGTGCTCCATGGGCACCAGAGGGACCCTCAGAGGGGCCAGCTCCGAGTGGGACAGCTGTCTGTAACACACCAGGAAGAATAAGGTGAGTATAATGTTACTGAAACTTTGCAGCTGATGTCATCAACATTCCCTGGGGGTGTGATGCTAACTGTACGCTCTGCTCTGTCTGATGCTTTATTAGATTTTAATCTTGTGCTTTATTTTAACACAATCTGACCATAAAGAACTGATTTAGCTGGAAGAGGTGAGCTGATTTGTGCTGTTAAGCAAGTCTTTATACACATAAAATTACAGTCATTAGCCAACAGTTTTCCATTTAGTCACTCTCACCGTTTTTGTTGAAAATCAAACACCTAAACAGGACCATAAACGCTCCTATTGTTGTTGTTGTTTAAAGGTGCACTGGGTAACATTTCTAGTGGAGGGTCTGCCACCTACTTGTCTCCATGGAAATGTTATTGCTTTGTCTAGAATATTCCACGGTCTATATATCAGTACTACGCTACATTATAGTTCAGATCTGTGGAGAGCTGCCACCACAGAGGGAATTATTGTACTTTTGAGCAACAGAAACACCTGTAATGAATAAAACCTAAATGGATATGTTTAATGTTATACCATGGAACATTCCAGGCAAAGCAAATCTCCATGGAGACAAGTAGATAGCAGACCCTCCACCAAAAAAGTTGCACAATACACCTTTAAATCCATTTTTGAGGTTTCAGATCTTAAACTTTCATTTTTGCCGTGTTTGCTAATGTGTGCTTTGTATCACCATGATAATTCCTAAACATTCCACCATTAGAGATACATGTAGAACACCCCCAGCACGATCTCACGGCAAAGTATCAATTGTAATTAGTGTGTGATCATATCTTTGCACACATAAAAACACTGTATACCGGTCAGAGGGGTGTTGGTCGAGCTGTGCAAACTGCCAGTGCACGGGGTAGATGTACATGTGGTAGTTTTTCTCAAAGTCCTGTTCCAGAAGTTCCACAGAGTAATGACCAGCCTGAAGACGTCTCTCACTCTCGAAGATTTTTTTCACCTAAATACATACAGATATATATTATTTGTCTGCTAATTTGGTGCACATCATAAAATAAACAGTGGTGGGGGAAAGATTTCTTAAAATGTGTACTCTCAAGTGAAAGTAAATAGCAAAAAGTATGTATACAATTAGAAGGAATGCTGTCAAAATAAAATAAAAAGTTTAGTAAAATAATACATAAAAATACTACTCAAACTATTAATTAAAGGTCCTCTTTTACACAAAATTGACTGTTGTGATCTTTAAGCCATGTTAGAATGTTACCTCCTCAAAACCATACCTGGAGTTGTATTTTCTTTCATTCACACATGTTTGAGTAACCCTTTGTTATTAGTCTGTCTACATCTTAAAAACTCAAAATGCTCTTCCACCTTGTGATGTCATGAAGCAGGAGGTTTGAAGTTAACAGTTACCTTTTACCTTAGAGATTGGTAAAAGGTAGAATTTTAGTAGAGATTGGTAATTCCGGGGCCGAGATTATCCAAATTATTATTGTGAAGGTGTATGGAGTTTAAAAACACAATGGAGCACTTCCTGTATTACCACATGACATCACAAGGTGGAGCACAGTATTTTCTGTTTGAGAGAAGAACTCGTTCTAAATATGTAGAGTTTGTGTGTTAAACATGTGTAAATGAAATAAAATTACTGTATGTGGAAACAACATTATAACATGGATCAGAAAATAGCGTAAAACCCAATTACAAGTACCCCCCGACTGCAAATATTATTAAATTATTCTATAATTATTACTCTTAAGCGTTGTTTAGGAGTTAGGAAGCCCGGGGAGGTGGTGTCATGTTCATATAGCTGCAGCAATACATTTTTCAGCCAGTCCCTCATCCTCAAAGGAAACTGGATCAGCTCTGGGTCTAAACAGGCCGGGATCACTACGGTAACACAGAGGGACAAGAGGACTTTGTGAAATTAGTTATTACAAACAAAATATCATGCATCATACCCTATTTTTTTATGCTTACATTTGCATGATCCAGTGTAGTCCAGATGAAGCCGGTGTCCTTTCTTAGTGCCCTCGAGGTTACATTTTGTGGCAAACAGTTCACAAGATGTTTCATATGTTTTGTTATCAGTTCCACAGACCTGCAGAAATAAAATATTCATATGAACTTACATTAAACCTGTCACAATAATATTATAATTATAGATCCTTATCGTTAAAGGCCCTATATTACACAAAATTGGCTCTTCTGAGCTTTAAGCCATGTTATAATGTTGTTACCTCTTCAAAAAGTTGTTGTGTTTTGTTTCATTCACACATGTTTGAGTAAAATCTTTATTATTAGTTTGTTTACATCTCTAAAGCTCAAAATGCTCTGCTCCCCCTTGTGATGTCATGTAGAGGTAGTTTTCAAGTTAACACTACCTTTTATCTGGTACACGGGTATGTTTTTGATGAGGAAACATTATAACATAGATCAGAAAATAGTGTAATATGAGTCCTTTAAATTCAACAGATTACAAATGAAGGCCTCTTGGTAGTTCTGTGAGTGCTATTCTTACATGATCCAGCTCATTGAGACTTGGAGGACATTCTGATGGCACTTGACACACACAACTGGGCTTATTGTCTTCATCCAGTTTGCACGTTTTCCCACGTTTACAGCGGAAGGAGTCACATGGGTCTGCTACACAAACAACAGAAAATATCAATGAACTTTTTCACTTTTTGTTAGCGGAAAAAAAACATGCGCTTTCTTTTATTTACTCAGTTGGATCAAATCGGAGTGTAGACGTGGGCGATATACCAACAAATGTATTCATACTTTGCAGTGACACCATGCTGGGGGCGTTTTATAATGGGTTAGTGCTTCTATTGGCAGAATGTTCAGCAGTTTCCATGGTGTCACAATGCACACATTAGCAAAGATCGTCTGAACAACTCAAGAAAACATGCAAAATGTGTTTAAACAACACATTTTCAGGAGCCTGTGATCAGAACAAGCATTTACAGTCCTGTTTAGATGTTTGATTTTCAACAAAAAGCTGTGACTGACTCATAGAAGTTATTTATTCAAACTTTTACACCTCAAATCGTATGATCTAGCCAAAAAATAACAACAAATTTCATATTACAAATCTGTCATTTTTCAAATTTCATATATTGAACGATAAAGGCCCAGCTGTACTTGAATGCTATAACCACTTTTTACATCCCACACATTCCACTGGCATTCACTTTGCTCCTGTGATTTGAGTTCCCTGATCTCGCTCATTGACTCTTAAGCCTGTTCGGTTTGTGTTATAGCAGTGACCGGGGATCAGAGCGTTACTGGTCATGTGGAAGTTTGAGTGGGAAGTGCCAGTCAGCAGATTCTGGGCTGAGATTGTTGGGACAGTGTGCTGTTTTGGGGCTATGCTGCTCACTGCTGCTGACCAGGGGCGGTGCCAGACATTTTTGGTTGGAGGAGCTAAGGGGGTGCTAACTTCTTAAAGGTGCATTATGCAACTTTTCTGGTGGAGGATCTGCCATTTTCTTGTCTCCATGGAGATGTTATTGCTTTTTCTGGAATTTCACGGTATGGCATTAAACCTTCTATCATCATAATCAGAATTTCTGTTTTTCCTGATATTTTTGAGCAATAAAACCACCTGTAAATGAATAAAAGGTAGATCTGTTTAATGCCATATTGTGGAAGATTCTAAGCAGAGCAATAACGTCTCCACGGAGAAAATAATTTGACGGACCCTCCACCAGAAAAGTTCCACAATGCTCCTTTAACATGTTAATTTAGAGGCTTTTATGGATGTGAGCCCACCCCTTACCATGTTTGTATTGCTGCTTTATACAAGTTTAAATGTTGTTAGCCTCTGTAGTGGTTTATAAACCCTAATATGGAGTTATTATTTTACTATACTTTCATTTTGAACAGTCTGTGGGTACCATTTGAACATTTTTAGTGGAGATTTAATGTTAATCTTTGGGGAAGCTATACGTGTGCATTGGCCATTCGTGCTCCCTCAAGCCCAACCCCTGGTCCCACCTCTGTTGCTGGCACAAATATGTCTGTCACAGTAACTTTTTCTTTGCACTTGTGGAAATTTTTTTTGTTATTTCTCTGTTCTAGGATTAGATTTGAGCTGTTATAGTCTTATTTGACATCAGTCTCTTGCTATTTTTGCAACTTATTTTGAATTTATTATTACAGTTTATATTGTTGCTCTTTGTTATTATAATATATTGTGATGTGTGAGCTGCTGTGTTCAAATAATTTCCCTTGTAGATCAATAAAGTTTGTCTAAGTCTACATTTAGAGGGCTGAATAAATAACTTCTATGACTAATTATAGATATAAACTAACTACGTAAGTATTTCATTCTGTATTCATTTATTGCAGTTTGCGTTTGTTAACCATATTATACAGTTTTGAGGATAATCCTTCTTTAGTGTTTTTGTGTCAGTGGCATAAATTAGTCTCAATATTATCATTTATCGTCAATATTTTTTAGCAATACATCATACTTCAAAATGAGTTATCTTGACAGGAATGAAGAAGCAGCTTGGATGAGCTGCGAAACATATTCGACCAAAATAAACTTTTGTCCAGTTGACAAATTGAATTTCTCCTTTGCCTTGACAGGCCTAGACACAAACTGACCAGAGGCTTCCAGGTCCTGGGTGACTCCTGCCCGAGCAGCCCTCGAGCTGGGGTAGAGCTCCACTGTGGCTCTGATCTGCACCGGATTCACTCCCACCAGAGGCCCCTGAAAAATGAAAGAAATCTAAAGTAATTATATTGATATTTGCAGCTGATTTCATCAACATTCTCTGGGGGGGTGATGCTAACTATAGGCACTATTCTGTCTGTCTGTAACTCAAGATTTTAAGTCTTTGTTTTAACCAGAAGGAGCTGGTTTAGTTGGAACTACAACAGGTGAGCTAATAATTATGCTGTTAAACAAGTCTCTCACAACTGTAAAATTACAGTCACATGCTAACTGCCTTTAGCCAACAGTTTTTCATTTAGTCACTTCCGCCTTTTTGTTGAAAATCAAACCTAAAGTGGACCATGTATGTTATATTTTTTCTTCAGGTTTCAGACTATCTTAAAATTTTTTGGCAGTGTTTGTGCATTGTGTCTCTGGGGTAACACCTAAACATTCCTCCATACAGATACATGTAGAACACCCCCAGCGTGAATAGTTTACGCTCTACATTATTGTCGTTCTCATTGTTTAAAGTAAATAGGTAATCAACTGATCTGATATATTTATTTTATATTTATTTTATTTCTGTCTAAAAAGTGACGAGTAGTTTTACCATATGGTGTCACAAGTCAGTAGAGTTTTAGGCTCAGGTTCCAGGTTTGGTAAATGGAGTGGTTTCATCAATTTTAATTTATCCAGTTACAGAGTTCGATAATTTCAGCCCTGGAATTGCCAATCTCTCCTGAACTAAAGGTAAAAGGTAGCTGTTAACTTGAAAACTACCACTACATGACAACACAAGGTGGAACAGAGCATTTTGAGCTTTAGAGATGTAGACAGACTAAGAATAAAGGATTACTCAAACATGTGAATGAAACAAAACAGGACTCCAGTTATGTATTTGAGGAGGTAACAGCATAATAACACGACTTAAATCTCACAATCTTCACATTTTGCGTAATATAGGACCTGTAAATATTGAACACTTTGACTCTTTATATACAGTACCCATTTGCCAGCCCTCCTCCTCTTGGTCTTGTTTTTGCCTTCTGACTGTACTGGCTCCTCTTTGGCTGCCTGGGGTGGAGTCGGCTCTGCTCCGATCTGGGCCTCATCTTTCTGGGGGGAGTGCTTCTTGGATCTCTGGCTCTTCTGCTTCCTCTGCCTCTTCCTGCCTTGAACATTACTGTCATCCTTCTCCTCCTCCTCCTCTCCCCTCACGGGCATGTCATTCTGAAACGCAGTAGCATTTTGTGACCCAGTATCCTCATTTTTGATTTCTTGCTTGTCCTTTTGTATTTGTGTGGATTGATTATGTTGTTTTTCCTCAGATTTGTCTAATTGTTCAGTGTTTACTTCATCCACACTGGACAGAAGTTTTTCCTCCATCTCCGTCGTGGCTGGTAGGATCTTGACGTAGTCCAAACCAAATGGGATTTCAGATTCAGCGCTGCTTTCCACCTCCTCAAACAGTTTCTCTTGTTTAGCCTCAATTTTCTCCTCACTTGTCTCCTTCAATTGATCTGCATCGTCCACAACTTCTTCCACTTTCTGTTTGGCATCATTTGTCTCAGAATCATCAGTGTCTTCTTCATCTGTTTTTATAAGAGACTCCAGTTCCTCTTCACTCGTCAGCACAGCTCTGCCCTTAGACATCTCAGAGGGTGAATCTACGTTCTCCTCCGTTGTTCCCTCATCTTGCTCCTGACTGTTGGCTTCATACAAGACTAAAGTGGGCAGGGGTTGAGCCTGGGGAACCTTCTCTGTGGTGGCGTCCTTGATCAAATGAAAAAAGCATTACATTTAATAATTTTTAAATTCATATTTAATTAATTAAACTGTAAAAAATATTCATTTACCTTTGTTTTCTCATTATAGGATCTTTTGTGTAAGCCATGATGCTTAACATGTGGAATCCCCTTTACCTGCAGAAACAGAATTGTGATGGGTTCATTTTATTAGGTACTGTACATACTTTCACATACAAAACTTTTTACAGCAATATAAAAATCCTGTACACTGTAACACTGACCTATTATGGAGATAATGCTATATTCTCACCAAAAAGATTGTCAAATAACCTACTAAAACTCTTGCATAAAACATCAAGTTAATTCTTACCGCAAATATTGCTGTCAGTAAGCAAATGAATACCAAGTAGGCCCTCATATCTGAAAGAGAGTGTAAATTGTAAACAATAAATTCTACAGCCAAATTACTTGGCGCATCATTCAAAGCTTTGTAATTTGGCCGTATGCTGCGTCACGGTTACTGGTCTGAGAGATGCGTCTCTCTGTGTGTCTCTCAAAGTCACATTTAAAGCCTGAGTAAACAGCAGAAGGCACCAGACTGGAAGAAATTTGACTAAGTCCACAAAGTTTTTGTCCCACTGGACGGAGACAAAGCCGACATTATCAGTCCCATTGACCAGGCGAAGGCACACAGGGTTCACTGGAGCAGCCGAGTTAAACAAAACATGGAGGCTGCTGTAGGAAAAGTCAGTTTATAATTTTGTAGTGTGGTAATAAATACTAGTAACAGTCAATGCAGTTTGCAATTATAGCAACTGTTTACACAAAATGGACTCTTGTGAGCTTTAAGCCATGTTAAAATGTTACTTTATCAAAATCATACCTGGACTGGTTTGTTTCATTCACACATGTATGAGAAATCTTTTATTATTAGTCTGTCGACGTTTCCAAAGCTCAGAATGCTCTGTTCCACCTTGTAATGTCATGTAGTGGTAGCTTTCAAGAAAACGGAAATCTTTTTACCTTTAGTTCAGAATAGATTGGCAATTCCAGGTCTGAAATTATCCAAATGATTCTAGTGTACGGAGTTTCAAAACACAGTAGAGCACTTCCTGTATTACCACATGACATCACAAGGTGTAACAGAGCGTTTTGTTTTGTTTTTTGTGAGATGAATTGAGCCTAAATATGCAGTGTGTTAAACATGTGTAAATGAAACAAAACACAATTCCAGGTATGTTTGTTAATACATGTTTGTAACACAGATCAGAGAAGATAAATGAATATCCAAGCTTAGGATCTGGCCTATGAACTTTGAAGGTTGTTACAGGTTGTTTTTATCAAAGACAAATTAGTGACTTAAAGTTTCTTTTATGCCACTATAATGTAAATAAAAACAACAAAACGTGAAGATTTAATGTAATTAAACTAAAAATAATTGGCTTTAATAATTTTAAGTAAGAAACAAAGGACCAAACTTTAACACAAATTGGAATATCTGCGGTTACCAATAATCCAGAAAAAATATGATCTATTTATATCAGATCTGATTAGTGCACAAGAGGAAGCTAAAATAACTACAACAAGCAGATAAAAAAATGTCAGAGATTAGTTATAAGTAAATGAGATGTTTTACCTGAGGCTGGCTGTAGCAGAGTAAACCCACAGCTGTCTGAACCTGAGTCTGTGAAGCTTCTGATTTCCCCCCTCTGTCCTCACAAACTGGACACGGACCTCCACAGTTACACACACACTCGGACCACTCAGACACAGGGGGTCCCACCGCACACACACTGACACAGACTGTACGGTGTATTGAGATGAGTGAGGAATGACTTACTGTTAAAGGTCCTACATTACACAAAATGGACTTGTGTGAGCTTTAAGTCACGTTAGAATGTTACTTCATCAAAAACATACTTTGAGTTGTGTTCTGTTTCTTTCACACATGTTTGAGTTAATCCTGCTTTATTAGTCTACATCTTCAAAGCTCAAAATGCTCTGTTCCACCTTGTGAAGCGGTAGTTTTCAAGTTAATTACTACTTTTACCTTTTGTTCAGTCGAGTCTGGCAATTCCAGAGCTGAAATTATCCAAATGATTCTAGTGAAGGTGCATTAAGTTTAAAACACAGTGGAGTCTCCCTGTATTACCACGCGACATCACAAAGTGGAACAGTGTGAGAGAGTGTTTTCTGTTTGCAAAAAGAAGTCAGCCTAAATATGCAGGCTTCGTGTGCTAAATATGAGGGGATAAAACAAAACAAAACTCTCCAAGTATGTTTGTGATGAGGAAACAAGTTCATAGCTTAGATCAGAAAATAGCGTAGTATGGGCCCTTTAATAGTTGAGATGCGTTTTGAGCTCTAGATGTCACTGTGGCACAGTGCAGTTCCCTTCTGGCATTTAGTTGTAAATGTGGTTATTGTTTAAAGATAGTACGGACTGCTTTGAATAGATTAAGATAATTACCTATGGCCTCACTGTTGCTTTCTTTCCTCTGGTTTATGCAGTATTGTGTCCCCAAGCATATTTCCGGTCTTTTATTGAGAACTGATGGGGTTTTCTCTGGTACAAACTCGATATGAGCACCTATCTCAGACTTGGCCTGTTTAAATCCAGGCTCAAAACTCATCTTTTCAGACTGGCTTTTAACACTCAGTAATGCAGTGACACTTTGCATAATTTGTTTAATGTTGTGTGTGTTTTTATATTGTGTTGGTTTCATTAGAAAGCACGTTGGTCGCCTTGAGCGATGTAAAGGGCTCTATAAATAAAGATTCACTGATTAATTTAAATGGCATATAGGAAAAGCAGCATTTGCAGACCTGTCAAATGGAGTGATGGATGTAGTATTCAGTGCTGTTACTTAAGTAAAAGTACAGATACAGAGGCAAAAAGTTGCTCAAGTAAAAGTATCATATGAGAAAATCTACTCAAGTAAAAGTATTAAAGTACCTGTTTAAAAAGAGTAAAAACTAAAAGTATTTTGCAGAGATTTTTAGAACAATTTAAGAATGAAATGTAGTCATTTTGAATTTGGCTTATTTTAAGTGATTCAATTTATTTCTTAATTTTTCTAGCCGTTTTTGTGTATTTGGTTTGCTCAAAGTTGTGACGGAATCAAATTAAATGTGTTAAAAATAAGTCAGCCGTTTCAGCAGGTCTCAAACCATAAAGAAAAGTACTTTTTACTTTTCACTTCAGATCTAAAAGTTAGTGGAGTAGAAAGTACAGATACGCAATCTCTAATGTAGTGAAGAAAAAGTAAAAAGTATTCACTGTAAAATGTACTTAAGTAAAGTCCAGACACCTAAAATTTGTACTTAAGTATTGTACTTTTGTTTTTGTACTTTGTTACCTTCCACTGCTGGTCAAATGTGTTCTTTCTGATGATAACACACTCCTGACACAAAGTGCATATGTCAGGTTAGACTCATTTCAATTAAACATAGTTAACATTATTATATTTAAGACTTTACTTTAGTCTGGTTCCCACACCCTCTGTCGCGTCTCAAGCCTACAAACGTGATCATGCAGTCAAATCAGTTTTTTTCAGTGATGCATGAGAAACGAAGGAACTCAGTGGTCACATACAATTTACAAATAATATTTAATTTATTAGTATCTCACCTCAGATTAACAGAGTGCAGTGCTTCTCTCATTGCATTGATTCTGCAGAAATCCGAGACATTTTTCAGTCCCCTGTGATATTTTTTCCTTTATTTTTTGCATGTCCCTGGTTGGCTGATCCACCTGTCAATCACGTGTTTGATCAGACACATATCGTTTTTATCTTGGAAGTACTGAAGAAGTGTGTATTCTGGATCCCAGGCAATTTCCCTATAGCAACAGGCCAAACTTGTCTTAATTGCACAATATAAGTCATGATTAGACAGAAAATTATGACAATACCTTTATTTATACCTTTATTTCTTACTTTATTTTATTTTATCAATGACTAAACAGTTAGAAAAATGTGTTTCTTGCTTGTAATTTGTGGCTGCATTTTGGAGTTTTCTGTGTTAATTACATAGCTAGAGGTATTCTGTTTTAGAGGTCAGTGCTAATTCCTGTATTTTAGTATTTTTCTTTGCAATTTTTTTTTTTTTTTTTCACAAACTGCCACTTGACTGATGTAAAACTATGATACATATTTAGCACAGGTACTATCCCATCAAACCAAGTAATATTTAGAAAAATATGAAAACCCTTTAAAGCTGCACTATGTAACTTTTTGGTTGGAGGTCCGTCACCTGCTTGTTTCTATGGATACGCCATTGCTTTGCCTGGAATGTCCCACGGTATGACATTAAACAGCTCTACTTTACATTTATTAACAAACTGCCCAGAAAAACAGGCATTTGTCCACAGATTTAACCTGTAACTTGGTCTGGTTTGGTCTCCATGAAGATATAAAGGTTTAATACCAGACTGTGAAACATTCCAGACAAAGCAATAACATCAGCGTCGAGACAGGCATTTGACGACCCTCTGCCAGAAAAGTTACATAATACACCTTTAGTGGTCAATAAATTCAGAGGTGGTTGAAGTAGGAAAGCTTTTTTTGGGGGTTTTGTTTTTGGCATTTTGAAAAACAAGTACGATTGGTAACACTGAGATGTTTGCGATGTTTGGACCAACTTTTATAACCTTTCTATATTTTTAGATTACAGATTAAGCAACAAATGTGCATAACTAAAACAATTTAAAAACTGAGACCCATAAACAGGCATCAATCTTCTCTGGCCTCCGCCTCTCAGTGCAGCAGATCCCTCCAGGCTGGTAACTGTGGTTTGGGCAAACAGCTCCAGACTGGTGAATATACACTCTAATTACAGGTCTCTTTAGCATGGTTGAAATCCAGTGTGAGGTTAAACAAGGAATTCTGTAACCTTATTTTAAGTCTGGCCATATATGGACATCCAGGAAGCAATTATGATGTTCTCCGAAGTTTTTTGTTTTTTTTCAGACATTACTGTACAAGCCCTACTTCTAAGAACGACCCAGTTTTAAAGCCAAAAATATAAAACTGGATACAAATTATGTTTCAGATATGTTTTCAAAGCCACTGCATGAAGATGGGTGCAGAAGTCTGTTGTGGAAAAGTATAATATATACATTACATAAGCATCTGTAACTGAGACATTACTTAATACACCTGAAGTGGTCACTGTCTAAACAAGAAAAGTCCTAATTGGAGCGGAAACAAGCGTGACCCTGCCTGGCCCTCCTTTCCTCCCTGAGTGGGCGAGAGTGTTTTTTCACCAAGCCACAAACCCTGTGGTTGACGATGCTAAACTATATTTCACATCTAAGGCTGACAGGGAGGAGAGAATTTGGTGTCTGAATGAACCAGCCCAGTGTGTTTATGCAAGTCCAATTATCGTCTGCTTTCTATTTTATGTGTGTTTCCAGCTCTTTCTGAAGGAAAAAAACATCTTCAGATGTTGGCAGGGCACAGACACCCGGAAGGAAGTGATGCAAGCATCTTAATGGGCTTTACATATATACAGAGGGACGGGGCTCCTCAGCATCACATCCACAGACGGGCTCTGATTGACTAGTACTGCTCCGAAAGAACACGTGTTTCATCACAGAAATACTTCATCGCCAAAGGATCCTTAACACAAAAAAACAGGTAAATCATGTTTTATGCTCATATTCAATAATATTAATGAGGCTGTGAGTGTAACTTAAATTGCTTGCATTTGCAGAATGAACATTATCCTGATATCCTTTTGCCTTTTCTGTGCTGTCTTTGCAAACCCAGTAAGTATATTCTACACAAAGTTTGTATACAAACTTGTACTTAAATTGTATTTTGCACAGTACTGCAAAAAATGTTGGTACTTAGAGGTCATAAATGACTATGAGGGGTAGGAGAAATGTTAGGTCAAACTGACAAATCGATCGCAGTGTATATATTCAGCCACATCTCTAGTATTTCATTCATATAAAAAGTAGACACCATAGTATGTGCCGCTATTTGCATCATTCTCAGATTATAACTGTTTAAATAACTGTTTTTCGCTCGTGTTTTGTTTTAGATTATCAATATAGATTTGGATTCACCAGCACTAGACAGAAACATGGTAAGATGTTTTTATTTTAAACATACACTACTCTATGTAACTGTTACATTGAGTTTATTCTACTGTAAACCATTGAAAAGCTGTGGTTTTGCTGATTTCCCACACGTGTCTTGTTTACTGTGTCTGGGCCATTCCGCAGTAATAGTTGGGCTTGGGCAACATTTGAATGAATGGATTCTGTTCATATGATTTACTGTGTGATTACAAAGATGGAGCTTAAATGTTCTTTGGCAGCTATAGGATATAATTACCCATGTTGTGGTTTTGACTAACTGCATGTTTCTATCTTTCTAGACAGAAACTTTGTTGGTTGCACAATCACCTGGAAATAACACCTCAGTAAGTATCTTAGTTCAGGTGAAAGTCTAATTAAACTTTTACTTTTTTCTCCATTAATAATTTGATTGGTTTGGTGTCTGTTGCCTTTATGATGTAACTTTAACTTTTTAGAGTTCAGAGTCAGAATCATCAGAATCTATAGAAACTGCCTCCAGTGACAGTGTGAGTTGAGAAACACGTGTACAGCAAACATGTTAATTTGATCTGAAACTTTAAAACTGTAGATTTTAATGTTGTTCTGTGCCTTGCCTCTTGTTTGCAGACATCAGAAGAAAGTGATTCAGTTGAATCCAATGAGGTAAGTTGTAAATTTATTTCCTTATGAAATATTGTTAGCTACAGGTCAGTATAATTGAGTAAATTGTCTACTGTTTTTTTCTAGAACACTGAGATGTTGGTTGAAACAAGCGATGACAGCATGGGCAGTGAAGAGAATGTTAGAAAGGTATGTTATCGTAATTAACTCTTCCAGGGGCGTTCATTTTTGTACCAAAACAAGCAGGCTATAGCTGTAAATAAACCACTATAAATGTTTAAACCCGCACTATGCAGCTTTTATGGTCTATGGTCCGCTGCATGTTTGTCTCTTTTGACTGGAAGGTTCCACATTATGGCATTAAATTTACAATATATTTCCATGTAGACTAGCAGACCAAGTTGCAGCTCAGATCTGAAGAGAAGTTGTCACAGTAGGAATGCATTTTTTGTAGATATTTTTGAGCAATAAAAATACCATAATGAGCTAAATGCAAGAGATCGGGAAAGTCTCCATGGAGAAAAGCAGTGTGGCCTTCACCAAAAAAGTTACATAATGGGCGTTTAAGTAATGTGAAGTTAAGAAATTTAATTTTCAAAAGTTGAGTCAAACTGTTCAAAAGTCTCAAGTTGCGTTTTTATTTTCTTTTTAGAGCTGGGTACGAGTATTTGCGACAGTTGTACGAGACGGCAGCGCAGAAGACAACAGCACAGAAGTGAAAGATCAGCAGCCAGAGAAGCTCAACAAATTAGCAGAAAAGCAGCCCATGATGGCCCCCACGGCGAAGCCTCTAAAAAAGAGCGGCGATCCTATAGTGTCGCTGCTCCAGAAGGCCCAGGCCGTCAGTGAGTCCAGCAGTGAGAGCTCTGAAAGCACCGACCACACGCCGCTCATCATGACCGCCACGGCGGACAGCAGCGCGAGCAGCGAGAGCAACGAGACCTCCTCATCCTCCGAGGCCAGTGACAGCGCGTCCGACAGCGCGTCCGACAGCGCGCAGAGCTCCGAGAGCCACGAGGACAGCAACGACAGCGACAGTGCGGAGTTTAACCAGATTAAAAACTGTGTGAACGGGACCCAGAGCTGCGAGAGCGAAGAGTACGTGTTCCAGGACATAGGAGATGATGCCAATTACTCTGTGGACAGCTTGATGGTGCTCGATGAGGACGACAGGGAGCTCAGCCTCAGAAGATAACATTATTCAAATATATGAACTGAGCAGTGATAATACGCATTAAACCATAGCCACTGTACGACCTGCGACCTGCCTGTAACTCCAGAATGTCTCATTTTCCCTGTTCTCATATGAAGTTTCACTTTCCACATTGTGCAAATATTTATGCATCAGTAAGTTTATGAATAAATGTGTAATTTATAGTAACGTACTTTGATTACGCGTTATCTTTAAAGTAACATGAAGGTATCACGCGTGAATGCTTTCTGGATGTACGACACCTGCACCTGCATAATTCCACAGAAAGTCTTTACCATACTTCGGAACCAGGTTCGGAACCATCTCTATGGAGATACATTTAAGCTATACTGTGGGATATTTTGGCCAAAAGAACATTTCCATGGGGACAAGGTGGAGGCCCTCCAGGCTAAATAAGAGTAATTTGTGATACAAGCCCACTTACAGCAGACTATGTATGTTTTCCAGTACAAAGTAAAACCGTCAAAAATTAACCAAAAAATATAGAATACATACTTTTAAAAATATATATCTTTTTTCACTAAAATGTTACATGCTGGGGCTTTAAAATTAAATTCTTGTTGTACCACCACGGCCGGTTAGCTCAGTTGGTTAGAGCGTGGTGCTAATAACGCCAAGGTCGCGGGTTCGATCCCCGTACGGGCCAACTAACTTTTCTCTGTTTAAAAACTTTTATCTTTTAAATAAAATCTTTGTAAAATTAATTTTTATCAGTGCGTGAACGTATTCCGTATCGTAGTTTTAAAACTTAGTCCTGTCATTCTGATGCAAGTAAAAAAGCCTCCACTAGGGGGAGACAAAGACAATAACTTCCATCTGCTTTTTTAATCAACTTGGAAAACTAGAATAACAAATGGCAATTACAATTTGTTTAAGTATATATGACAATTGTCAAGATGAGTCAATAACAAAAGAAATTTAATTGAAAAAAAAAAAAAAAACAACAGCTGTGTAGTAAAAGTAAGTATTTTGAACTATGCTTTGAACCAATAAAAGGTATAACTACTATAACTATTATAATGCAAAAACAAAATTAGCATCTTTCCTTGTCACTTAAACAGCTCAAACTGTCTTTTTTCCGAAGTGCGTCTTGACATGTTCCTTTAGCACAGGTATAGTTGAGAGCTCTCTGTGACAGATGTGACAGCGAAGAGGTAACTTGAGCAGTTCACTGGTGCCTTCTTTAACACTGACTGTTCCATCTGATTCCAGCATGTGGAGAACATCTGTGAAAAAACATAATCTAAAAATTACAGTGGTACACCTGATAACAGTTTCAAAAAATAAGTTGTATCCAATTCAATAAGATAGAACAAACACAAGTCTTTATTCTCACCCTTTGATTCAATAAAATATTCAGTGGTAAATGAATTCCAGTGTTTTTTATTCTTTAGACAAGGTGAGTCAAAGTCCTGGCTGATCACATGAAGGTGAACATGGCTGCAAAAAAGCAAAGAAATCAATAGTCTGCCACATCTGTGCTGATTCTATAAATGATATGTAGGTTTCAATGAACTATAAAATTCAAATAAACATAATATTTAAAGGTGCACATACCTGGAAAACATGCACTCTTACTATGATCAGGGTTACGGGATCTGATCTGTAACTTGGCCTGATGGCGTCACCTGCTTTTTCCATGGAGATAGATGCCATACTGTGGCACAGCAATATCCTCTCCATTGAGACAAGCAGGTGATGGACCCTCCACCAGAAAAAATACATAGCACAGCTTTAAAATACCAACCTCATACTGGGGATGGCATGGTAGCCCATGCGGAAGCGTAAGGAGTCAGACTCTGGGCACTGGAGAACCATCCGCTCCCCGATTTTGTGCATGTGCCTTAATAGATCACAATGCTCCTTACGTAGAGCCTTCAGACTGTGAACAGACTGCCACGGGAGAACCAGCCAGTGGTAGCGAGCCTTGGGGTATTTGTCTTTAATAACTACAACTGTCTCATCTTTATACACCTGTAGATCAGATTTATTAAGATTAACATTTAGAAAAATTATAAATGTCAGTAAAGCATCTAACAAATATCATTACATAATAACATCTAATAAAGTTTTGTTATGAAATATAAAAGAATGGAAGAAAACAGTAAAAATACCTTCTATTCTTTTTTATTGTTTACTGTGTGACATGACCAACCTGCATCTTTGGGTCTTGCATGGACACCTTGAGACCTTGATTCCAATGTCCAAACCCTACCTGAAACAAAATTGATATTCCTCCATTGAAACCAGTTTTGTTTTGTTTTTTCTCAATATGCACACGTGTATATAGCCTTTACATTTTAACTTACATCATTCTTTGAAGTTTGAGTATGACATTCTGGCAGTACAGACTTTTCCTTTTCACATTTCTTTGTTGTAATCAGACTTGTAGCTTGTGCAGAAGTTTCTTTGTCCACAGGAATAGACTCATGTGGGCGTTTGACTCCACGCTGCTCACCACTAAGATCTTCTTTGAACTGTATGGTACAGGGGTAAAGCTCATTGACTATGTGCAGCCGCTGTCCTGGCTTCATCTTCACCTCATTTCCCTTCCCAATAACAGCGGAGTCTACTGATGTTGGATTCGAACCCAGCTTTATTTAAAAAAAAAAAAAGAGAGAGACACAGAGAGAGAAACAATGCAATTACCAGTGACATGCAAATTTAAATGGCTGCACATGAGCAGTCTCACCTGTTTAACTTTCACATAACCTTTGTTACATTCCGCTTTTAGTTCAACTGATGATAAAATACATAAATAAATAAATAAATAATAAATAACACATACATATATTAATGTTACAAATATCCACAAATCAATTTGTTATTCTAATTCGTGTGTTCCTCGTACCGCGTACCTTGCCGACGGGAACATTTTTTGTCTTTAATTGTTGTTTCTGGTCCTCGACCCAATACGACTGCATGCCAGTGAGGCAGCTGTATTGGTTTATGAAGCCCCTCCTCACTAATAAGCCAGCAAACTGGCATTTTATCATCGTTTCACGTCTGATAATGCTTTACTATTTTGGCCACGCCACGCGTTTGTTTTGTTGGTTAAAATGATCGTCGCAAAGTTATGACGTCATTGGCAGTAGGGTTCATATATCCTGTCCTCCTTGTTGCTTAAGAGCACATTTCTGAAAAGGTATTACAGGCTGAAGTCTGTAGACTGAACCACTTACGATTAAGGTTAGTTAACAGGGAATAATACGTGTTTTGTGTCTTGATAAAATGTTGATTGGTACCTGGCCTATATCTGGTTTAAGACTCGTTGTTTTTTTCTTTGGCTATCGATAGCTCTTTGCCTTGTTAGCTCACGTGAATATACTTAATAATGGTTGTAACAGGCCTAATATTGCAGTGATAATGCAAGAACGCAAAGTGTCACGTTAAAGTCACCCCTTCTTGGTGTTAGTTCGTTTATTTTTGTGGTTGTTGTTTTTCTGTGGATTAATCTTATGTTTACTTTACTAGCTGTACTTGAACGGACAGTTGAGGGTCTCAAATTGTTTAGTTATGTGTTCATAGGTTAAAACATCCTGAATGTGACATTTTAAGGATATTTCACCATTCAAAATATATAATATTTTGTCTTAAATTGTTAATTGCTATAGCGACAGTCCTACTTTTTCCCATTCTGAAACCCACGGATATTGCCAAATTCTTCATTATGCAAGACTCTCCTTCTATTATTTAGGCTTCCTAATAGAATTGCATTATTTGCTTAAATGCTAATAAGCATGTTAATATGATTCACCTTTTCTTTTTTACATTCCTATAGCCTAACAAAAGTCAAACATGGTCAAAGAAACTGGCTATTATGACATATTGGGAGTAAGTCCCAGTGCGACTCCAGATGAACTCAAAAAAGCATACCGCAAAATGGCTTTGAAATACCATCCTGACAAAAACCCAACAGAGGGTGAGAAGGTGAGAGCAAGTCACATTTTGTGTATGGAACCTGGTCACATGTGATTAATGTGATTTAATTTCTATTATCTCACAGTTCAAGCAGATTTCACAGGCATATGAAGTGTTGTCAGATGCTAAAAAAAGAGACTTGTATGACCGAGGAGGTGAAAAGGCCATCAAAGAAGGTGGCACTGGGGGAGGTGGGGGTTTTGCATCCCCTATGGACATCTTTGATATGTTTTTTGGAGGTGGCAGCCGAATGCACAGAGAGAGAAAAGGTAAGGTATGAGCTCATGAAAATATGTCACAACTGAAATGTGATGTGAGCACAAATCTTAATTCTCAAAAACACCTACAACACTATGTACTGTTGTACGATACTTAACTGTTGTATCTTTAAACAACTTAGCATTTCAATCACTTTTTTATTGCAGGAAAGAATATTGTTCACCAGATAAGTGTTTCTTTGGAGGACCTCTACAACGGTGCAACAAGAAAACTTGCAGTCCAGAAGAATATGCTGTGTGAAAAATGTGAAGGTAGAGTTTAGCTTGTTTGCTCCACAATAATGTAATAATGTTCTTTGTTGTGTTATTGTTATTTTTATGCATAATTTTTTTTTTTTTGGTAAACATACATTTTCACAGTGGTTACTGAGTGAATATTTTTCATAGGTCGTGGGAGTCGTAAAGGCGCAGCACAGACATGTATGTCCTGCCAGGGGACAGGGGTGCAAGTCCGAGTCCACCAGCTTCTGCCAGGGATGGTCCAGCAGGTCTCCACCATGTGTCCCCACTGTGAGGGCCGAGGGCAAAGGATCAGTCACAAGGACCGCTGCAAAACATGTGCAGGCCGAAAGATCCTGAGACAGAAGAAGATCTTGGACGTTCATATTGACAAAGGTGAGGGTTGAGGTAATAATACTAGCGATTATAGCAGTGCTATTTCACAGGAGTCAACAACAGAAGTTTACTCTTTCAACAGGAATGAGAGATGGACAAAAAATTGTTTTTCACGGAGAGGGAGACCAGGAGCCTGGAATTGAGCCTGGTGATATAATCTTTGTTCTTGACCAGCAGGAGCATCCACAATTCACCAGGTAAGAGTCGTCTTTTGTCTTAAGTACCATGCTCAGAAATACAGTTAATTTTCATTATATTCACTGGTTGTGGTTTAACCAGGAAGGGGCAGGACCTGGTAATGTCTATGGAGCTACAGTTGGTCGAGGCTTTGTGTGGTTTTCAGAAACCTGTTCAAACTCTCGACAACAGAACCCTTCTGATCACCACTCCCAAAGGTACAATAATACAATGACCTGTTATGTACATAAACAGTTTGTAGGTTGTGCTAATCGCAGGTCTTTCCCACAGGACGGCTGATTAAACCTGGAGACACTAAATGTGTCCTGAATGAAGGCATGCCTCTTCACCGTAGACCTTTTGAAAAGGGACGCCTTATTATCAACTTTTCTGTAAGTATTTCACAGTATATTTTTGTGTGTGTGTGTGTGTGTATTTATTTATTTATTTATTTATTTATTTATTGTGGAAATAACATTGCTGTTTGTATTAGGTTGTGTTTCCACCAGCAAATTTCCTCCCTAAGCCAAAACTGAAGGAGCTGGAGCGTTACTTTCCTCCAAAGAAAGAGGTTGAGCAGCCTGAGATGATGGATGATGACTTATATATTTACGCAGACTTGGAGGAGTGTGACTTTGAAAACAGAAGAAGACGCAGTAGTCACTATTACTATGTGGATGATGACGACTATGCAAGTGGGGGAGGGGTCCAGTGTCATACCTCTTAAATCACCAGTTTAATAAAGAGCCGTAAGTGTTGACAGAAGCACCTTTTAACATACTGAACATAATTATCTTTTGATCTTGTTTTTGAAACTTTTGTGAGATCCTAACAGCTATTTCATAACACCTTGATGTTATGAATGTTATTGTAATTGTTCTTTGTGAGAGCAAAGCGTAATTACATTCTAAGGACTATTCTTAAATCTAAATTAGGTTTAGTGTAGTTTTATTTTATCTTCTTACACTGTGATACAAGTGGTCTATGTTCAATAGACTTCTCAAAAATCACTTGAGCAGGGCTGTTGCTTTGTTATTCTTTTATCCAATATGTTGCATAAAATGTATGTCAATATTAATACTTAAATTATTGTATGATAATGTCAATGCATAATTGTGACAGATGTAAACACAATGCAATTTGATGTGAGGGTTAATTTTGTTTTCCAGGATTTCTGCTGTTGTGTCATTACAGGGCTGCAAATGAATAACAATCATCTTAGAACCGTGTAGGTCAGAACCAGATCTTTTGTCTTTTATTTCAGCTGCTTTATATTGTTTTGCCAAATTATTTTTTCCAGTGATGTATCTTAGAAGTATTGTGAAAATCTTGCTGACCCTTTTTGGGTCATTTTTCCGCATCTATGCTACAAAGGACCAAAAGTTTCATTGGTGTTGTTAACTGCTCAAAAGCCAGTGTTTACCTGGTGCCTTGTTTAAAATTGTTAATATTTAATGTTAGTGCTTCGTTCAACAAATATGCCAAGCCACTATAATGTTTTTACTATCAAGATTGTTTATAATGTTAAATATTGTGATAATATTATCTCTTGCCCATAAATAATTCACATTTTTTATAATGGCATGCAAACTACTGAGTCTGTCTACTTTTCTTGCCCCAGCTGCCAAATAAGCATTGCACTGGGACCATTTGTCTTGTTTTGAAGCATTGTTATCATTTGAGGTTGAAAAAAAAGTCATAGTTTTTAAGTTATGTAAATCTTAACCTTTATGCAACAATTGTATTTGTAATTAATGACCTTCTAAATAAATTCTGCCTAATGTCTTGTTTTCAAAGCCTACAACTTAAAAATAGTTTACTTATTATCCATTTTTGTGTTAGTATTTCACACTATGTATATTGTCAATTTGACAAAACTCAGTGCCTCTTTCACTAGGAAGGATCACACCATAACAACGGAATACGATAAAGATATTGACGATAGGTAAATGTGATGGCTGGGAGGAGACTATGGATGGGGGCTCTGTCTCAGGGCGTCAGTCCAGACGATTGTCCTTTGTAGATGATGTAGAGAGACTGGAGACAGGCGGTGTTGTTGGGATAGGCTTGTATAAATTGGGCTTCTGGGTAATTGAAGGCGTGGTTGAGCTGAGTTATAGTTGGCTGGAGAGGAGCAGGGCGAGGCTGAGGCGTGGTCCTGCTCCCGAATCGCAGTCAGTCATATTAACTCCATTTAAGTTAGAAGTGAAATAAATGAGTAAATATGGCATCTAATAAAAACATCAGACATTTACACAAGTTGATGTTTTAATAAAAATGTGCTTAGTAGTTTTCCAACGACATACTTTTACTGGAGTAATATATTTTAAAATATAACAGCACACTAAAGGTAAATATATGTTTTAGTTACTCCCATTTTGAGTTAAGTCTACTCGAGAGAAGCTTTATGTTGACAATAAAGAGCATTACAGCCTGCATGTTTTTGCACTGCTCCTTCAGATATAATTTAGATTTCCACATTTTGGTGGTCTACTCTTTGAAATTTTTAGATTTTGGGCATTATTTAATGTGCACATGTAGATGAACTTAAACCTCAAAATCAGTTATGTCTAGACAGTAACTACAATTAACTTTACTTGAGGAGTAGTTTTTCCAAATATATGTAGGGTGACCAGATTTCAGTATTTATCTGGGGCAGTCCCAGTTTTGAGGCCTGTGTCAGTAGATTTATAAAAAAAAAAAACATTGATTTGTCCCAGTTTTATACAAAGTTTTATACAAGAAATGTTCCAGACTAAACCAAGACTAAACCAAGTCTAAACCAGGAATAAACCAGGTCCCTATTTTTGCCCTATCTGATCCACGCCAACAGTAAAGAGGGGCATAAATTGTCATTTGTTTAGCTAAAATACAGAAACAGTGTTTGAAAATGACCATAAGGAAAAACAATGCACTGCCAGGAGTCCCTCAGATTATGACTGACACAAGTGAGTCGAGAATTTACAATGTTGCGCGCCCTTTTCACAATTTTATTTATACAAACCCTCCCAACCCGGGTGTGTCCCAGTCTTGAATTTTAAAAATGTGCTCACCCTGTTCTAATGGTAAAATGTACTCCAAGATGAGTACATTTTAAGTCAAAAGTTAGTTTAGTTAGTTAGAGACAGACAGATAGATAGATAGATTCCACTGGGTTTGCGGTCCAGATAAAATGATTTTATTGTTTATTATGCACACCGACTGACAGATGACAGTACAGCTCCAGTGAGGTTTATTGTCATGCATATATCATATTCATAAGAAAGTCTGTGTAGAGCCACATTAAGACACTGCACTGAGGTAGCATGCAGATACACTGAAAACAAAACAGTAGTACAAAAGTATTTCACCACCATAACATCCCACAAGAATTGCTATTTTGGAGCAAAAAAAGAGATAAACTGTTCTTCACTTCCTCTGTCAGTGGTTACAAACACATTTAAAGGGCTTATATTACACTATTTTCTGATTTGTGTTATAATGTTGTTTTGCTCATCACAAACACACCTGGAGTTGTGTTTTGTTTCATTCACAAATGTTTAACACACAAACCCTGCGTATTTATGAGTTCTTCTCTCAAACTGAAAACAGTGTTCTACCTTGTGATTTCATGTGGTAATACAGGAAGTGCTCCATTGTGTTTTTAAACTCCATACATCTTCATTAAAAACATTTGTGTAATTTCAGCCCTTGAATTGCCCATATCTACTGAACTAAAGGTAAAAGTTGTCTGTTACCTTGAAAACTACCGCTTCATGACATCACAAGGTGTAACCGAGCATTTTGAGCTTTGAAAATGACTAATAAAGGATTATTCAAACATGTGTGAATGAAACAAAACACAACTCTGGTTACGTTTTTGATGAGGTAACAACATTTTAACATGGCTCAAAACTCACAAGAGTCAGTTTTGTGTAATATAGAACCTTTAACCACAAATATAAAAATAATCAACAGGCGTTTGCTGCACTGTAACTGCTTTGCTTTGGGCAGTGTTTGTTCAAAGGAAGAACAGGAAATGTCAGGTTCTTTTTGACATAGTAACGTTATTACTAAACAATGCCTTTGAATTGCCCTTTGAATGGACATAAATACATATGCCAGTTTCACAGATGACAGTTCAAGGTTTCCACAGCCTTAAGAGACCGTCCTCACTAAAGGTGGCAATCAGACTCTCGTGTGGGTGGTGAGCGATGCCAATTACATCCTTCTCGTGAACCTGCGGATAAAGAAATGAGGAGCAAAATGTCACGCTTCACCGTCTAATTTCAAGCTCATCCTTGCAATGATGTGGATATGTGAGTTTAGAATAGGCCTGTCACAATCGCAAATTCTGAAGCTCAATATATTGCTACACAATAGTGAAACTACTTTATGCCTCTGACACAAAGCAGGATAATCCCAGTAAACCAATATTTAAAGAGACAGTATCATTAAAAAGGCCTGAGCTTCAACAAATAAATAGCAGATACTTGAAGTTATTTATTCCACTCTCTACAGCTCAAATCTTATTGTATTACATAAAAATGGCTAGAATCTCCACTATTGCAAAGATAAAGTATCCACGATAAATACTGAGCCCCAAAATATGTTGTTCCAGCTTTCGTATGTTGAACAGTTGAAGTCAATACTAAATTATCATGTCAGGCCTAGTTTAGAATAATATATAGGCAGTGTTGGGAAGTAACTGAATTCATGTACCGAGAATGCGTATTCTGAATACAAATTTTACTTTGGTCAACCAGTGTGTTACAAATAAAGCTGCAGTAGCAGTTTTCAATAACTGTATTCTGGTACAATTTGGTGGTATTCAGAAGTCAGTTATTTTTCTAAAATCAAAGGAATACATTGTTGTATTTGACCACACAATTTAGGCTTCAAACTGTACAATATTAGAGTGTGATTTTCCTTCTCCAATCAGTGATAAATAAATGCGTAACAAACCGTCAAACAAACATAAAGTTCTGTTTAATCCTACGCTGCGTTTTTACACTATAATTTCAATGCAAGTTGATTGATTGATTTAGAATACAATACTCTGATTGAACAGTGTATCAAAATACATTATAAAATACATTTTAATGCAGGTATTCAGTATTTTGCAACTAAACACATTTTCAAAGTTTTCTTCTATGTACAGTGATGACAGTGATATACAATTATGATCAAAATAAGTAACTAGACAACAATGGCCGATCTGGCTCATGCAATAAAAAATAGCATTAGGTGGGCAGATCTTACGGTCAATGTTTTCTCCAGTCTTCCTGTGGTGTAACTGAAGCAATAGAGCACCAGGTCCTCCCCCACACAGTAAATCCACTCTCCACGGGGAGACACAGTGCAGCAAACAAACCCAGCGCCCTCCTTTCTGTCTGCACTGAAACTTTTTATCGTCTGAAGAAAATAGTGAGAAGGTTTAGGAACTTGCGCAAGATTTTAAACAATTTTGTATTTAATTTGACTTTATATTTTGAGTATTTACTTGTCCGCGCAGGTTCATGATGACAACAGTGCTGGAGTGATTGCAGACCACAAACTCATCTGGTTTTTGTGGTAGAGGAATCACATTGTTGACTGGGACTTCGGATGTCAGTGATTTATATGTGTGGACACAATCACATGTTTTTGTGCTCCAGACCTTAAAGTGATGAAAACTATGATTAACGGAGTATGCCACTGTAGAAATAAACAAACTGTGTATGTTTTGCATAATTGTGAGATGAACACAACAAATCAGGTGGTGAAACCAAAACAACATTTTAGTTTTAAAGGTCCTATATTAAACAAAACTGATTTTTATGAGCTTTAAGCCATGTTAGAATGTTGTTACCGCCACGTACCTGGAGTTTGTTTTGTTTTATTCACACATGTTTAAGTAATCCTGTATTATTAGTCTGCCTACATGTCCAGAGCTCAAAAGGCTCTGTTCCACCTTGTGATGTCATGTAGTGGTAGTTTCCATGTTGACAGCTACTTTTTACCTTTTGTTCAGTAGAGACTGGCAGTGCTGAAATGATCCAAAGGATTCTAGTTAAGGTGTATTAAGTTTAAAAAAAAACAGTGGAGCACTTCCTGTATTACTACATGACATCACAAGGTGGAACAGAGTGTTTTCCATTTGAGAGAAGATCTCATCATAAAAATGCAGGATTGGTGTGTTAAACATGTGTGAGTGAAATGAAACACAACTCCAGATATATTTTTGATGAGGAACAACATTATAACATGATCAGAAAACAGCGTAATATGGGCCCTTTAAGGACACCATCAGTTTAAATGTTAAGGGAAATATTTGATCATCCTTTTTTGGGTTTGTATTTGCTAATGTTTACATGGTGAGCCTACCTTGACTGTGCCGTCTGATGAGGCACTGATGATGTGAAATCCATCTTGTGTGAAACATGCGTCGTTTACAAATGATGCGTGCCCATTCAGCTCCTTAAGTGTCTTTCCTGATCTCAGCTCATGGATTCTGTGAGACACAATTAAGAGGGATAACACAGCTAATCCCAGTCCCACACTGTAGCGAGAGATAAAGGACTACATTCATACCATACTCCATACAACTGTACAACAACTCACCCTTATGTAACAGATAACACAATCACTATTTCATCTTTGTTTCTCCTTACGTTCTCTTTTATTTATACTCATACATATACATTTATATAATTATGCCATATTTGACACCAGTCTCTTGCTATTTTTGCTACTTAATTTGAATTTATTATTACCATTTACACTTTTGCTCTTTGTTATTATATTATATTGTGATGTGTGAGCTACTGAGTCCAAAGAATTCCCCTTGTGGATCAACAAAGTTTGTCTAAATCTAAGTCTAAATCTAAGAATAACCAGCAATCACAATATATCGAATTACAAATCTCTTTGCTTAAATTAATTGTTATGGTGTAGCAACAGTTAAAAAACAGGGAGAACTACATATACCATGATCCTTTGCTCTGTTTCAGTCCAATCTACATGATGGAATAATTGTTATTAAGCAGTTTTAAATCTTAATGATTCTGGATTATGACAGAAAAGTACAGTAATCACTATTTGTTTAGCAAAATTTCGCAATAAATGTCGTATTGTGAAATTTGGACAGTGGTGGAAGGTAAGAAAGTAAAAGTAGTAAAGTACTGTACTTAAATATACATTTTAGGTATCTGTACTTTACTTAAGTACATTTTAAAGTGGATACTTTTTACTTTCTGCTCCACTACATTTTTCAACAGGACTAAAAAGTGAAAGTATTTTTATTATTATCTGAGATCTGAGACCTGCTGAAAATACTGAGGGGTTTATTTTTAACATATTCATAGTTTGAGAAAAAAAAAAAAGATTGATTCAGATGTTTCTGTTGAACAAAACTCAGCACAAATCTTTATTAAAACTCATTACATTTGAAGCTTTATTAGATCTCAAAATCTGCTCAAAACTAGGTACTTTAATACTTAAGTAGATTTTTCATGTGATACTTTTACTTGCGTATTTCTTTGCTCTGGTATCTGTACTTTTACTTAAGTACTTCTTCCACCACTGGATTTGGATTTCGTTGCATCTCTACCCCACACATCTCCTGTCCACGAGATTTCTTCTTGAAAACATGAGAATCTGTTGCTGTGGAGGGTGGTGGGAGTTATTTTTAGCTTCTGTGGATTGACTTCACGGAGTCAAGAAACCGTGACAAAAGCCTGATGCTCTGAGTGAGTCCGTCTCTGGATCATTTTGCATTGTAAACATTTCCATTGGAACGCCCAGAACACGTTGTCTCTGTTCCTGCGCACATGGCATCTCCTCTGCGCCCACACAGCAGCATGTGCCCACCCCAGCCCCCGGCACACAGTCACGGTCTACTGTATCTGCAAGTCTTTGGATTATACCATAACATTGTATATATTATGTAACGCGATGTCTGACTTGGTAATGTTTCCCTATGGTATCTGGAGGCTACAATATTGTAAGATTTATCATTTTGTGTGTTCCCTGTAGTAATGCCTTCACAATATTCAGTTCTATCAACGATTATACTAATATGACTCAGGCACAGTTCAGAGTAGCTCAATAGCCCAAGCTCACAAACAGAAACTGTAAACAAGTAGGTGTGTTAGTTTTAGTGTATTTTCAGTGTAATTAGCTCTTCTTTTCAGGCAGATATAAGGCAGTGTCCACCAGCATCTGACCAAAACTGAAGAAGCAGCTTGGATGAAGCTGTGAAACGTCTTCAATTAAATAACTATTGTCCAGTTGACAGAATTGAATTTTTCTTTTGCTATGGGTCTTACCTGGACAGCTGTGGGATTACACAGACAACCTTTATAATATTGTAATAGGCTCCTGTTGAAAGGAGCTATTTTGGGGGGCGTAATAATTTAAAGTAACACTTTATAACCTCTAACACCCAAAACAATATCAACTAGTATTATAAGTAGTTTCAGTAGTATTATAAGTAGTTTCAGTAGTTAATTTGTGATACACATAAATAGCACATAAGGTAAAATGTTTCACACAATTCAGTCTTTTTTAACAATAAAACTGAAGAATATTGCAAAACCTTCAATTAGAATATTTATAATAAACAATGGCAATGGTTAAACTTCATTATGTATGTACTAAACCTTTTTCTTTCTTTCTTTCTTTTTTTTTTTTTTTTTTTTTTGCATTAGCTTTTTAATTTCGTTACTTGTACTGTGGGCAGTGCAAGTAACCAAACTGAACTCTCTGGTTCTCAGCTTTGGGAATGCCAATTTGAAACTAAAATGAATCATGCCTGGAGTCAGTAAAGTTTCTTCCACCCACAGAACAAGAGACAAAACAAAATTTAGAAAATAAAAACAGAGCAGTTGTTCTTGTAAAACACTGTTGCTCATGTACCTGATGGTCTGGTCAAATGAGGCGCTCAGGATGTGGTTGCCGTCCTTGGAAAAGCTCAGACAAGTGACGCCTTTGCTGTGTGCATGTTCAAACCTGCGCACGCACAAACCACTCTGGATTTTCCAAATCTTTTTACAAGAAAAAAAAAAACAATGTTATTTAAAACTGATAAAATGAATTAATGTCTTCTTCACATATTCACCAACCTTAATTTTTCCATTCTGCGCTCCAGTGGCCAGTACGTCCCCATCTGGACTGAAACACATGCACAGAACGGCTTCATCCATCATCATGAAACTGTCTTGTGCCTGGTATTTTAGATCCTTGATGATACACAGAAAGGAGAGATCAAATCAAATTACCAGTTACATTATTATATTTGGTTTATATTTTATATTTGTTCTATGAGGTAGTTTGAAAAAAATGATTACTTTGCTTATATTCCCTGTGATGTAATTCCAAACTTCAACAAAGCCATCCACCGACCCAGTGACCAGGTATTTGCCGTCCGGAGAGAAACGGGCACATTCCACATGAGACCTCCTCCCAAACTATAAGATGAAAATCATTCAGTTTCTTTCTTGTCCGAGTTGTGTTCAGTCACTAGTCTATCTATCATGACCACCAGTCTTACCTTGATGTGGCGGTACAGTTGTGTTGGATAGTTCTCCTCTTCCACAGGCTCATTGTTTGGGGAGTGAAAGCCCATATCTGGAGAGAGATGCCCCTGGTACTGTCGCACTCTCTGAGTCTAGACGGATGTTGGACAAATTATTTATTTTATCTGAATAATATCTGAATAAATTATGTGATCATGACCATTCATTTCCTGAAAACTGAAAAGCATTTAGAATCATGGTGGTGCCAGACCTAAGCCCAAATAAATGAAGGCAGGGCTAGACCTAGTCCCTATCCTGCCTATCAAAGAATAAACCTTTCTGTATTTATATCTCACCAGGCTTCGCAAATGGATTAATTATTATATTCATGATGTATATAATGTTTCCAGAAAAATAACTGAGCACCTCTAGTTTTACTACTAGTTTGGGGGTATATTTTATGAAGCTTTATGAAGTAAGAAACTGTAGCCTGTAATTAACACAGGCCAATGTATTTCTTACATAACTAAGGTTTTACCATCCACATAATTGACTTACTATAAGATTCCATACTCACACCAACTTGCTCCAGGAGTCCTATAAGCCGTGATGGAGGCACCACACACACCTCCTTCACCATGGCCTCAGCGATCGCCCTTCTTCTCTTCTCTTTGCTGCTTCCCTTTGGGTAGGCCTGCAATTTAAACAGCATTCAAATATCACGGCTCTACCCTCATCTGAAAACATGGGTCATTTTATCCTCTTGCCTCTCTGGGGTCGAAGTAGGTGCATGTGAGGAGGCTTTCCAGATGCTTGTATCTTTCAGGTTGGGTTTGTTTGAGCATGATCATAGGGTCAGTCTGTTTGAGGAGAGAACGGGCTGCCCCCATCTCCCTCATCTCAATCAGCTCCATGACAACCTGTTGAATATAAAGGATTTCATTTATTTATTTGATCAATGTATAACTCATTACAGTCTACATACATTATCTTCAGTCTGATGCCCGTAAAATAAAACATATTAATATATAAAACTTCAAAATCAAATCAAGTAAGCCAATGACCAGGAGTAGGCAGAAGCTAAAGCTTATTGTGCCAACCCTTATCTCCTCATTTTTCAAAAGTGAATGAGCGAAGATTTGAAGATTCATTCCCACATGTTTAACACACAAACCATGAATATTTATATACAGGCTGAGTGCTCCACCTTGTCATGTCATGTTGTAAATACATGTTCCACTGTGTTTTTAAACTCCATACACCTTCACTAGAATCATTTGGATGAATTCAGCCCTGGAATTGCCAATCTCTACAGAACAAAAATAAAAGGTAGATGTTAACTTGAAAACCACCACTACATGACATCACAAGGTCGAACAGAGCATTTTGAGCTTTAGAGACAAATAATAAAGGATTAGTCAAATATGTGTGAATGAAACAAAACACAACTCCAGGTTTGTTTTTGAAGAGGTCACAACATTATAACATTAAGTCATACTGTTTTGAAGATACCAGACTAACAACTAACATACTACTACTATGTTTTTAATGAGGGAATAACATGGTAGAAAGTTAAAAAAAAATCTTTAGTTATCATTGTCTTACCTGCTCATATAGATCAATGAGAGTGTTGTCTGGCAGCTTGAGAGATTCAATGGCGAGCAGAACCGAGTCCCAGTGGCCGCTGTTTATGTCGGCCACAAAGCTGTCGATGCTGTCCACTGTGTTCAGAGAGACAGTGGTTTCCTCTTGTAAAGTGTTCAAAGTTCGGTGGAGGTTGTTCTCTTTGAGGTACTGCATTATCAGCCGGATCACACTATAGAGACATCATTTAAAAAAAAAAAAAAAAGATTGTATTGTTTACAAGCACAATAAAATTCAAATTTGGGATTTATTATCTAATGTCTATATCACTGCCAAATCAAATAGGATCTATGGGTGGTATGGGTATGATGAATTAGTTAGCTGATAGTTGTTGTTTTGTTGTTTTTTTACTGATTAGGCCTAACAATGACTGTGTTGTAGTAAGAAAAGACCTGAGGAAGCACAGAATTAAAGCTACATTGCACAACTTTTCTGATGGAGGGTCAGGCTGGCTACTTGTCTCCATGGAGTTATTGCTTTGCCTGGAATGTTCCTTAGTATGACAGTAAACATTTACATCTTACATTTATTCATTAAATACCACATTCCTTCAGTAAATAGGGGTGACTCTCCACAGATCTGACCTGTAATGTAGCGTAGTGCTGTAACCTGCTTGTCTCCTTGTGATAGGTAAGTTTAATCTATACTGTGGAACATTCTAGACAAAGCAATAACATTTCCATGGAGACAAGCAGGTGGTAGACCCTCCACTAGAAATATTACGCAGTGTACCTTTAAACGCAATTTTACATATATTTAAGCATGATCAATGTGTATAAATTGGCTTTAATTTGCATGTTTTATGGTTGTTTATGTAAAAAATAATGTATGACATCAAGCTGATAGTTAATAACAAATAAATAGCCTAATTGTTTTATGAAGCAACCAATTAATCTGTTAAAGGTGCACTGTGTAACATTTGTGGCAGATGGTCCACCACCTGCTTGTCTCCATGGGGATGCGATTGTTTTGCCTGGATTGTTCCACAGTAGTGTATTACGGTATTGTCAGCTGGCAGACCCTCCACAAGAAAAGTTACACAGTGCACCTTTAACTGAAACATTAGGGGATATAGTATAATTTAAAAGGTTTGACAACAGAACTTTAGCATTTTCAAACTGTAATAATACTAGAGACTGTGCCATACGCATAGTTGTTGCATTGTTGTTTTGCCCCACTACAGAGCCACCTGCTTTCCAGTTTATATTAAGAAACACCACCTGCACAGCTCTAGGTCATACAGTTGGATTTAATAATACACCTACATTACACTACTAAAAAAGAGGCATGGGGGAGCAATACCATCACTCTATGGAAAGAAAAAGAAATGTCTGGAAGCTCAACATCATGTATGTGGATGAGACACAACAACAAGTAACTACAAATATTTGTACATTCATGACCATTTCGAATTACAAAAACAGTATGCAAATAAAAAACAAAAAACATAAATAGCAGTGAATGGCATAATGCACAAATAGCGCACACCTATTCCACCATCTATAGACGGTTGACTTGACATTGTCTCACTTAATCATCACTTATCTCGCTTACTCAACCATGCCGAGTACTGTTATTATTCCCATGCAGTGAACATCCCAGAGCACTTACTCAGAGGGCTCCATCTCCACGGCCATGCTGCTGTTTGTGCTGCTGCTGTGCTGCTGCGCACTGGTCTGACGGTGAAGCGTCTCGGTCTGTGGAGCTCGTTTGGGCCACGTGAACCACGCGTTATGGGAACCACCCACCCCACGTGCAGCTCCTGTCCCGCCGTCTCCAGCCTCGAGAATGTGCCAAACAGACGGCTGTAGTTACACCTCCTCTCTGACGCAGACTGTTGTAAAGAAACATTTAGTGGCCCCTTGTTGGGGAGGAGGAGGAGAGCCCCGTGATGCTGCTGCGGCACTCTGCCACGACATCAGAATCATCAGCACCACGCGCGGCTCTCGTGCCTCTCAGCGTGCCCCTACTGCACCCAAACACCAACGATCACATAAAGGCTACTTAATATTCTGCCAGCTTCTGTTAACGGGGTAACACCTTCATTTGCGCCATTTCTCACAGAACTGCGCCACTGAGCCAACATGTGCGCAGGTACACCAACCTGTTGACGAAAACATTATTTTAAATATCCGTCTGTGCAAAGTTTATTCTTTACATGTGTTTTCTTAAATAGGCTTCAACACATGTTCATGTCAAATCGCATTTGAACTCAAGTAACATACAGCCTCACCACATACTGTTTTATTGCCACTGACAGTTAAAATAATGGTTGCAATTGACATGCATGTACAATAAGCAAAACATCTCACAACAAACCTGCTATTTTTCATGTCTCTCAGGTATCTCTTGCAGATATCGCGAGAACATACCTATCCGTACCTATAAGTGACTGGTGCATTTATCAGCGTTGCACGTGCGGGCCACTTGGTTCATTATCTTGAGCGGCCTAAAGCTGTGATCCTGTTATCCAGATTTGAGGGGGTTATATTTGTCATTTGTATTTGATATCATGCACAGAGAATGCCTCTGAACAACAACCAGGTGTGTGCAATTATTTCATGTGTTCGAGTCCATTGTTCAAGCAGGCCTAGCCTGAAGTTCTTAATACTTAAAGGTACATTATGTAACTTTCTTGCGGAGGGTCTGCTTGTCTACACGGATGTTATTACTTTGAATGGAATGTTCCATGTAATATATCTGTGCAGGTTAGGGTTAGGCCAAGTTACAGGTCACATCTGTGGAGAGGTGACCCCACTCATTGTATGAAACCATGTTTTCCCATGTATTTTCTAGAATGCCAGATTGACAAGTTTATCCCATGATATGGGATAATCCCTTCCTGGCAAATTGGTAACATCTCCCTGGCGACAAACAGGTGATGCACCCTCCACCGAGTTACATAGCACAGCTTTAAGTGTTTGTGTATGTTTGTAGAAAATGATCCAGAGGACAGACAGTGCTGCTGCCAGGATGGCCAGGCTTCCTGTTGTGCGCTCCGCTTGGTCCAAACTGTCTGTCCTTTACAACGATACAAAATGCTCCTATCCCAACCTGAGGTTTATTTGTGATGCTCTGGAGGACCGGGCAATAAATTTATGCACAAGGGCCACAGACACCATCTCTCCTGTCATAGTCATACTGGAGCCTCAAAGTGAGTACCACAAAAATCAATTTATTTTCTCTGGCAGCTGGTTTACTCATGTATATGTTTTTAACAGTATCCATGGCGAATGAAATTGCATGTAGAAGTCTGGATTGGTTGGAGTCTACTTTCCCATTGCTTCAGGCGCCAACAGAAGAGGTGACAGTACAAATACCTGCACATAATACTTAAAACAGTCAGGCAAATAATTTAATGATCACATGAATTATTCTTATATTTCCATAGCCAGCCCGACTTACTCAACCCTTGGCCATGTTTGTATTGATGTAGCATATGTACATTTTGCACAAAACGATTCCAGGCTGCCTTTTACAGTGTAGATGAATCCACTACAGTGTAGATAAACTAAACGCTGATGAGCATACGTATTATGGCCAGTGGCCATAATACGTAACTTTGTGAACTTAGGCCTAACACATTAATACAAGATGAAGGATGTCACACCACATCATGTGAGTGTGAACTATACTTGTATATAAATAAACTGTTTTCTGCAGATTGTTGCCATTACCAAAAATAAAATGCATGAAGCCAAAGAAATGATGAGTATCGTTGCCACGGGGACCAATGGCCGCATACGACACACAGTGGAACAGGCTATGAACACCGTGCTGCACACAGACCGTCATTCAAGTCCATTCATACAGAGAGCTGTGACTGTGGCGGGTGCAGGACTGGACCATACACTCAACATGTCAGAGGCTCTGGTGGACTCCATGGTGCCCCCTGCTGGTGAGGAACCAGGTATGTGCTGTAATAGGTTGATTGTTAAAGACATGATGCTTTTTTTCCTGTTATTCTAAACTATAATCTGCGTAGTTCATGATTTTACATGTTGTTGTATATCGCTGTTTGTTGTTTTAAATCACAGTACCGTAACTAAAATGGCTGAAGTAGCAGAAATGGGGCCAATGATTTCTTGTTCAAAACGACAGAACTCAAAGGCCCTGCTCTTCATAGTGGCATTTCAACGTAGCATATTTTTATTTCCGCATTTTTACGTAGAAAAATCTCTACATGACAATGCTGAACCCTACATGTATGACTTGTATTGAAAAATCACAAGTACGGAAAAATAGGCAGATGCAGGGGGTAAGTGAAAACGGGAATTTTCTGTGTACAAAAGCCTCAAATGCAATCCTACAATACAGGATTGCTCAAACATGCGTGAATCAATTGAAAGATAAAGGTTATGAGGGAACATCGCTAAAATCTTATACAAGCTGACTTCATATTTTATATCTTTAATACGTTTAAATAGAGACCTGTAGCTAGTAGCCAGTTTAGTATTTCATAGATCATTTCCATCCATCCATTTTCTTCTGCTTATCCGGGGCTGGGTTGCAGGGGCAACAGTCTAGGAACTCCCAGGCTTCCTTCACCCCAGACACTTCCTCCAGCTCCTCCCGTGGAACCCCAAGGCGTTCCCAGGCCAGCCGAGAGACGTAGTGCCTCCAGCGTGTCCTGGGTCTTCCCCGGGGCCTCCTCCCGGTGGGACATGCCCGTAACACCTCCCGAGAGAGGTGTCCGGAATAGATGCCCGAACCACCTCAGCTGGCTCCTGTCAACGTGGAGGAGCAGCAGCTCTACTCTGAGCTCCTCCCGTGTGACTGAGCTCCTCACCCTATCTCTAAGGGAGCGGATATATCATATCATTTATATAACTTAATTAAACATGTATTAGAAATTGCATTTCTATCAAAACATACATTATGTGCTGCTTTTTGTGATATTGCCATCACAGAGGACTCAGTGGAGAGGTTGGATGCCACCCCGCGTAGGACATACCCTGAGAGACTGCAGTATGTCAGCACCAAGTTATATAGAGGATCTTACAAGGTACAAGATTCACAGGTGTGCTTTAGCTGTGAGCAAGTCAATGTATGTTCAGTTAAAGTAAAATACATGCTAAAACATGAATATTGGTTCATTTCTGTAGTTAAATATTTATACATGTTTTTCTTTGCCATTAAGATTAACTGTAAATGATTATCCATTATAATACTATAATAATAAGGCATAATATTAATACACCTCAAAATTATCTTTATCTGCAGGCTATAGAGACACTGTCTCCCAGTTGGGCTCGGGACCTTCCAACGCGTCTGTCGTCCTTCATATCCAGACTCCCCCAGTACCTCCAGAATCAGGCTGTGACCCTGATCTTGTTCATGTCACAGATGTACACCTTAAGTTGTCCTTCACTTCAACAAATGAATACAGAAAACACTCCCTCGACCCTTGTTACTGGGGTCTCACCCTCTCGCAAAGATTGGCTCACAGTGGTTCAGTGGCAGGAGAGTCCCACCTGGAGACTAAAGCTACACACATCTGACTGTGGATGCAAGGAGCTGTGCAACACCCCAACATAGTTTATGTAATGATAAGATCACCTTTATTATGAAAGCTGAAGCTTTGTGTTTGATGACAACCTTGTAAAACGATACATCTTAATATACTTAATTTAAACAAGATGGATAATTATTGTCAGAAAATGTTGCTAAAATAAAAATGTATTCATTATATTTTATATTTATTTTCACACATTGAATATGGCATTACTTGGTTAATGACAAACCTGGATACAGTAAAACCTAAATAACTACAAAAAAAAGTATATATATTGGAGAAGAAACCTTTTTTTCCATCATTGCCTGATATTTCAGAAATACATTTTTGATAATAAAAAATCAGATTGGTTTGTTCAATTTAGATCTGCAACAAGAGATCGAGTAACCAGATGATCTACTCAAGGTGACCTCTGACCCCTGCCCTCAGTCACAGGTGCTGTCAGAGGCAGAGCGTCCCTGAGCTCTGAGACTCACATTAAACACACACAACCTGAAACAGTGACTGAAGAGGAAACGGCTGTGATCACTGAACCTTAAGGTTTTAAAAACGAATGTAATGTGCTTCCTGTTTGTAGTGCCAAATCTACTCTTGTCCTGCCAGGGACTTCAGATGGAGTCACTGAGCCAATTCTGGTATATTTTCTTCAATATGTATTGTCCCTTTAAAAATATATAAATTATAATATTTGTATCTTTTACTCTTAACATATTGTGATATGTGAGCTACTGTGTCCAAGTAATTTCCCTTGTGGATTAAGTCTTTTTGGGGCCATTTAGTATTGAATCCCCCAACGTAGCTCCCATTTGGTTTATTGAAAACTGCCATTTTGATTTGATCTAAAATAGAAATTACCTGTTCAAAACTGCAGAACAGCAATTAACGGTCAAGTTTCTTCAGACACATAGCTTTGTGTAATTTGGACATGCATACATATTTGACTTGGGTTGGTGCCATTGACTTATCCCAACCCTTAATCATTTAGACATGTTTGTATGCATGTAATGCATTGTAATGTGACTCCATGGGAGGTTAAAACCATCCTTCAGAACATTCTCCATGGAAAGAAGTTTATGCCATACTGTGAAATTATAGCTAAAGAAACATTTCTATTGAAACAAGGGGCGGTCCTCCAGTCCAAATTAGGTTTGTGGAGATGTAAGCCCACCTGTAGTAAGGATGCATTAATTTCTGTAGCACAACTAAAATGGAAAAGTTTGGCTCTAGCCTAGCCTAGCTTATCGTTTGGCTATAAAGTTACATACTGTGGCTTTCACCACCAACAAAATTAATTACTTAAGTGAATACTATATACCTATAACAGTTGTGCCATTTGGTCATCTTCCAGTGTCATAGACATGCAAAAATCCTGTCTAGAGATTAGATACTGACCATCACCCACCCAATGAATAATGAATGACACTACATCACCTTTTCATCAAAAGGTCATTCTTTATTTAAACTTTTACTTTTGGCTGGACTCTGACTTGGATGTGGATGCTCTCAGAGACGAAAGGCGGCGCCTCTTGGCGATCTGTTCCTGACGCTTCTCCTTGGCCTCCTGTTGTATGGATGAAACCAAAGTCAAACAATAGAACTTTATCATCAATTAGTACAGCAAAGATGACATACCTTCATCCTCTTGGCCAGCAGCTTAGCATACTCTGAGGCCTCCTCCTTGTTCTTCAGAGTGCGCTGCCTCTTGAGGGAGATACGGCGGCGCTTGTGCTGCAGCACACGGGGAGTCACCAGTCTCTGGATCCTGGGAGCCTTGGTTCTAGGCTTCTTACCTGTGAACAGGATCAAAAGTTCATATAAACTCTCAAGGCAACGCATTCAGAAAAAGGCCCATTGTATCCATATAACACTACAACAGTCCAAGACACAGTACCCATTGGCAGAACCTCAACCTTCTTCCAAGGCCAGAGAAGATTGTTTGAAGATAACGGGCAAACTACTGCACTGAAACTAACTGTATCAACATTGACTGTCTCACTGGTGCATGCACAACAATCATTGTAAGGAGCTCATTCTGTTTTATATCTGCCACACTGGTGACTTTTTTGGCATATAAGCAGTCATTCTAACAAAAATGGTCACTCTGAATTGGAGATGAACCTCCTTGTCCCAAGAAAAGGCAAAGCATTTACAAAGCTTGTGAGCTCCAAACAGAACAGGCTTAACTCGAGTTGCTGTTAGACAAAGCTGCAGTTACTTTAGTTTGCTTGTCATAGGATCCTAATACTCAATTGCTACAGTTTGAACACAACATTTTAGGGTCATTTTATCTCCATGTCACAGGTTACTTAAACAGTTAACATAGATTTCAGAAAAAAACCCTGCCTTTTCTAGTTTTTTAGATCTGACATATGTAGAGATACGTTACTAGCAACCACAGTGTTAACAAGGACCAAAATCTAAATGGTATAATACTCATGACAAAAATTACACCTTTATTTTAAAACAATGTTTAAACTCTGCTTTTTGGATGGAACTGACAAGTCTTTTCAATAGCAACAGTCTTACCTTCTTTAGTCACAGGTCGTCTCACAACATACTGTCTAACATCATCTTCCTTAGCCAAGTTGAAGAGTTTGCGGATCTTGCTTGCCCTTTTAGGACCAAGGCGGCGAGGGACAGTGCTGTCAGTCAGCCCTGGAATGTCCTTCTCACCTAAGACACAAGTAAAAAATAAGTCCTGAATCATGCAGTGTTCAGTAGGGATGGGATAAGCTCATGAAATTACATTACTCCAGACTTTTAGTGATGGCAGCAATATTGACAAATAATCAGTGCCATCTAATCGATTAAGATAGTGAACTATATAACCAAATTATATATATACACACTATAATCAAATATACACACATCTAATTCACCCATGGAACATACAGCGTCTTCCACACAAACGCATGTTTCCTGCATTATATGAAAATCTATCATATAAAATCTTCATAGGGTGCTAATAATTGACTAAAGTCCTTTTAAAGCCCAATATGCATTAAAAGCCAATTGTGAAAATTACTTACTATTGTCATTTTTACAACTGTATATAAACCACATAACAGTCAACACAATATACAATTTTGTGACCAAAATTGTGTAGAGATAATTATTTAGGTAAATAGTAAATCATACAGAGTTAATCTGATAAGGGAAAAAACATGAGGAACTGATCATTTCATATGCATAATTGACACTTGTCATAAGAAATGGGAGAGCAATGCAGTTCAACCAGGCACTGAACAGCTTGGTCGCATCTGGTAAGCAGCTCTGCAGTTACTTTTGCAACACCTGTCCCCCCTTTATGATTACTGACCAATCAGAAAGGGTTTACCGGTGTGCCATAAAATACATCATTAAGGGCGTTTTCACACCATCACCACAAGTTTGATAAATGCCAGAGAGCTTTTGTACTGTGTGAACGCTGGTGTGCCCTAACAAAGACTACTGGTTCTCAATGCAGAGTCTGACATGAACATGACACAGCAGCACACATCCTCCTGTGTCTGCAGGGTAAAGCCTTAATCTGTGTGCCATTAGAGTCCATTCCTCTGCAGTCTCCAGCATGCACCAGCATCAGTGTATTGAGCAATTTATCAAAATGACCACACAGCATCAGAAAAGTGCACACATGTACACTGAGCTCTGGGTTTGACAGCTTATATTTTGTGTTTGTCAGTGTTGGGTTAATAAATGAGCAGTGTGTGAACCAACGGTCAAGTAAAAATGAAATGTGGCACTGCTCCGCAGAGCTCTTTCATATATAAAAACAGATGTGTCCATAATGAACTTTGGTTACCTTTTTTGACAATAACCAAGTTGAGAACGCTAAGGTTAGCGTCAACGATGCAGCCACGGACAGACTTGCGTTTGCGCTCGCCAGTCCTGCGGGGGCGATAGCAGGAGTGGCCCTTGCTGAGCAGCAGGCGCACACGGCTGTGGGTCAGGACACCCTGTTTCATTGGGAAACCCTGCTTGTCATTGCCTCCGCTGATGCGCACCACATATCCCTGCAAACCAGAGTCACACTTTCAATATCCAAGTAAGAAAACTTGTTGGGATGTTTTAAAATTTCACTTTATACGTTACTTAAGAAACTCCCAAGAAACCAGTCAATTTTAATAGTTTAAGTGTGTCAGAGCTTTGCTGTTTCAAACAGACATGGTTCAGAGGTCTGTGTGCATCTGGTGAGCTGCTCTGATTTCTTTGGCTACACTCCGTTTCCCCTTAATGACCACATTCAAATCAGAAAGGGTATTCTAGTGTGCCATCTGTAGAAATGCCCCATCAAAACTGCACTCACCTTCCACTCATCGCCCAGAGGGTCAGCTGCCACTTCAGTGGCCATGCGCTTCTCATAGAAAGTTCGAAGCTTGCGCTCATCATCAACCTCAATCAGCTTCTGGCAGCCGGTAGCGGGAAACGAGATGTTCAGCTGCAAAATGAACATTAGACATTTTAATAATGAATACATCTCCAGGCTTCTGGTGGTGAAACATATCAATGATCATTAAGTGAAACAAAATGCCTCAACAGTATGTCACCTTGACTGGTTACATTCACTGTAGTTGTACAAATGTGGTAGGTTGAGCACTATTTCATTTAGTGTCACAAAAAAAACAGGAGCATGGCTTTACCGGCAGGTACCTCACCAAAACTATCTATATAGAGGCCAATTAAAACATTTTGACGGTACAATGGCCAAGTTATAAAACAGCAAACTATTGAAATTAGCAACACGACACTGTGGTCTTTATTTGCGGTTCAGTCTCGTTAATCGGACCCACATTTTCGCCTGAACGCAGCCATGTTTCTACAGTCACTGTGCTGAGAGAAGCTACAATGGTTAGCACCTAGTGCAATCTAAGCTCATCCTGAGCCATACAGACATTAAATACAAATCATCGGTACTGGGGATGAATAGTCTGTTTGCGCCATCACCTGCGCGGGAATATTTTTAATATACCACCAACAGAAGGGCAACGTTTGGTGTAAAAACATGTACCTTCATTTTGTCAAGCCGACCCAACGACGGTCCGCCACGGAAAAGAGGCCGGATATCCGGTGTGAGGTCTCACATAGAGCTTATATGTTCTCGCGATAACTCAAACTAGAGATGTTTTCTATACAAACATAAATGTAACTAAACTAATATAAATATTAGTTTCTAAATATCTAGGTTGCACTGCTAAAAGTCAGTAAGCCTTTTCACATGTTCTATGCGATAACAACAGTATCAATGTCCTTATTTTAAATTGAAAATTTAAACAAGCCAATTTGTACTTCTCGAATCACCAAAATGTGATCCGTGAACCAAAAAATAATTGGTGTACAGTCTATGATACGGTCTATGACACGGTCTACGGCACAGTCTACGGCACAGTCTACGGGCTGAATGCGTCTGCGCGCAGAGCCCGCAGCTGTCAGCACGTCACGATTAGCGGAGTCTTTGTGGACGAGGAGCACTTTAAAATGCGCACGGATCACGGCCACTCCATAGTTTCGCACGTTGCGCATCGTGTCAAGATTGATGCTTGTTTCTGAATCTAAACGGGGATCGGGCCAAGCGCCTCCAGTGGAAGAGACTTTTGTTTACTCGGGATCTCAGAGCTGTTTGTCGTGGGGCTGTGTCCTGCAGCGGACACAACTATTCCGGAGATGAGTGACGCGAGATTGATTTTTTGGGACCAGTTGCAGGCTGGTAGCTCCGAGGTGGACTGGTGTGAAGGCAATTATCTTATTTACCCCAGCATCGCTGAGTTTTACAACACGGTTGGTTTTCCTTTGTGTTGTTTTTCTGTTTACAGCTCCCGCTGCTGTTTTTGCCTGAGCTTTTACCTAATGTCTAGCTGTTTATTTTTAGTTGATTAGATTTTAATTTCTTCTTTTTGCATTAGCCTTTGTTTAGCTCTTTTACAAAACTAAACGCAAGCATGACGTCAATAAACACCTGTTCACAGGTGTTGAGCTCACAGCTTCTCTTTCTTTATCATTTCAGATCAGCAACATACTGTTTTTTGTTTTGCCCCCCATATTAATGTGCTTGTTCCGCCAATATGCAACACATTTCAACAGTGGGATCTACCTCATTTGGATTCTGCTTGTTGTGGTTGGTAAGTTGCATGTCGTTTAAGTCCATCCTTTGCAGTCCCATCTGACCATCCCAACACTGTTGTGAAGTTTGCATTTACTCTTTAAGTGTAGAAACGGTGAATTGTGTTGTATGACTCTCTTATAACTCCTACATAAGTACACCGTTCAGATCCTGCTGGTGTCATATAGAGTAACAAAACAATGTCTGGAAAGAGCATGTCCTTGCATGTCCCATGTCACCTTATTTTGTCCCAGATGATCAGATCACATTACTTAGTCAATCATAAATGACGCTTTTCTCTCCAGTAGTGTTTTCAATCTGCCTTGTCAGCACAGATAACCTGGCACCACTGGACAGCATGATTACGTTACAGGGCACATATTTCTCACTCATGAGTGTAATGAACTATTTATTTTATCCCAGTACGACAGTGAAGTTTAACATAGTTTTTGTTCATGTCAGTAATCCCATAGTTTTATTCTAAAAGCATGTAATGGTTATTGCAACCCTAGAAAAAACAAAATAAAACTGACCCCCTTTTGACCCTTTTTGCCATAATAATCTTAAGAGCCACCTCACCCTTTTAAATTGTACTGCATGTATGCAGAATTAATGCCCTCTTTGTGTAAGCTCTGAGTAGGTTTATACGGGTTTCAGTATAAAAAAACATCACAGAGGTTGGCTTTGACGTGGCTCCTGTATGGTTACATTCATCATGTCTAGAAGGATTTTTTTTATTGCACGATACTAAAATACATGTCCAGTGTTTGTAAAGGATTTAATGTCAGTAGCATAGCTGTACTAACTGTGGCAGTGAGTTATAATGCAGAATCTCCTTTAACTTCTGTTGTGAAAACAACACTGCTAAGATAAGTCAAAGTCTGCAGGATTCTGATAACAAAGAGCCACCACCACCAACAGTTTTTCAGTTGCAGCCAAGCAGCCCAAATGTTTCTATTATATATGGACAAAGATGTTTTGTTTTTGATTTATGATGAGCAAAGCTTTCAGAAAACATCAACCAAGACTTAGTACAGCTTGTTTGGAAAAGTTCACATTGGAATATACTAGTATTTCATTAAAATGTGTATATATAACATCTCTTTAAGTTAATTTTGTTTTTTAAATATTTATTCTAATAGCCATACTCTCTCCCTCTATAGCTGTCTATTGTAGTCTATTTTGACATTACCATCCTTTTGTTCTTCCTTCATTACCTTCATTAGCTATGAACTAGTAATAATGCAATAAACTTACAGTCTCTTGCTATTTTTGCTACTTATTTTTAATGTATTATTAACATTTATATTTTTGCTCTTTATTATTATTATAATATATTGTGGTGTGTGAGCTACTGTGTCTAAATAACTTCCCTTGTGAATCGATAAAGTTTGTCTACATTGTCTAAGAAATTTCACATTTTATATTCATGCTTTATTATTTTTTGTTTGTTTTAGGTATCGGTTCCACTTACTTCCATGCCACCCTCAGCTTCCTGGGCCAAATGCTGGATGAGTTGGCCATTTTGTGGGTACTCATGTGTGCCATTGGCATGTGGTTTCCAAAGCGCTATCTACCCAAGATGTTCAGAAGAAATCGGTATGTTTTAAAACTGACCAGCATTCTAGTTAGACCTGTCACAATAACACATTTTAAAGTGTGAAGAGTAAATATAAATAATAAACGATAATACTGAAACGAAACCATAAAGCAGAATTATCCCCAAAAAGTATTCTAACTGTACAATATTAATAATAAGGCAAAACAAGTTTATTTGTATAGCACAATTTGTACACAAAGTAAAACAAAGTGCTTTACAGAATAAGAAAGACATTAAACAATACAAACAAACAATACAATAAGTAATTAGTAGATTGAAACACTAGTTTGTATCTATAATGAGTCATAGAAGTTCATATTTCAACTGCCTACTGCTTAAATCTCATCATAATGCAAAAAAACAAAACAAAAAAACAACAAAAAACAATTTACCACTAGTATAAAGAAAAAGTGAATAATACTGACCCCCAAAAATTCTATCTAAAAAAATCTATCATTTACTGTATTAATTATCATGACAGGCCTTTCTTGTGAGACCAGCACTAGGCCTGTCATGATAATTACTATATCCACTTATTGTTCAGTATATGAAAACTAGAACAATATATTTTGGGGCTCAATATTTATCATTTATCTGTACACTTTCTTTGTAAACGTGGGGAGATTTGGGGTATTTTTGTTGTAATACAATAAAATTTGAGTTGTAGAGGGTTGAATAATTAAACTTCTATGACTAATTATTGCTTCATTCTGTTATTTTATTCTGTTATTTTGAATGATACTGTCTATTTAAAAATGGTTTACTGGGATTATTATTGTTATAGCAGTAGTATCTCTGTAGCAAAGTATCGTGCATCAAAATTTGTTACCGTGACAGGCCTGGTCCCACTGTATTTCTTGTGAGGCCAGCACTTGTCTGGTCACATGCTCTGTCCACTGCCATGACTGTCCTGTATAATAATAGGCCTTGTTGAGATAGCTGACAGTGGCTAAAGCTACATCACATGCCTCCACTTCTCCTTCCACCATTGTGACCTTCAGGGTGTGGGTTTTAATATACTGCCTGTTCTTATTCCTAAAACAAGCTTTCTTTGTTTGTAAAACGTAACTAATCAAGATGTTGATGTTCAGTGATGGGAAGAATATTATGAACATGTATTTTAGTTACAGAATATTGAATGCCTGCATTAAAATGTGTTTTGTAACGTGTTCCAATACATGGGCCAATCAGAGTATTCTGAATACTCTAAATACTTTTACATTGAGTTGCATTATATTATAGTGTTAAGAACATGACATATCATTCCATTGTATGCAGCACAGACTCCATCACATACAATGTGGCCAAACACCTAAAAACCATCTTGGCTCCGCTGGTGGGTAACACGGAGCACCACATTGAGAACACAGCCGAATTTGTGAACAAAATCAAGCATCTCCAGTTTGACCGGGATGAGACAATGGTTTCCTTTGATGTGACCTCTCTTTTCACTTGTATCCCTACATCGGTAGCGGTGGAGGCAGCAAGGAGGAGACTACTGGAGGATACCAAGCTAGAAGAGAGAACCAAACTTTCACCTGACCAAATCTGCCAACTGCTGGAAATTTGTTTAAGTACCACCTATTTCCAGTTCAGAGGAAACTTCTACAGGCAAATCCACGGCTGTGCAATGGGCTCACCGGTCTCCCCTATCATTGCAAACTTATACATGGAACAATTTGAACAGAGTGCCCTGGCTTCATATCCAGGCACTCCACCCACACACTGGTATCGTTATGTTGATGATAATTTTTAAAAAATCAAAATTCAAGATTTGGAACCTTTTACTGCACATATCAATTCTGTAGATCCGAACATCAAATTCACACGTGAAGATGCCAAGGATACCACATTGGCCTTCTTAGATTGTGCAGTGCACCGACCAATATCTGCTTTTTGATTCACACCACCCACTTCAGCACAAACTGGGAGTCATTCGGACATTACAACACAGGGCCCAAGTGGTTCCTACAAGCGCAGAGGGAAAGGAGAAAGAAGAACAACACATGGAGAAAGCCCTCTCCGTTTGTGGATATCCTAAATGGGCTTTCAATAAAACGAAGAGAACAAAGAAACAGGACAACAGAGAACCAGAGCCCAGGAGAAAGGGTGTAACTATTCCTTACCTGGCTGGCGTTTCCGAAAAACTACAGAGGATCTTCAGACAACATGAAATCCCAGTCTATTTCAAACCCACAAACACTTTAAGACAAAAACTGGTCCATCCTAAGGACAAAACACCAAGCCACAAACAAAGCAATGTGGTCTACTCCATTCAGTGTAGTGAAGACTGCAGTGAGCGCTACATTGGAGAAACTAAACAGCCACTTCACAAAAGGATGTATCAACACAGACGGGAAAACCAGAGTGGGCCGCGATCTGCCGTACAGCTCCACCTAAAAGCCACAGGCCACTCCTTTGAGGACAGCGAGGTCCAGATCTTGGCCAGAGAAAAGAACTGGTTTGAGAGGGGAGTTAAAGAAGCTATTTTTGTCAAGAAAGAGAATCCTTCCTTGAACAGAAATGGAGGTCTCAGACATCATTTGTCTCCCATCTATAACTCTATCCTCAAACCTAAATCAAAACAAACAGAGAAAACAACGGGACTAGCCAGGACATGTCCAGAGGTGTGAAAACACCCATCATGGCCCTGAATGGATATGCTAACTACTCCCCCACTCCCACTCCATATTGAATAGACCCACCTATCTAACAGAAACTGTAAACAAATATGTGTTGTCTCAGAGTAATTTTCATTGTAATTAGCTCCTCCCTTCAAGCAGATATAAAGCAGTGTCCACCAGCATCTGACCAGAACTGAAGAAGCAGCTTGGATGAGCTGCGAAACGTATTCGACCAAATAAACTCTGTCCAGTTGACAAATTGAATTTCTCCTTTTGCTATATCATTCCAAACAACATTTTTTGTTTCTATGCATTAATTTAAAGGGGCATTGTGTAACTTTTGAGCAGGGGGTCCACAGCATAACACTAAACAGATCTACCTTACATTTATTCAGTTACAGGTGGATTTATAGTTCAAAAATACCTAGAAAAACAGGCATTCTGACTGTGAGCAGGGTTACCTCTCCACCAGTCTGACTTGTAACTTGCCTCCATGGAGACAGAAAAGTTTAATACTATACTGTGAAACATTCAAGACAAAGCAATAATATCTCCATGAAGAAAAGCATTTGACGGCCCTCCACCAGAAAAGTTACACAATCCCACTCACTGCAAGAACTGTTTTCTATTTTTCTTAACAATACTGTGCCATTCAAAGCCAAAATTGCATGATAAAGTATTGACATTTATTCAATTTAATTCAGAAAAGTAACAGTATTATGAATACCACCAAGGTTACTGTATCAAAATACATTTACTCAAAATTAGCATTCAGAATATGTATTTTTGGTACATGTATTCAGTTACTTCCCAACACTGCTGACTTTGTTCTGCCTCTTTTCTTTTTGTAGGTCAAGGTTCAAAGTGGTTATTGGCGTCTTGTCGGGGATCACCACAGGACTGGCTTTTGTTAAGCCTGTGGTCAACTCACTGTCATTAATGACTCTGGGGATTCCCTGCACTGCGCTCCTCATTACAGAACTTAAAAGGTACAATTATAATACACCACTGTTATCATTTGTCTTTACACATTCTTTAAAGGTGATGTACTACACAAAATTCACTTGTGAGTTTTAAGCCATGTTATAATGTTGTTAATTTACCTGGAGTTGTGTTTTGTTTCATTCACACATGTTTGAGTAACCCTTTATTATTAGCCTGGCTACATCTCCAAAGCTTAAAATGTTCTGTTCCACCTTGTGATGTCACATAGTGGTAGTTTTCTAATTAGTTAGTTCTAGTCAGCTACATTTTACCTTTGGTTTAGTAGAGATTGGCAATTCCAGGGATGAAATTATCCAAATGTTTCTCGCGAAGGTGTACGGAGTTTAAAAACACAGTGAAGCACTTCCTGCATTACGACATGAGATCACAAGGTGGTACGGATTGTTTTCTGTTTAAGAGAACAACACAGCTTAAATATATAGGGTTTGTGTGTTAAACATGTGTGAAACAAAACACAACTCCGGGTTTGTTTGTGATGTGGAAACAACGACTGGAAAAACAGCATAAAATGGGCCTTTTCAGTATGAATTATTTTTTCCATCTTAACATGATGTGGCATGTATAATGATTTATGTATAATGATTTATTTATAATTGCTCCACTGTTCAGAGAGATACATTTATTTGTGTGCTCAAGCAAGTACAGTGAGAGCTGCAAACATCCCACTGACCCTTTGTAACCTCAGTATTGCCTAATACATAACTTTAGGAGAACATTCTTGAAAACAAACACCCACTATAGACGTTTCAGACAGCATGTTCTTAATGCTTTCCTCTGACACATGAATGCGGGGGTCCATTTCCTTTTACCATAATATTTACTCAATTGCAACTTGGTCTTTTAACTTTCATTCACCCATTGTTCCACCTGCTAGTGATTCTTGACATTACACACAGTACCAGTCATCTACGAAAGGAACTTGTTTTTTGTTCCGCAACTTGTTTTTTGTTCCTGTGACCCTAAGAAATGGACTTTCAGCCTCGGAAAAGTCAACATTCGCTAATATTGACGGACATGACCTTGACAATAACTCAAGCCATTTGAGTCATGTTAGAATGTTGTTACCTCATCCAAACAATTAAGCTAAAAGAGTCCATATTGTGCTATTTTCTGATCTATGTGATAATGTTTTTATCCCTCAAAAACATACCCGGAGTTGTGTTTTGTTTTATTCATAGATGTTTGCGTAATCCTTTATGGTTAGTCTGTCCAAAGCCAATGCTCAAAATGCTCCGTTCCACCTTGTGATCTGATGTGGTAATACAAGGAGTGCTCCACTGTGTTTTTAAACTCCATTCAGCTTCACTTGAATCATTTGGATGATTTCAGCCCAGGAATTGCCAATCTCTGCTGAACTTAAGGTAAAAGGTAGTTGTTAACTTGAAAACTACCACTAGATGACATCACAATATGGAACAGAGCATTTTGAGGTTTGGAGACTAATAATAAAAGACTAACCAAACATGTGTGAATGAAATAAAACACAACTCCAGGTGTGTCTTTTGAGGGATAAAAACATTATAACACAGCTTAAAACCCACAAGACATTTTGTGTAATATAGGATCTCTATGAATGAAACAACTCCAAACAACATTATAACACAGATCAGAAGATAGCAACATATGGACCCTTTTAGCTTAATTGTCTGAATGTTTGATTTTAACTGTATAACCTTTTAAGAACACCTGTCAGGATGGCCAGTGACTAAGACTACAAGCTTCCAAAAGCTTGTAGTCTTAGTCATAACTATTAGTCACTATATAGCACAAAACACCAGTAATAATAGGATATATGAGCATGGAAGACAGCACAGTGGCATTCTATCAACAAGAAGTGCTGGTTTTGAAGATATTTGCTTCTCATATTGTGTCACATCTTATTTTTTTTGTTTTTATTTGGAAGGAAGAGAAGGGGTATTAACTGGCATAGGGTAAATGGAGTAAATAAACAGTTAATTCACTTGTAGCCACACTATTTCATATGCTAGTAACATTTCAGTTATCAGCATAAGTAAAAGCAACTGACTGGGCTTTTTCCACTGTGAATGCTTGTCAGTGTTAAAACCCTCTTTGTGCACTTCCTGTTGCTGATGAGTGCGAGGAGACATTTTTCCTTCTTCCTGTCTTGACCAATTATGTAACATCACAAAAATTATGCTCTTAAGCCTTGTGTCCTATCTGTACGTTAACAGTATTTAAGAAAATTGTAATGTTTTTAAATTGTAATTATTGTTGCTGTTTATCAGAGTGGCCTTCTGTTTGGTGAATTTGATCTTTTGTATAATAAAATCTGGTCTGTGTATCAGAGCTCACACAGACATAGCGAGGGCGCCACCTCTAAGACTAGATTAGATTATGTTTAAGACTTTGACTCTTTGGATTAGGATCTCAGAGTAGGTCAAAGGGACAGTCGCCTACAAAATATTATTAATGATAATTTTTTATTTTTTTTAATGTACATTTTTTAGTTTTGATGTATCTGTGTTACGCATTCGTATGAAAAATTAGATAGAGATCCCTATTTCCTGTATTGTTTATGTTTTAACAAATATAATAATCCAAAAGAAAACAATGCAGATGATGAAGCAGATCACATTATTTACTAGTTCCTTAATCCCCCAGTCAAAACATTGTCAATAGCCATCTCAAAGTTAGGTTAGGGTGACCAGACATCCTCTTTTTCCGGGATATGTCCTCCTTTTGGGACCCAAAAAAAATGTCCAGGAGGAATTTCTAAATGCCCAAAATGTCTGTTATTTTGAGTCTATGAGTCGACAGCTTTGAGTGGGACATAGTGTTGGCGCCAGTCTTGGCTCATCTGATCAGATAGAATCATGAATCTTATTAAGATCTTATTATAATTCCATGGATACAATCACCGCCGCTTCTCCAACACCATGTGTCTAAACTCTGCCTTCCCCGTCCTCTCTCCCGTGCGCTCTCACAGTGAGGAGACAGACCGCTATTGATCAGAAAATGCTCCTACATTTATTAAGCGTATTATTACGAAGGCATATTAGCTACTGTGGAGAGGCGCGGTGCAATAACGCAGTTCTTCATGTCTCAAACTCTACACCACTTTATTTGATGAAAACTGACCTCATATTAGCGGAGATATGTTCATAAACCCCAGCTGGAAAAGTCTGAAGTGTCGCAAACTCAGACGCACATAATCGCAGCGCGCGCACACAGTACGGGCATAGTCTCACCCTCAGCAACAGTATCTCATGATTAATACAGGATAAATACAGAATAAAACATGTGTTCAGACGTCTTGATAAAGACTAAAGTCTGTAGTGTTCGTCCTGCTCTGAATCACAGAGACTGAAGCCTCCTGTCTGCGAGAAGTGACAGGAGAAGGGCCCTGTCAGTGCAGGGACAAGGGACATAGACACTGTCAGGAAAAATAAATATAGACTACATTGGCTTATATTATTGAGCTGTGGCTTAGTAGACCTCTAAAATTCAATGAAATACAGTAAATTGTCCAAAAGTCCCCTGGGAGGACCCCAGACCCTGTGCACATAATATTACACATTTGTAATATTAAATTCAAACACCAACAGAAAGTTACAAACATTGCCAATTTTTTTTCGCCCCCTAACCAGCTGTTCTCCTTTTTGATAACCCCAATCTGGTCACCCTAGGTAAGGTTGCCATTTGTAGTTAAAGGTGCAATGTGTAACTTTCCTAGTGGAGCACAGCATTAAACATATCCATTTCCGCAAGCAAATGATGCTAACAGGTCAGGTCTGTGGAGAGGCGACTACGCTGTCAATGAGAATTCATGCCTTTAAGTTATTTTTGAGCAATAAAATACCTGGAATTCACTTAACGTAAGACAGATAAGTTTAATGCTATACTGTGGAACATAAAAGGCAAAGAAGTAAAGTAGTAATAACTTCTCTATGGAGACAAATAGGTGGCCGACTCTCCACCTGAAAAGTTGCATAGTGCACCTTTTAAATCCACATTGGAAAAACATGCACAAAAAGCTCCAAGTGCACCATGAGGCATAATAAAAAAATAAAATAAATAAAAATGAAAAAACAGTAGTCAATCATTCCAGATGAAATACTGACACTGAAATAAACACAATACAAAGATTAAGTAGCCAAAACATTATCAACATTATAAGACTTCAGATAAAGTACATTTGTGTGTCTAAATAAGTAAGTCATTTCCTTTTTCTCCTTTTTGTAGGTGTGAAAACCTGCGTGTGTTCAAATTGGGCTTGATCTCAGGGTTCTGGTGGGCGTTGGCTTTGCTCTGCTGGCTCAGTGACAGGATATTCTGCGAAATGTGGTCATCTGTCAACTTTCCCTATTTACATTGTGCTTGGTAAGCTAAAAACAAACAGCACATGGTGATTTTCTGACCCACTGCTGCTGTTTCTAGCTCAAAGTTGGCACAGAGTTTTGTTGGATGGTTATTTAATCTTGCTTCTTTCCACTCATCAGGCACATCCTCATCTGTCTGGCTTCCTATCTGGGGTGTGTTTGTTTTGCGTACTTTGACGTGGCGACAGAGGCTCCGGAGAGAGGCCCGGTCATCATGTTCTGGCCCAATGAGAAATGGGCCTTCATTGGAGTGCCATATGTGTCTTTACTGTGCGTCCACAAGAAGCCTACTATAAAGGTGACTTAAAGGTGCATTGTGTAACTTTTTGGTTGATTGTTTCTATGGATATGCCATTGCTCTGCCTGGAATGTTCCACAGTATGAAATTGAACAGCTCTACTTTACATTTTTTCAATTACAGGTGGTTTTATAGCTCTAAAATACAGAGAAAAATGAACATTCTGACTGTGAGCAGGGCTGCCTCTCCACAGATCTGACCTGTAACTTGGTCTGGTTTGGTCTCCATGGAGAAAAGCATTTGACGAACTCTCCACTAGAAAAGTTACACAATGCCCCTTTAAGGTAGTACCGCTGGGTTTACATTTGACTCCCATTAATATTGTTATTCAGTATTATTCAGTATTTCAGGCTCAGGCCAGTCAACATGCTGGGAATCATCCACTGGTGCTCCTTTAACTGGATGAGAAACAGATATGTCAGATATTTAAATGAATAGGGATGCACCGATACAATACTGGTATCAGATATTGGCGCCGATACTGGAAAAGTTCATTCAATATCCTGATTTAACATATACAATGATGAAATGAGATTATTTACTGGTCATAGTGGGCCCAGAAAGTCTCACAATGTTTGAACTTTTACTTACAAAAAGTGATAAATAACAGCTACATAACACACCATTTTTTTTATTTGTGTTTTAAAGGGAATACATGCTATTCTCAGTTTTTGCGCTGGTATCGGTGGATATTTGGTATCAGCAGATAGTTAAAGCTTTAGTATCAGAATCAGTATCGGAAGTGAAAAAGGTGGATCGGTGCATCTCTATAAATTATATCGATTATCACAGATACAAGATGTGCTGCTTTTCTTTTGTGGCTATGACAAAGCCATCAGTATTATTTACTCAAGTGCAGTCCAATAACTGTACCAAAAACAAAGAGGCAAGCATTGATACTTTGCACTGACATCATGCTGGGGGTGTTCTGCATGTATCTCTAAGGGTCGAATGTTTAGGGGTTACCATGGTGACACAGTGCACACAAACACTGTCCAAAAGTGTTTGCTAAGACTGTCTGGAAACAATTGTCTGAAAAAGAAAAAACACAAAATGGACTTAAACAGCACATTTTCAGGAGTCTGTGAGTCTAATTTGAGTAACAGAGCTTCTAACAGAGTAGTGCTTTCAGTTAGCATCACACCCTCAGGGCATGTTGATGACATCGGCTGCAAAGTATCAATATGCTGAGTAGAAGTGTCTATATTTGAATATCTCTGCAAACCTCAGTATTGTCCAATGAGTTGCCTTAAAATACACTCACAGGATTTGATGAAGCTCAATGGCCAGACTTAATCATCACATATCCATAATTCAGCACAGTTATATGGATATGTGTATATAACTCTAACTCTCATTGCATGTGTACATGGGAATTTACTTACACATGTCTACATGTTCGCATCTAAACTGTACTATGCAGTAGATAAAGATAAATCAGATACATTATTTTTATAGCTCAAAATTATTAACCCTTACTACTCAAAATTTGTATTAAGCTACAGAGATATGTGCTCTGTATATAACTTGTGGCACATGTTTTCTATCATTAAAAGACTTGCCTCTACAAAATAAAGGTTAATAATAACTTTTATTTAGATTACCGAGGCAAAAACATATGCAATGCGAAAACAGAGACGTTTTAATTTTTACTTAAGTGGAATGTAGTATTGAATTAAAAGACCTCATAATGATGAATGATGAGATGAATATTGTTGGTCACCAAGCTTCTTATTTAGATGTCCTCACTGCACCAGCTTCTGCATTATAAGAGGCACTGAATGAAAACTGAACTTCAAATGATGTTCTCTTGAACCAAATCACTTCTTACAAATACTACTGCCAAAATGAGTGCGCAGAAGCCACTCAAACATCATACAAACAACTGAGACATCAAAGGAAAAACATATTTTTAAACATATTTAAAATATTTTATTAGATCAAAATGTATATTTTTAGGTGTCCTGCCAAAACCGCATTTGTACTAACATTTTCATTTTTAAATATTTAGTTTTGAAAGAGGTTTATACGGATTATGTGAAGTATTCTATGTAATATGTAGGACTGAAATATTGTTGTTAAAGTACATTTAATCTTGCAAGTATTGTATAAAATGGTTGGATATACTGTTGACACAGTAATGAAGAAGCAGTTAGTAGAGTTTGTGGTACGTACAAATGGAACAAAAACGCATAATTACATTTTTAATAACAGTAATTTTACTGTTTAAAAATGTAATTATGCGTTTTTGTTATCATTCATATTTAATTTCTTAACAGAACACTAGGCACATCACTAGGTATCACTTTAGGAAGAATAGTTTCTTCATGTGCACAGTACTAGGATTATTTTACTTCAGGTTCACCTCGAATTCTCTCACTGCTTCTTCAATACAAGGACAGTATCAACAATAACCAACTGTTGTATAGCAGTGTGTATCATGGGCATGGCATGTGTATTATAACTCTGTAGAAGGACATGGAATGATGCATTTATGAAGGTGATGTGATTTTCTTCCTGCCATTACGTACCTGGACAAAATCGCACAAAATATTTATTTTTCATAATTTATCAACTTTTGTAAACCAATGTTTGTACAATAATATTTATTTTATGCAATAAAAGTAAATGGTACAAGTTATTTTATTGTGTCACACATTTATTAAAAGCTACGCTCAATACTTACCACCAGGTGGCAGTGTTTTCAAGGTTACATAATGCCACCTTCAGTTTTCAGGATGTGTAGTAGCCTGGTGAATTATCTCATGTTATGTGAACTGTTTTTTGTATTTTGATCTTAGCTTTCTGCTTTTAGTAGCTTGATGTAGTTTTGCCACAAACCAAGTTGTTGGGCCTTCACCATGAATCTAATGCTTCACATTCACACAGGAAGTCCCGCCCCCTTAAATGATCAAAGTCCCTGATTGGTCGAAGCACCTGACTATTGCTCAGCCTTGACTAGCTCACGGGTCAACCAGAGCAGCTTCTCCTTCAAGCGCTGATCTATTTTATGTCTTCACTGGCTTCGTGTTAAAGTGAATATTTCTGACACAAGGCCATTCCGGCGTGTAAAGACATCGAACCTAACGTGTGGCCAATGCGGACTCCAGGCACGATGCTGCTCCTAAACATATGGCGGAACAACAACTGACAGAGCGTCTGTCTGATGTAAAAAATAAAGAGGGTGTTTCCACTCGCAGCCTGTCAGCCCGGGTCCAAAATGATCTCAGGAAAGCATTTCAAGGCTCATGAAGTGAGCTGCTGCATCAAGTATTTCATCTTTGGATTCAACATCATCTTCTGGGTAAGAGTCCGTTTGTTTACGGGGTTTTAGGCCCGTGATTCACCGCATTAAACCAATTGTCATGACATGTTGACGCGTTTGATAATCGCTTTCGTCCCCGTGTGTGCGTCATATTTTGCTGCGTTTCGTTTCCTTTTGTTGAAGGCCCGCTGCTCTGTGCACATAGACTGTGGCAGTGCCCATAGACTGTATGGTGGTGCCTACAGACTGTATGGTGGTGCCTACAGACTGTATGGTGGTGCCTACAGACTGTATGGTGGTGCCTACAGACTGTATGGTGGTGCCTACAGACTGTATGGTGGTGCACTTGCTGCTGTGACTGTCGAGGCTGCTGCCACTGTGTTACCAACATCAGACTGTGTCCGCAGCTTGGCACAATGAGCCTGGAGCTTTAGAGAAGCAGAGGGTTAAAAGTGAAAGTCGACCTTTGACCTAAAAAATGTGCCAGGCTCATTCTAGAAATAGAAGCACTAAATGTGACCCTCAAAACTCTAGGCTTTATGGTAATTTTAGAAGCAGTCCACAATTTATTTGAACTCAGAATTTATTAACCAAACCATCTACCACAGCACAGGCTAATAAACAATAACATTAAAAGATAAAATAATAAGAATAATTAATTTGATTAATTTATTTTGATTTATATGGAGCATTTTGGATGATCATTTGGATTACATTGCATTATTTATACATTCCAACTCTGTAAGATACTGTTATAGCCACGGCTGCCCTGGGGCAGACTGACTGAAGCAAGGCTGCTGATCTGTGCCATTTGCCCTTCCGACCAACAACAACATCCACACACATACACTACATTCGTACTAGGCAATGTGGGTGAAACGCCTTGCCTTAGGTGGGTGAAACGCCTTGCCTTAGGTGGGTGAAACGCCTTGCCTTAGGACACAGCAACAGATATTCCCACTGGTACTAACCAGTACAAGCGTCTGAGATCTAACCAGAAATATGTTTTACCCTTTTTGTTGAATGAGGAGCATCTTGTAGATCAGGGGTGGGCAATTATTTTTTCCATGGGGCCACACGAGAAACAGAAAATATTGTTAACTCAATTGTGCATAATATTAATTGTATTTCTTTTATAAAAAGCAGTGAATAGCATTGTTTAGACAAGCTGGTAAGACCGGTAAGTGTATATGTTATGACAAAGCAATGAAAAAGTGAAGTTGCTTTACAAAAAACGTAATTTAAAAAAAAACACCTCTAAAATAAAAGCAATGCAGCTGCATGAGGTAAAATTATAAAATATGTTTATTTTGTATTTCCAAATTGGCTTAAATGGGTTGGTCAGAGTCAATCAAAGGGCCCTATGTGGCCCGGGAACTGCACAATGCCCAGGTCTGATAGAGAAATGTCCATAAGGTCTCTCTGTGATAAACGGCATGTTACAGTCTCTGAAACACTGTTAATGTTTTTGCCTTGTTGTCTTTCAGTTCCTTGGAGTGGCATTTCTAGCCATCGGTTTATGGGCATGGAGCGAAAAAGTATGTGAGATATGATGTTTTCCTCTTGACTCTACAGCACAAAAAGTGATTACTAATTAGGCCCATTTCTGTGTTTGACAATAATGCAAATAGTAGCTAAAAGTGGATTTTCTAAATTGGAATCAGGAATGTCATATTTTTCTGGAAGGACTTCTCAAAGAACAATGTCTCCTATGTCAATATGCAAAAGAATCAGGTTAATGTGAAATTCTGCTGTCGGAAAACCAAACTATTAAAGGGCCCATATTTTGCTATTTTCTGATCAGTGTTATAAAGTTGTTTCCTCATCATAAACATACCTGGAATTGTGTTTTGTTTTATTCACACATGTTTAACATGCAAATCCTGCATATGTAGGTTGATTTCTTCTATCAAACAGAAAACACTCAGTTCCACCTTTTGATCTCATTTGGTAATACAGTGCTCCACTGTGTTTTAAACTACAGACACCTTCACTGAATCATTTAGATAATTTCAGCCCTGGAATTGCAAATTTCTGCTGAACTTAAGGAAAAAGGTAGCTGGTAACTTGAAACTACTAGTACATCACGAGGTGAAACAGCATTTTGAGCTTTGGAAATGCAGACTAATAATGCAGGATAACTCAAACATGTGTGAAAGAAACAAAACACAACTCCAGGTATGTTTTTGAGGAGGTAAAAATATTCTAGCATTGCTTAAAGCTCATAGGAGTAAATGTTGCATAATTTAGGACATTTAAATATACAATATGTTATTAATGTTATTGTTGGATAGAGCACAGTCTCTTGCCTAGAGCAGCTCTTACATAAACTGTTTTCAAATGCATATTCATTTCTTTCACTTTTTTTCATAAGGGGGTCCTCTCCAACATTTCCTCCATCACCGACCTGGGGGGCTTTGACCCTGTGTGGCTTTTCCTGGTTGTGGGAGGTGTTATGTTCATCTTGGGATTTGCTGGTTGCATCGGAGCACTGCGAGAAAACTCCTTCTTGCTAAAATTTGTATGTGCCCTCTTGAATCATATAGTGTTTAAGTAGTAGTTAAGATTTCTAATATAAATCTATTTGTTTTTTAGTTTTCAGTTTTTCTGGGGATTATCTTTTTTCTGGAGCTGACTGCTGGAGTCCTAGCGTTTGTTTTCAAAGACTGGATCAAGGACCAGCTTAACTTTTTTATCAATAACAACATTCGTGCATACAGAGATGACATTGATCTACAAAACCTGATTGACTTCACCCAAGAATATGTAAGTTTATGCTGTTTTGTATCCAGTAATAATGGATTATAACCTTGTGTAGGTGATTGTGCCAGGGGGGCTTGAGGGGACACTAGCCTCCCTTAGAATGGCCAGTGCACCCCTATTGCTTTATTTTAACATTTTCATTGGACATTCAGTCTTGACTAAAAAGGTTCAAATGGCAACCACATAGTGTTCAAAATTGGACTAAAATAAAACAATAATTCCATATTAGGGTTTATAAATCACTACAGGGGCTAACTACATTTAAACTTGTAGGGAATGAGGGTGTGCTTACATCCATAAAATGCTCAAAATTAACATAAAAATGTGCAAAATGTGCACCCCCATTGAAGAACTTAATACCCCCATAGCTCGTCCAACCAAAAATGCCTGGCCTGTCCCAAGCCTGGATAAAACTGGAAATATCACATACAAAACCCTGTTAAATGTGCAGTGCACAAACTATTCAATGGGTATGTCTAAAATAAAACAAATGAACTTAACTTTCAAAAAATGTATTATTAAGATCTTGTGTGTTTGATCTTGTAGTGGGAGTGTTGTGGAGCGTTTGGGGCTGATGACTGGAATTTAAACATTTATTTCAACTGCACGGACTCCAACCCGAGTCGAGAGAAGTGCGGCGTGCCCTTTTCCTGTTGCACCAAAGACCCAGCGGTATGACACTTTCACTTTTTCTTGTATTGATCGCCCACGTTTTATGCCTTTTGTTTTTCGTTCAAACTTTTACACAGTGCATACTTAGGGGACGTTTTCTGACTGTTATCTGTATCCTCCAGAAAGTTTAGTGCTACTGTCAACGGGACATTTAAAAAAAACCTGCTCAGCCCAGTGTGACAAAGAGAAAGGCAAAAAAGCCTGAAGTACAGTTTTTTAGAGCAAGTAGTGACAGGAGAGTGATTTAGCAAAAACGGCTGCTTTACTGAAACTTGCACTTTATAGTGGCTGACCAACAAACGTACTGCTCTAGTGAGGTCAACTTTTGTCAGTGCTATAATATAATAAGTTGTAGTTTTTTTGTTTCTGTACCTTAACCATAGACATAGAAAGTTAAAACCGTACTTTGGAACATTCTCCATGGAGATACATGGTTTAATAACTTGGGTTTGTTTCTCTACAGGAAGATGTCATCAACACACAGTGTGGATATGATATTCGAGCCAAAACTGTGAGTTTGCTCTTTCACACTTTACAGCACATGTTTGAGGGGACAACATTGCTTTGTTTCGGTGCATTATGCTGTGAGGTCACTCTCTACCCCGCCCTGGTCACAGTACTCTGCAGCTCTTAAGTTTGTGAACACCCCAGTGTGTGACTTCAGCTGCTGGCTCCTCATCAGGACTCTGTGGTATTACTCATGCTGCAGCAATGTAAGGGCCATGAGACCCCCGCCTTTAGGGCTCTGCTCCTCAGATGCAGAATATAAGGAAAGACTTATGTTTGTTTTCTTTACTTTACATGAAGCAGCTTCAGTGAAACACACACCAGACTGTGAGACAAGGGGGAGAAAGCTTTACCATAAAAGGGCTCATTTTCATCATCAAACTATTAAAAGACCTTAATTATAATGATCGTGTTTTTTAACACTATTTAATATTTTTAACTATTTTGTTTGTTATTCTTCACTCTTAATAATTTCTTTGTGAATGTGTGAGCAGGACGCTGAGCAGAGGACCTTTATCTATATCAAAGGCTGTGTGCCTCAGTTTGAGAAGTGGCTTCAGGACAACTTGACCGTGGTGGCAGGGATCTTTATTGGTATAGCATTATTGCAGGTCAGTAGGCCTAATTAATACATAATGCAAACATTGAGTTTAGTCTATCAAAGTAAATCCAGCTTAACTATAAAATAAATATGTATATTAATCATGTTTATGGTCAAATGAAGAAATCAAATAACCCTAAAACCCAATTAACATGTGTTTTAATAATTCATGGATTATTCTATTGCCCTCTAGTGGCAAAAACTTACCTTGCAACTTCTTCTTCGTGGTTGCAGATATTTGGTATCTGTTTAGCGCAAAACCTTGTCAGTGACATTGAAGCTGTCCGGGAAAGTTGGTAAGTTGAAAATTTGGGTGATCCAAAAATCTAAAAAATGTTAAATTATAAATCTGTTTTACAATTAAATTATAACTGTGTGTTTTTAGTTTGTTTACCTGAAGCTGCAGTGGATTTTCTAAGGCATGAAGAATGCACACGGTACATACTCATAAAAGTAAATCACACATGTTTATTTTGCATTTGGTATTTTAAAATGTGGTTTCATCCAAACAGGACAATTCACTTTGGATTCCAGCAAGAAAGGGACTCAAGTGACTGAATGCGTCCAAAAACAGAAATGTTTACAGGTACAACAATGAGGAGTTTAAACTGAAGAAGTGGGGAGAACAATATATCAGTATTGGATCAAAACCTGGAGAAAGCGATTCTTTGCTCAAACAACTGGTGAGCCTCCAACATGCCTTGAATGAGGGGTACGTGGACCTCCTCAATCACAGTGAAGTGTAAAGAAGACTTAGATAGCTTTAGGTGCTTATAAGGCCATAGGTAAAAAGTCATTAGTGTACATGAATTAAAATTGTGATTTTATTGTGCCATATCGCCATACATAAATCAGTTTTGTCTAATTGAAGTTAAAGGTGCACTATGTAACTTTTTGGTTGAGGGTCCATAGCCTGCTTGTTTCTATGGTGATGTCATTGCTCTGCCTGGAATGTTCCACAGTATGACATTAAACAGCTGTACCTTACATTATTAATTTACAGGTGGTTTTACTCCTCAAAAATACCTAGAATAACAGGAATTCTGACTGTGAGCAAGGTTGTCTCTCCACAGATCTGACCTGTAACTTGGTTTGGTTTGGTTTCCATGAAGATAAAATGGTTTAATGCCACATTAAACATTTCAGACAAAGCAATAGCATCTCCATAGTGAAAAGCATTTGATGGACCTTCCACTAGAAAAGTTACACAATGCACCTTTTAGCAAGACTCTTTGCCATGATGCAGGAATTATATTTTATAAAATGTATTGAATTGTAATGTTTTTATGCTTTATTGTTGATGCACAACAGCAGTTTTGATTACTGCATGAAAGGGTTGTGTAGGGAGAAATAGTGGTTCTGACAATGCACTGCATGCTTGTGGTCTTGGCGAGGACTTTACTGTATTTTTCTTTTTTAAGTAGGTCTGTAATCTGTGGGAGAGCCTATTTACAAATTGTGTAAAATAATTTATCAAAATATTATAAACAACTTAACTAAGGATTAAATGCACTTTAATGTAGAAGAGAACAAAATTGTTTTAGTCACAGATACATGTTTGTTTTACAGACAGCCACTGGGGGGAGTGGTTTCAAATTTTTCAAAGTAGTCTTGAGCTGTTACGTATTCCCCCATGGTCTCCTTCAACAAGGGTTTCAGTATTTGCATTTTTGTTTGCACACTGTTCACTATTGTTCATTGTCAGTATATGTTATAGCTCCTTCATGTATTTTCATGTTTGCAAACAGTGAAGATGATTTCAGTGCTTATTGTGCACCCACAAAGCTACGCTACCAAAAAGGGTATGCTCCTCATGAAATTATTTTTATGTTTGTTAATGTTATGGCGATCTATGCTTTGACCAGATCAAATGAGCATCTTGACAATGAAGCTTTGCTAAATGGCCACTGGCTACAGTACAGTCCATAGCACTTCACCAGTTTTCTCTGAATTGCTAAAACACAAAGGAACAGTAAAGGAACTGTAAGTACCCCGCGCTCTTGCATTGTAGGCTGTGGTAGGTTACCTCCTTACGTAGCCAATCACAAATGAACCTGGGCTGCCAGAGCCTTAACCTGCAGATAGAGGACACATGCAAGTTTTTCTCATTTTCATCATATGGACAGGCCATGTCTCACATGAAAGCTCAGAGCCTCTAGCTTTCACTCAGTGAGCTGCAGAGGCTGCACTAGCACTCATTAATGACTGGCTGCAGGTGTAGGGTTTAGTGACGATTCAGATCAGTGAAAGTGCTTTTTAGGTTTAGACAAACTGAATTTCAGCACTGAAACTGGCAACCCAAATGAGAGACTCGTGAAACTCATTTTGTTTACTGATTGGATAATCATCATGGGAATCAAAATGCTAAATTATAACTTGAATATATGAGGCATGTGCAATGCTCAGCATTACAATTGTTATCAATAAAATATATTTGAGAACATTTACCTTGCAACAGAGTACACAGACAGGTCACGTTTATGAAATTTAAAATAAAAAATCTTGCAGTTCCTTTAATATTTTGCATAAGAATAAGTAATTCAAAGGCTCTGAAGTGAAGATGACTACTTGCATTGTAACATTTCTTATGACCACTCTGTGCCATAGTGTTCAAGGTTGTGATTGTTTCCACTATATTTTGTTGCAAATGTGTAAATATTTGGATTGCGACCAGTTGTAAATATGTAACTCAATAAATGTGCATCTTTGTTAACATCAATAGATTTAGTTTTATTGTGAGTTCAGTTTTCATGAGCAGACAAAAGGATCAAGTGGTCATCCAGTAACAATTACAGTTTAGACAGGCATGTCTACCTGTGGTTATCAGCCACTGATTACACCCAAGGGCCCGTGACCTTTAATCTTTCTAGTAACTAAACAGGATTGGACAGTTTGTGTTTGCTCAGTTTTACTTTCACAGACACATAAAGCACTCTATGTATGCAACAATGATCTTGGAGTTTCATGATTCAATAAGGGACTAGCCTCTCTACACTAGACTCGAGTTCTGCGCCTGGATGCTGCTTGTGCGCTCTGTGCGCAGATTCAGGACCGCCTCCGGGTCAGTGCCACAAATGAGCGGCTGTTCCTGCAGGAATGGGGTGACAGATGTGTGGGATGCGGGCGTCTCTCCGTCGCTGCACGGTAACTTCGTACCGTTCTCCAGTTAAGTTTTTCTTAATTACATTTTATTTTAACAACCGTGGGCGCGTTCACATGTTGGACAAACTCCATACAACCAAGGTGCCATACCTCTTTTGATTAATTCACTCAAAGTGATAATCCCTTTTCATTGATGAGATACAGTCACGTGGTGTGGCCCTGTATTAAAGGGACTCCTGATTCCCGGGGTCCATCAGAGAGTCTGACAAATCTGTGCTGCTCGGGTTAATCATTTGCCATTATCTCGTACTTAGTACTTGAGCGTGGAGTTTGGAGTCTGCCCTTCTCTCCGACAAAACCTCACAGAGAACACGGCTGCTGCTTGTCTTTGGCCCCAAGAGCCGCTTGAGCCGTAGCTCCTTTATACCGGGCTTTCACGGGCCACACCGCGGGGACGCACGATGTTGGCTCGGTTTGTTGTTCTGCTCTGCGCAGCCTCGTTCTTCTCTGCAGCGGCTGAAGGTGAGTTCAGGGGGCGCTGTGACCTTTCACAGACGCTTTTGGATGAGACTCCAAGAAACTTTTTATTCATATGGTGTTTTTAATTAATTATAACGTACAACTTTGTATGAAGTAACATATCAGTAACGCGTTATTATTAGTTATGATTTGCATTAAATGTCAAAGGGATGTTTTTCTATTAAAGAATAAATCATAGTGCAATTTCTAATAGTGTAATTTGTGTGTGACATTTTTATGCTGACATTTGAAGAATATATTGGAAACTGAAAATACATAGACCAAAATTAATAATTCATTTGTTTTATCAGGCAAATGAATGGATCATGTTTCTCTTTTCACTGTGATGAAATCACAACCGTAGTGACACGTCAGTCTGTCTTCACTGTTTCAAACAGCATTAGTGCCTTTACCTTGGACACACCTAGTCAGGCTGATGAGAGAATAAGGTCATATGTGTCACTATAGTAGCAGTATTTGCTATATCTTACACACATATAGGCCTATGTTACTGAAACCTTTTTTTAACTAAAATAAAAAACTCCATAAAAAACTCCATATAAAAGAAGGTACAATATTTGTTCTAGTGTCACAATAGACACTCTGTTTCGTCAGGTGCAGGCGTTGGACCTCGGCTCAATAATAACCAGCTGTACAAATTCAGCTACACCACAGAGGTGCTGGTGGACAGGCCCCAGGGGTCACGGGGCAGTGGGGGCTACAGACTCTCCTCAGACGTGGACATCCATCTGGTGTGGAGAGACCCAAGCAGCAAAGATGACCAGCTCATACAGTTAGCCGTATGTTGTTTCATCTACAAATGATAAACCTGTTTTCTCTCTTTTTAGCAGTTTGCTATTTTCATGTTTAACTTGAAAATAAACTTTTTCTTGAGCAGATCTCAAATGTCAGAGTGGAGCATGTGTCCCAAAATTCGAAAAAGAAAAACATCATAGAAGGATCCACACCTGAAAGTCTCTTAGGGACGAGCAAACTGGCAGCTTTGACCAAACCCTTTATGGTGCATCTGAAAAATGGAAAGGTAAAATACAGTAACATTTTTTTGTTTATGTTGTGTGATTAAAGGGCCCATATTACACTGTTTTCTGATCTATGTTATAATGTTGTTTCCTCATCAAAAACATACCTGGAGTTGTGTTTTGTTTCATTCACACATGTTTAACGCACAAACCCTGCACATTTAGGCAGAGAGTTCTTCTCTGAAACCACCTTGTGATGTCATGTGGTGTTTTTAAACTCCATACACCTTCACTAGAATCATTTGGCTAATTTCAACCCTGGAATTGCCAATCCGTACTGAACAAAAGGTAAAAGGTAGCTGTTAACTTGACATCACAGAGCATTTTGAGCTTTGGAGATGTAGACAAACTAATAATAAACAATTATTCAAATATGTGAATGAAACAAAACACAACTCCAGGTTTGTTTTTGAGGAGGTAACAATATTATAACGTGGCTTAAAGCTGACAGAGTCAATTTTGCTTAATATAGGACCTTTAGGCATTTAAAGTGCCGTACATAAAACAGTTTTGTGCGATTACAGACGCATGACTCATTGCAGTAGTAGTATTTATCGGGTTTTGTTGTGATGATGTTGGCAGGGGACGTATAAAACCCAAAGGTCAAAGGTCATTGGGGTTAGCAGGTCAGTAAAGGAATGTCTGTTTTGAGGTTGAGGATTTATTAGACTTTAATCTGTGTTTTATTTTTACAATCTGACCATAAAGAACTGGTACAGGTGAGCTGATTAACAAGTTTCTCACTCATAAAATTACAGCCACGCGCTAGCTAGCATTAGTCAACAGTTTTTCAGTTTTTTCACCTTTTTGTGAAAATCGAACACATAAACAGCACCATGAACGCTTATATTGATCACAGCCTCCTGGAAATTTATTTTAATATTTTTTGTTGTTGTTTTTTCTTTAGTTTTCAGCCCACCGTAAAACTTTTTGGCAGTATTTGCTAATTGTGTCACCATGGTTACTCCTAAACATGTAGTACACCCCCAGCACGATGCCACTGCAAACTACAAATAGAATATGTTCATAATAAATCACATTTTTATAATCATTCAGGGATGTTGCAGCTACTGACTAAAAGTATGTGTGAAATAATATACCTCCCTGGCGTTGTTCATTTATTTATAATGCTGACAGCTGAGGCAGGAAAATACACAAAGTGGCACTGCACAGTCTATTTCTGGTGGCCCTGCTTGATATTGTGGATGGCTGCTGCAAATAAATCACATAGTGTTGAAGAGAAGTTGTAGAATGATGTAAACACCTGCGATAATATATCACACAATAATAATTATGATAATATAGTAACAGTTAAATCAACAGTTCAAGTTAAAGGGGCATTGTGTAACTTTTCTGGTTAAGGTTGTACTACATGTGTTTGTCCCTGTAGGTAATATTGTTTTGCTTCGAATGTTTCACAGTATGGCATTAAATGTATCTACTGTATATTCTGGCGATAAGCAGGTGATAGCACTATCCTTGTTACAGTTCAGATCTGTGCAGAGGCAAGCCCGCTCACAGTAAGAATGAATGTTTTTCAGGGTATTTTTCAACAGTAAAACACCTATAATTGAATAAATGCAAGACAGAAATGTTTAATGTCATACTGTGGAATATAAGAGACAAGTAGGTGGCAGACCCTCCACCAGAAAAGTTACATAGTGTACCTTTAAAACGATTGCCCACCTTAACACAGTAATGAAAAATAATAATTATTAAAATGTTTCAGATTTTTTTTTTATGTTTATGGTTTGTAGGCAAAGGCGTTTTATTCATATTGGGCCGAACCTGATATTATCAAGAATATAAAACGTGGAGTGGCGAGTTTACTGCAAGTACAGCTGCACACTGGGAAAGTTATAGAGGTAATACAACATGAAATCTACACTATTAGATACTATTTAACTTATCTAGTGCTGCTAATATTGATATGGTCTGCATCATCGCAGAATGATGTGTCAGGAAGGTGCACTGTTCAGTACAAAGCAGAGAAAAGTCAAGTGACAAGAACCAAGATCCTGGACACATGTAAAACGCCAGAGACCGGATTCTCCACCCACAGCAAAGTGAGTTTAACTACCATTTTAGCATTCTTTTAATGAGCCCATATTACACTATTTTTTGATTTGTTGTTGTTTTCTCATCACCAACTTGAGGATAAATAAAGTATCTACCTATCTATCTAAACAGCTATTAATATACTGCATCTGTTGTACCGTAGGTGCTGGGGGTGAGCAAGAAGGCCAGTTCTGTTACAGTTTTTACCACTGAAGACGGATTCCTTCGTTCGGCTGTGGCAGAAGAGTCACACAGCCTGACTGTTAATGCCCACAAATCTACTGGTGCTAAAGTCATATCCAGGTAACAAAACATCAGTCTCTTGCTATTTTTGCTACTTATTTTGAATGTATTATTGCCATTTATATTTTAGCTGGTTAATATTATAATATATTGTGATGTGTGAGCTACTGTGTCCAAATAATTTCCCTTGTAGATCAATAAAGTTTGTATAAGTCTTAAGTCGCAATAGCAAGAGACTGGTGTTATGCCTTATTTGACACCTGCCTCTTGCTATTTTTGCTAATAATTTTAACTTTATTATTACCATTTATATTGTTGCTCTGTGTTATTATAATATATTGTGACGTGTGAGCTACTGTGTCCAAATTATTTCCCTTCTGGATCAATAAAGATTGTCTAAGTATAAGTCTAAATATAAGTATTGAGAATTCAAATAGTACTTTTTCTGATTTCAGACAAACATTGAATCTGATGGGAACAGAGGCAGGACCACTGGAGGCCGCTGGCAAAGATGTGTCAAGTGTTGTTAAAAACATTGATGCCAAACTCGCAGCTGTTGGTATCATAGCTGAGAAGGTCAAATCCCAGTGCAAGGGCTGTCCAACGGTAAGTGGCCAATTCTATTTAGGATCCATCTTTTTTCTGGGAGGTGTGTGACATGGCTCTGGTCAACTGATCATTATGGGCTTGTAAATTTTTAATAGCTGTTGCTCTTTTATTCCTTAGCCTCAGTATTACATAATTTTATATCTTAAAATACTGTGTAGTTTAAAATGGAAAGGGAACATAATTTTTGTTAGTGGGGATGTTACAAACTGTCACAAAGCAAAGGGTTGGACTAGATGACCGACTCTTCTGGTAGAGGGTCCGCAACATTCTTGTCTCCATGGAGATGTTATTGCTTTGCCTGGAATGTTCCATGGTATGACATTAAGCATATCCATCTAGCATTTATTCAGTACGGGTGGACTAGAACAAAAAAATAATTATTTGACTACATTTTTACTAAAGGTATTTGCCATTGTTTTGCCCATAGCTGTTTGAACACTGGCAGTCCCTGAAGAAGCTGCTGGAGCCAAACGGCCTGTCTAAAGTCTCGGCTCCTCGCAGCTTTCTGGCCCTGATCCAGAGCATTCGAAAGGCATCCAAGGACGAGATCCTCAAAGTGCTCAAGAGTGCCAGCAAGACGTCTCTGTGAGTGCCTCTATATTAAACCTACCTTTTCATGGGTTCTGTATTGTCTCATGTGCTGTACCTCTGCTGCTGCCCAGGCCTCAGGTGGTGGACGCTGTCACTTCCTCTCAGACCCACGCCTCGCTCGACGCCATGTTGGAGTTCCTGAACTTCACAGATGCCAAAGCTTTTGTTCTGCAAGAAAGGTTCCTCTATGCGTGTGGCTTTGCCTCACACCCCAATGAGCGAATGCTCAAGGCATTGCTGGTTAGTCTCTAAAATCTATTGTGTGCACATTTAATATAAGTTTTGATAAACTGAAATTTGATTACCTTTTGTTTTATATTAGACAATGTGAACCCTATACAAGCATACTTTTTTTTTTTTTTTTTTTTTTTTTAATAAAACTATGTTATTGCATCTCCTCTGTCTAAATCTCTTCCTCTCTTTTTAAGGACATCTCCAAAGGAAAAATTGCCAACAATGACATCAAAGAGTCTGTGATAATTATCATGGGTGCACTAGTCCACAAACTGTGTCTAAAAGGAGGCTGTAGTTTACCTGTAAGTGTGAATCTGCAGTGACCCACCACAGTGTTGTAGTGTCATAGTGTTACACTATATTCACTCCCATGTTGTTGTGTGTGTGCAGACGGTAGTGGAGGTTAAAAACATGATTCTGAGGGGTCCGGAGAGCACACAGGAGGAGGCCCAGGTGCAGATGTATCTTCTGGCTCTGAAGAACTCTATGCTCCCAGAAGCTATTCCCATTTTTATTAAATATGCTGAGGCTGATCTTGGAGCTTACAACACAATTGCACTAACAGCCCTGCAGAGATATGACAGCAGTTTAATGACAGAAGAGGTATACTTTATCACCATCTTTCTCCCTTATATGTTACTGTGTTATTTTATACTCATTCTGTTCTTATGTCTAAAACAGGTCAAACACACAGTGAACAGGGTCTTTCACCAGAACAAGCGCATCTATGAGAAAAATGTCAGAGCTGCAGCTGCTGATGTGATTCTCAGTAGTAACCCTTCATTTATGGAAGTCAAGAATTTGCTGCTTTCAATCGGCCACCTACCTCATGAAATGAACAAATACATGCTCTCCAAAATACAGGATATTCTCCGCTTCCAGATGCCTGCCAGGTATCGTCAGGTTCTATTTAGTGATATAAAGAACAAGATGTAATAAAAAGGAATCTTCACCGTGTATGTGTTTCTATTTAGCAAAACTATACAGCAGGCAATGAAGGATATGATTGTCAACAACTACGATCGGTTTTCAAAAGTTGGCTCGTCTTCTTCCTTCTCAGGATTTATGGCACGTAAGTAAATTTGATCTCAAGCTTAATCAGAGAGCAAATGATTCCAAATATAGACTTTTCAAAAATTAGAATATCAAGTGTTAAACATAACCTTAAAACATTGTAAAATGCACCAAAATGTTCTCATAACTACATGTTTTTATAGTTTCAGAAGTAGATTTTTAATAATTTGTAGTAAAATATGTGTTTCTGCAGTTATCCTCAGAAAATAATCAGAACAGAGCAGCGTTTGAAGTGGGCAGTCACTGTTGTGCTCCATATTGAGAAGAACTACTACAATTCATATAGTTAAAGCTAAGTTTCATTATATAGTGACATTTGTTGTCTGTAGGATCGGCTGATGTCACCTCCACATACAGTCTGGACATCCTGTATTCTGGCTCTGGCATTCTGAGGAGAAGCAACATGAATATGTTTGGAGCAAGTGAAGGATCTGTCCTGCACGGTTTACAGGTGTGTGCTGAAAAACATACTTTAGATTATAATGCAAAACAGGATCTAAAATTATATTCATGATTATTAAAAGAAGGATTTGTTCTCCGCAGTTTACAGATATGTACTGACCATAGATTATACAGTCTATACTATATGATCTATGGTGCCGACAGATATACTTTGGATTATAATGCAATACAGGATCTAAAATTATACTCATGATTATTATAAGAAGACACATTGTGATTTTATTATTGCTGCCAGTTGAGACACTATAAACCAAACAGTTACATTAGAATGTGTAGTAAAGATTAATAAAAAAAAAATAAAAACTATAATAATTCAACCTAAATATTATCAAAGAGCTACACTAAAACAACTGGACTTACCTAGCTTTTGAAACCGACGAAAAGTTAAGTAAGTCAAGTTGGTTTGGTTTAACTCGTTGATAATATCTTATTCCTGGATATTTCAAGATTTGCATTGATTAATTCAAACTAAATTGGCGGTTTTCAGATACTAGAATGTGATAATGTCCTAGTCTCAAGAGATGTTTTTTCCTCTTAATTACTTTGTACTTTCTTGTGAAATATCTAAAAGGTAAAGTTTCAGACGTTGAACCTGATCATTTTTATCAGAGATTAGACCCAAGAACTCATTGTATTACAACAGAAAACTGTATTATAACAATATTCGTTTTATCTGCCCCCATCTGTATTAAATATTATGGCCTATTGGTGGTTTTCAGATTCTTGAATGTGATGATTTTCCTATTGATTACACTGTACTTTGCCATCCAAAAGGTAAACTCACAAATGTTGAACCTGGTATTTTGAATTAGTGAATTATCTGAGTTATTACAACATATTTTTGCATTTTAATTTTAGCTACCCCCATCTGTATTAAAAATCATTGGCCTATAGAATAGTTTGATGTCGTCTGAAACCCAGCCGTAGTTTTCACATTGACATATTTTCAGGTGGCCATTGAAGCTCAGGGGCTGGAGTCACTGATAGCCGCTACACCAGACGAGGGCGAGGAGAACCTGGAGTCGTTCTCGGGGATGTCTGCTCTGCTGTTCGATGTGCAGCTCAGACCTGTCAACTTCTTCAAAGGATACAGCGACCTCATGTCCAAAATGTTCTCCATGTCCGGGGACCCTCTCAATGTGGTCAAGGGGCTCATCCTGCTCACCGACCACTCAGAGGTAAGTGAGGGAGATACTTCATAATAATATAATAATATAATAATGTAATAATATATTGCTATCAGTGTTAATTTTGACAGTGAATTTTAATTAGTCTTAATTAGAAAGATTTTTAGTTTTTAGTCAAGATTTAGCAAAATTATTCTTTTTGTTTTAGTGGACAAAAATCACATGCTAATTTAGTAGACAAAAATTGATGAAAACAACATATTTTAGAAGGTAAAAACATTGGACATGATGTCATTTATATCTGGTGTTTTCCTTTTCAAAACAATAATCCCATCAGAAAGAAGAAAGAGGCTCATTTGAGTTGCCAGTTTCAATGCTGAAATCCAGTTGGTTTAAACCTGAAAGGACTCTCTCTGATCTGAATCCTCACCAACCCGTCTGCAGCCAATCGTTAATCAGTGCTAGTGCAACCTCTGCAGCTCAGTGAGTGAATTCTGGAGGGTCTGAGCTTTCACCTGAGGGATAGTCTGTCCATATACTGAGAAAAACACAATATATGGCAGACAAACCTCTATCTGAATGGTTGGGCACAGGCAACCCAAGTACAGTTGTGGTTGTAACTTTTTTTTTTAAACACAAAGAGCTCAGGCTACATACAGTTCCTTTAAACTACAATAATTTAGCATTGTAGAAAAATGCGATCATTAGAATAAATTTGAATGTTTAAAGAATCTCACAGTTTGTGGTTGGATGGATGAAGGTATGAATTCATTATATATTCTGTGATTGGTCCAGGTGATCCAGCTGCAGTCTGGTCTGAAGGCCAGTGCAGAGTTCCAGGGGGGACTGTCCATTGACATTTCTGGAGGAATGGAAGTCAGTCTTTGGTACAGAGAGTCCAAGACCAGTGTCAACAACAGGTACAGAGTCCAAAGAAAGTACTAGAAAACTGTTTATCATGTGTTCCCCACTTGTCTTGGTTGGGTCCTAGTTTCGTCCTAGTCTAGTCTTGGTTTAGTCCTAGTCTAGTCCTATTTTTTTTTTTTTTTTTTTCATGTTAAAGGTGCATTATGTAACTTTTTCTCATTGAGATCCCCCCCATTGGTTTGTCTCCATTGTTTTTACTATCAATGTTCCATAGTATGGCATTAAACTGATATAATGCCATACTATGGAACAATTTCCCCATTGTGGGACAAATAAAGGATTATCTTATCTTATCTTATCTTATTCTACTGCAGATGTTTTAATACCTGAAAAACATTAATTCTCACTGTAAGCGGAGTCATCTCTCCACAGATCTGACCTATAATTTGATGCAAAATGCTTGTCTCCATAAGTATAGTTAAGTTAATGCCTTATTGTAGAGCATTTTAGGCAAAGCAATAACATTTCGATAGAGATAAGTAGGAAACGGATCCTCCACTGAAAAAGTTACACAGTGCACCTATAAGTCCCAGTTTAGGCCCGGTTTTGATGTGGCGGTCGTGCAAATATGAATCCACCCTAACACTATGTCTGTAGGTCACACCCTGCAGCTCTATATATTATTGTGTCTGCCTTTTGTGTCGTGTCAAGGTGAAACTTGCTTGAAGCCTGTTTTGATAGACAAGTGGTTTGTAGAAAACAAGAGTAGGTCTGTCACTCAACCACAAATAGACATGTGTTGATGCTGGGTTTATGTGAACTTCAGAGAGCCTATAAGTATTGTCTGATTCATTTGTTCCAGTGGCATGTTGGACACGCTCCAGGGCTGTGCTTAAGGCCCCTCTCTATGCTAGGTTCGAGGGAATATGACGTCAGTTCTGTCTGGTCTTCTATTTTAAACCTTTACAGTGAATACACAACAGTAGCTGCTGAAAATGGAGCACGTCATCATCCGGGTATCAGATATCTCACAGCATCTGGTGATGAAACTGGCTTTAAACAGCACTGCGGAACATTTTTTACCTTTATACTGCCCTATTGTTCTAGTTTAGACTAATACAATACAAGCGCATTTTATCTATACATTTATCTGGCTTTCTACGTACGAAAGACAGTAAAGGATTACCTTATCTTATCTGAAAAGTAGAAAATACATGGACCTCTAAATGCTTTTAAGTGTACAGTTTCAAAGGTTGTTTTGTCCCTCATTGGCACGAACTGGTCCTTATATGGTTTTTGAATGTTACAGGTGCAATACTTTTTCTGATGAAGGGGCACATCGCCTGCTTTTCACCAACAAGTCTCTCACACATAAAATTACAGCCACAAGTTGTCAAACTTAAAACTTCCAGATCTAATGTGTGCACTGTGTCACCATTGTAACTGCTGAACATTCCACCAATAGAGATACATGTAGAACACCCCCAGTGTGATGTCACTGCAAAGTATCAATAATAAATCATTTATTGCCTAATATATAAAATGCCATAATATAAAATGTATTAATATTATTCTACCAAAGTACAGTCAATTTCACATAAATTGTCTTTGTTTTTTGTTTTTTCTTTCATGTACACAACTGGCATATACTGTACTGATATATTCACATACACACACATTTAGTGCTGTCAAAAATATTGCGTCATTAACGAGTTAACGCAAAACCATTTTAACAGCCTTAATTTTTTAATTGCGAGATTAACGCTCTTTGTAGTGAACTATTTTTTTCATAAGCTGTGGCCACTGCTCATAAGGTTAGAAAAACTACAGGATCCAGCTGTAAACCGGAAGCAAAACCATTTGTACGAAACTGAGAAGTCCCGGTTGGAGGAGGTGGGCAAAAGCACAGCACGGTTGCTCATGTACTCGCACACGTACGACTTCACTATACGAGCCCTGTGTGTGTGTGTGTGTGTGTGTGTGTGTGTGTGTGTGTGCGCTGATGTTACTTATATGAGGAAAACAGTGAATATGCGGGACACAGAACCCTACACAATCCCTTTAACTGTTATGAAGAAGAGAAGTAGAAGAGAGCTGTTGCAGAGCTCTTCATGAAAGTGGAACATAAGAGTGGAACATCCAACACAAAGTGTCTCACTGACAATTTGCAATAAAAAAAAAAAACATTAGCACAGTTAGTTAATAAGAGTATTAAAATGATGATTCAAGGGACAAAAATGTGCTATTAATTTACGATGAATCGCGAGTTAAACAATATATATATATAGTTTAACATACATCTGTGCTTTCAGGGGAGCACTGGTTGTATCTGGAAATGTTACGGTGGACATGGACTTCCTAAAAACAGGAGTTGAGGTCAGCTTTGACACAGAGGCCTCTTTGGACTTCATCACCACTGTCCAGTTCTCTGAGTATCCCTTCCTGGTTTGCATACAGATGGACAAAGCCACGTTTCCAATCAGGTACAGACTTTTTTAATTTTAGTGTTTCTCTTTATTATTTTGTTTATGATCTAATTTTTGTGTTTTATTTTTTCAGTGAACATCTGGCCAAATATGACAGTTTACCGTCAGGGAGAAATGCCATGTCACAGAAGAGCAAGAAGCATATAGTACCTGGTTCGGAGTTTCCTCTACATCAGGAAAACTCAAATATGTGCAAGAAGGTGTTTGACTCCAGCTGGTAGAGGACTATTGACTCATTAGGTTATCACAATTTGGACTCATTATTCACAGTTCAGGGGCTGCTCTCACCTCAACACCAAACGATGAAATAGTGAATGTTTTGTTTTTTTTTAAACACAAGTGAAGTTTACATTCCTGGGAGGATCAGGAATTATTTTATGTTTTTTTTAATATTTATGAAAAACACAAGCAGTACCTTCTGTATTTGCTGGAAATAACACTGCAATTACCTTCCATCCTTAAAATAAGATATTCCCTGTGATGAGAAATATTTTTGTTTCCACTCTTTGGGAAACATAGGGTTATGGGTTTACATTTTACAACAACATTACAACATTTTGTCCATTTTACTTGTTTTCATGCAAAATTAAATTTTGTTTTCTCATCAACACTTGAAAATATCTTTTCTGCTACAACTGCACAGGTTGAGTAAACTGTCTGAGTACTGCTTACAGTTGCTATCTTTTCCAAGTTAAGATAGCAATGTAATATGGGCCCTTTAACTAACTATATATATTACACTATTTTCTTTAACTTCTTCTCCCAAACAGAACTCATGTTATAATGTCAAAAGCATACCCGCTATTGCATTTTGTTTCATTCACACATGTTTGAGTAACCCTGGATTAGTCTGCCTACATCTCCAAAATTCTGTTCCACCTTGTGATGTCATGTTACAGGAAGCTCCACTGTGTTTCTAAACTCCATCACCTTCAGTAGAATCAGTTGGATGATTTCCCCAGTGGGACTGCCAATCTCTACTGAACTAACGTTAAAAGGTAGCTGTTAACTGAAAACTACCACTACATGACATCACAAGGTGGAAGGGAGCGTTTTGAATTTTGTAGATGTAGACAGACTAATAATCCAGGATTACTCAAATGTAATGAACATGTGAATGACACAAACACAACTCTGGGCATGCTTTTGATGAGGTAACAACATGTGTGTAATATCCTTTAAGATTTTAAATTGGTTGACAATAAATGTGCACTGGAAAAACAAGAGGTATAATTCTATAAATATACTATATACTAAATAATACTAAATATATGGGGACAGCTCTGTCTAGCTATTACCTTTGGGGTGTTTATTGTATCTCACATGTATGGGAAGTTTGCATTATGATAGCTGTAGTGCTAAGCTGCCCACACTTGGGTAAGTCCTTAAGTCTGGCCAGGTCTTGTGTCGTGGCTGTGACATCAGAGCCCCCTGCTTTCCAAACACAACAACTGACTCTTAATGCAGATTCTTCAGAAACCACAGAGAGCAGCTGGGGGCAAACTAGTGTCTGCCAGTCTCACGCTGCCACAGCAACCCAGTAAACAGCGCCACAAACTGTCAGGTTAAACTTAAGCCCTGGGCCCGGGTGGTGTTTCAGTGTCACCAGAAAACTAACCTCACACACTAGCACATGCCAAATGGCCCCTTCTGTTGGCATAAATATGTTTAATTTCCATTCGCCTGCGCATCTCTTTTTCAGATGAGTTTGTGAGTACTCGGTGAAAGCGTTAAAGTGGAAATCCTGTAGGTATGAATTTGTAGATTTAAAGTTTCATGCCCTTTATACAGTTAATAATAAAGATATTTGTGAGGGCTGAATAAATCCTTGGTTGGCAAATTTAAAGGTGCAATGTAACTTTTTGGTTGGGGTTCCATCACCTGCTTGTTTTATGGAATGCTCTGCCTGGAATGTTCCACAATATGACATTAAACAGCTCTACCTTACATTTATTAAATTACAGGTGGTTTTGTAGCTCTATGATACCTAGAAAAACAGGTATTCTGAGGGGTGGCCTCTCCACAGATCTGAGGTGTAACTTGTTTGGTCTCCATGAAGAAAAAGTTTAATGCCACACTGTGAAGTATTCCAGACAAAGCAATAACATCTCCATGGAGAAAAGGATTAGACAGACCTTCCACCAGAAAAGTTACACAATGCACCTTTAAAAAAAAAAAAAAAAAAAATGGGTTTATGCTTGTTTTTATGGAATGCTCTGCCTGGAATCAATCAAACAATCAAACTATAAATAAAGTTTGACTGATTAATTGATTGATTTTTAATAAAACCTTGCAATTAATAAAAAATTAGTTGTGTCAGGACTGGAGCTCTACAAAAGAAGAATTCTTATGAGTTTATACTAATAGAAAAGCCTATATCTACTTTTATTTTACATTTCGTTTCCCAATCATGCAGGGTGTTGTGCTAAAAGCTTTACATGAAAACAGAAAAAAGACCATTAAAGAGTAGAGTGGCTTGCGTCATGAATTTATTGCAGACTTATGTAGGCATGTCAGTCTACATTATACTCATACATCATTTCCATTACTTCTGAGTGTGAGTGAGCACACACACAGCTCTACCTTTCCTCTTTCCTGACCACTGTCTTTTCTGAGGTCAAACTCTTTCAGGAGCCATTGTAACACAAGGGCTGCCCCAAATCATTTCACATGCACTTAACTTGGACTATCTCACTTTCACTGACCATCTTTAAGTACTGGCAAGCCTCAGTTTATAACCCAAGTATTCCCAGTTTGAACCTTGATGTTAATCATTTTCCTTAGACTAATTTATCTTATTTGTCTTATGTTAAGACAAAAATGGGTAGGACTATGAAAAGAATGAAAAATGTTGGGGAGAACTGGTTTGTTTTCAAGACATATAAATACATTTGAGTTTGAAATGCATTATTTGCTTAAAAAACCAGGCTGTTCCACTGTTTCAAATAAACTGTGAAATAAAAGTTCTGTAAAAGTGTATAATGATATGTAAACCTATTTTTAAAAAAGATTTTAGGCAATTAAATATGCACAATTGTTGTTGTAAATTTTGGTAAATATTTAAGTACATTCATTATACAAATGTATAAGTATTAATTTAAGATGCATTAAAAGTTGCAATTTCAAGTTTTGCTCCCAACATTGAGTAAACTATGTCCAATCTATCTCCCACCGAGTTATGTATTCACATGATACATAACTGTGTATTTCCTCTGTAATGACAGAGCAATGACATGTGCATAATAAATAAGGTATCTGGACTGGCCTGCAGCTCCAAATAGCTTTAAGTATTTAGTTTGACACATGCTAACACAGCAGTGGCACACAGGGGTCCTGTGATGGATGCTGACATTATTAAGTCAAAACACAATGACCCAGAGTTTTAGTGCAGCTTCAAAAGGAAACAAGAGAGAGCTATTACCTCATGATAACAATAAGAATGAGTTAGTTATGTTAATGTGTACTTCTAGTAATCCACATACAAAGCAAAGGCGGAGGGGTTTATTCTTTGGACAGAAAAAGTGACGCTGCTATGGTGTTAAATGTACAGCCACACGCAACACATGTAGTCCACGTATGCACAGTGAAGTAACATGACTCCTCGTTGTACGCGCACAGAATGTTGAAATGCCAGGCATAACTCAATGTCACAAACACAGATACATTCAGACACACACACACCCACTCCTGGGCCATTACACTAAAAGTGTAAAATAAACCAACAGTAATAGAGGAAGTTATCCCCTAAATGTCTCAGCTGGCTCCTGCTCATTAGCCACATTACTACTTAGATATACTGATCTAAGTACATAGCTGAGGAGGAGTCCAGCTCTACTCTATCTCCTAACTCTCCACAACATACCAGGAGTGTGCGCTAACATGCACTATCACACTCACAGAGAGATGCGCTCATTATCAGCACTTTGTGGGGATAAAACAGGGCAAACCATAGATACTTTCACTGAAATACACAGATCCTTATGTGATGCAGTGTGTCACCATGTCTTTAACATCACACTTGTGCAAATAAATGGTCCCAGTGATAAAAACAAACTACATTACTCATCCAACTGTTCATAAAGACAACATTATTTTTTCTTAACACCTTTTGTGCGATTAAGTGGCTACAAGACTTTACCCCTGTCTGTCTGTATAGATACACACGTGCACGTATGACTTGGGGCTGGGTGATTTATGTTGGACGTGATGTCCCTGAACTACTCAAAAAATAACACAACTGATCAACAGAGGTGAGGGCTGAAACTTAGATCAAGCAGGGGCTAAGAATAGCTCTTGTGTTCATACCAAACCAAGAAAGGTTGCACAACCAAAGATCTGTGCTCTAATTTAGACAAAATATTTTTATTGAGTCACATTTCTAAAACACTCAATCTACCAAACTGGATTCAGATATATATTACATATATGTTACGTATATAAGTGTCTTGTTTCCTTTTGAATTGCACAAAACAACATTTCCACTACTATCAAATTAAGCAGCAGATGTATGGAAAGTATCATAAGGCAGAAAATAAAGCTAAAGTGTCCAGCATCAGCTCAGGCCCCTGACTGACTTTATAACCTGCAAAGTGCTACGATGAAAACAGATATTGTCATAAATGGAACAAATGAACACACCAGTCTGTGTCTGTCAATAGGGATACCAAATGTGCAGTGCAAGGAGAAGTCCAGGGGTCCAAACTGCTTCTACTGCCAAGCAAGTTGAAGAAATCATCATAAAGAAATCTGCAAAAGATAAAGAACACAAAGAGAATAGTTTTAAAGTGGTGATAGTGTAATAGTAGCTCAATAGTAGTTCAGCTTAAACTCTTCATTGTCCCTTCAGGATCATGATATTTGATTTGTTTGTGTAGCGAGTGTGCGCAGTGCTTAGGATGGTAGTGCCCGTTTAGGAAAAAGCCGAGGGGGAGGGGGCTATAAAAAGTTGACCCCATCTCAGCCTTAGACGCGCTTGGAGCTGGAGCTGCATCTGATCTGTCTGAGCAGCTGTCCTCTCCCTGCATCAGCACAACAAATACTTTACATTGCCTGACCTTTTCCTCCTGCATCACTATCCCAGCCATGCCCCCTCACCCCCAACCACAAACACCCTGTGCTCCCCCCTGCCCCACTTCACACCACTATGGCCCATGTGAGGCCGTCTGCCATGCTTCCAGCTCCCCATCGCCTTCAGATTACAGCACGCTCACAATATAACTGTGTGTAAATTCTGCTCCATTTGACTATTCCAAAAGATTCACTCCCTAATCTGGTGTCTAGGGACGGGACAATAAACAATAAGTGAACATTATACCACGGCTACAAACTGAAACCTGTCTCACCTGTGAATGTGAAAAGTCTGTTCCCTGTCTGTAAATGTCTCAACTATCAGTTAATTATTAGTATCTCTCTGTCTTATTTTACTGTTTTAAATGAAGCTAGTTCCTACATTCTCACAGCATAGGAAGTGAATATAGGGGTGCTTCTGGCTCCATTGACTCTGGCTCCAAATGACTTTACATTGGAATACAGTCCCTGACAAAAGTCTTGTCGCTTATCCATTTTGTAGAAACAAAAGCTTATAACCTGACTTTAAATTAATCGATTGGTTTTAGAAATGTCTCATATGAAAGCTAAAACCCTCCCAAATTATGCTCAATATACTAAAATAAATTTGCTTCACTGAAGAAAGATTGATCATTTAATGAACACAGAAAGGTCAGATTTTGGCAAGACAAAAGTCTTGTCGCCTACAGAAAATTGAACAAATAATTTACTTCAAATACAAAAATATGTTGCATAACGTCAGTGAATTAAGTAGTGGTGCTGTGAGATCCATATTTAATATCTTGTATGACTTCCATGAGCTTGAAGGACTGCATCCATGCGGTTCGACAATGATTCATACAATTTGTTGATGAAGTCATCAGGAATACAAAGAAAGCAGTCTTACATGCCTCCCAGAGTTCATCAAGATTCTTTGGTTTTGCCTTCCATGCTTCCTCTTTCATTCTACCCCAGACACGCTCAATGATGTTCATGTCTGGTGACTGGGCTGGCCAGTCCTGGAGCACCTTGATCTTCTTCGCCTTGAGGAACTTTGATGTAGAGATAGAAGTATGCGATGGAGCACCATCCTGCTGCAAAATTTGACCCCTTTTATGGTTGGGAATGTAAGAGGTAGCTAATACTTCTTGATATTTTAGGCTATTGATATTGCTTTCCACCCTGCAAATGTCTCGCACACCCCCATACTGGATGTAACCCCAGACCATGATTTTTCCGCCACCAAACTTAACTGTTTTCTGGGTGAATCTTGGATCCATGCGGGCTCCAGTAGGTCTCCTGCAATATTTGCGGCTGCTGTGATGTAATTCAACCGAGGATTCATCTGAGAAATCCACCTTCTGCCACTTTTCCAGTGTCCATCCTTTTAGCAGGCTGTGGGCCTTGGCAAATGCCACACGGTTTTTTGATTGCCTTTTGTTTAGTGCTGGTTTCTGTGCACTGATTCGACCATGGAGGCCATTTCGAGACAGAATTCTACAAACTGTTCTGGTTGACACAGGGACTTGAGGTGACCAGGCCTGGTGGAGCTCTGCTGCAGTGGAAAAGGGGCTGGCCTTGGATTTTCAAATCAACAAACGGTCCTCCCGAGCAGTTGTCTTGTGGGGTCTGCCGGACCTGAGCTTGTCAAAAACATCTCCAGTGTTTTCAGATCTTTTTCTTATTCTTTGTACTTGACGCTGAGACACATTGAAGGTGTCAGCCACCTCAGCAGTGGATCTGGTCTTCAGCCTCTTGATAATTAACACTTTGGTCTCAGGGTGGATCTTAGGCATGTTGTCAGAGGTCAAGTTGCAGTTGATGTGAAGGTCTGGTGTGCTGGGGTTCTTTTTATACACACCCACTAATTGATTGATCAGTAACTGATCACAGGTGAGGCTGTAATCTAGGATTGGGTGCATCATATGACAAGGCGACAAGACTTTTGTCTTGCCAAAATCTGACCTTTCTGTGTTCATTAAATGATCAATCTTTCTTCAGTGAAGCAAATTTATTTTAGTATATTGAGCATAATTTGGGAGGGTTTTAGCTTTCATATGAGACATTTCTAAAACCAATCGATTAATTTAAAGTCAGGTTATAAGCTTTTGTTTCTACAAAATGGATAAGCGACAAGACTTTTGTCAGGGACTGTATTGTCACCCCTCTCTCTGTAACTGCTGCAGTGAGCATAGTCACTTCGGTCTTAAAATGTCTGTATTAACCCACTCTATATGATACTGGTGTATTTACTTCACTATTTTGTCCGTTAATAAATTTATATTCCTAATATGGAGCTTGGCTCCAAATTCACCCCTGTAACTTCTGCAATTGCAATTGGAGCCAAACACTATATGGTGACGTCACACTCCCTTAGTCCACGTCTTTATGCAGTTTGTTGTATTAACACACAGCAGTTACTTACTGACCATGGTATAATATTTTTATATCATTTATCGTGATAAAAAGGGTAGACAGTAATTGTTTGTGGGACATTATATATAATCATAATCGTGAAAAAAGCTACTTCTCCATATTCTCTTTTAGATCATTGTTGTTTTCATTTATAACAAAGTACAAGACTATAACAGTTTTTAAATGCCTATTCATAATATTAAAATTATAATTATTCATATCCATAACATTTTTTAAACTGTCAGCAGCTTACATAATTATTGTGATATAACTGTTAATCACAATTATTATTAATAATGACACCAAATTGAAATATCGTCCCATACTGGTGTCTACACTTTAAAAAGTTCTGAGACAAAAAACATCCAATATTTTGTGGTGTTTTCTTCACACAAAATATTAAATTCTAATTTACTTTATTAAAATGCTCATCATTTAGGCCCTACTGGCAAAACATGTCAGTAATGCATAGTATGACAGGTAGCTCCTCTAGAGTAAATCTAATAAACTTTAAATTAAAATGTTGCGAGACACTTTCAACAAGAATGTTAAAATTTAATTTAAAATTTCCAGTTCAAAGTCAGTGATGGTTCAGTTTGTTTAAGCAAAGGCTTGGTGATACAAATGGATTTCAGACTTTGAATAAATGTGATATTTAATAAATAAATTAATAAATAAAATACATTAGATTTTTTGTGTGCCATGCCCCTGAATAAATGTCTTGTTTATGTTCATTAAATTAATCTCGAAAGCTATTTTCATTTGAATTTAATTAGAAATTCTGAACCATCTTATTTTTTTTGGCCATAGTGCCCAGTCGTGCCCACCCAAACTATATTTGTCACGATATATAAGGGTTTGAAATGTTGAAGACTGTGTAGTTATTTCAATGACACGGCTTCAATCTATTTTTGAAGTGCAAATTGTTAAGGTTTTTTTTTTTTTTTTTATTTCAACATGTAGTTATCTTGTAAATGTGTTATTTGGTATTTTCTCACCTTGTATAATCAGCTCATATCGTGTAATGTAAACCAACAGTCTACAGTCAAAGAGAGTCAGTATATGACAGTACTTCAGTATATGACAGTACTTCAGTATATGACAGTACCTGAGTATAAGACAGTAACTGAGTACATGACAGTACTTCAGTATATGACAGCACCTCATCAGTATAAGACAGTACCTTAGTATAAGACAGTACCTCATCAGTATATGACAGTACCTTAGTATAAGACAGTACCTCAGTATATGACAGTACCTCATCAGTATATGACAGTACCTCAGTATATGATAGTATGCGCTATCTGATCATTGTAAGGTCAATATCACATCATGCAAACAAATACAGTTGGAAATATGAAATCCAAAGTTAAGACAACTTATTTCTTTTGAGTTCTTGTGACAGCTATAAAGTTAAATGGAAATGTTCTGTCTTGTATGTATATAACTATATGTCACCATAATGTATAATTCCCTCAGTATTTTGGGGTACATGCATTCAAGTTAATCAAATGTTTAATCCAATGAGATTTGATCAAATGTGATAATTTAAAGGTAATGTGTGATTAATTCTAATTTATGACTGAGGACAGTTAACTGTTATATGAATTGTCACAGGTACTCCACACTAATTTGTGGAGTACCTGTACCTGCAGGAATGGCCCTTTAAACCTGACCATTCCTGCAGTGAACCACTCCTGTCCTGTGCCCCTGTCCTGTGCTCCTGTCCTGTGCCCCTGTCCTGTGCCCCTGACCTGTGCTCCTGTCCTGTGCTCCTGTCCTGTGCTCCTGTCCTGTGCTCCTGTCCTGTACATTGTTGTTGGTGTTATTCTTTGTTATGCTAAAGACGGTAAATTACTGTTGTTTGTGATCCTGTTATATATGTCAATTAATCATTTGTTGAAAAATAAAGAAAAATGTGTATATGTACATTATATGTACATACATTCTAACATAATATATGTTTCAAATGTTTAGGATACTTTGAAATAACAAATGTTAGAACATATTTCAGTTTTGTAATATTGACTATGTTTGTTTCACAAAAACATCATAAACCTGGAGATTTAGATATTTAAATCAATGTTATATTTTAAATACTAACTTGTGAGGCGTCACTGACATAAATAGTTTGAACCCTGAGAATAAACCATGTAAACAAACTCGTCTGACACTATTAAAATAGCCCGACTGTGTGTAATGCATAGAAAAGGGAACTGTGGGACTGGTCATGGCTGAAAGTCCAGTCTCCCGGGGAGCACAGCAGAGCACTGGAGTCATGTTTCCTGTCATGAACCTCGTGCATGTCTATTAACACTGACATGTCCCCACAGCAGAGCTCACACTGGACTGGACTGTACCATACAGTGAATCTGTCACATTAATACAAAATCACTATTGTTTACTGAAGGGAGGGAGTTATGGTGAACCTGGCTATTATAATTTCTTTAGAAGAAAGATTTATCTCAGCTAAATTACATTTAATTTATATATATAGTTTTACAATACAGCACATAATAATAATAATAATAATAATAATAATAATAATAATAATAATAATAATAATAATTAGTGCACTGTGAGCCCAATTGAATACAAGTAGCGTAGAATTATCTAGATGTTTCTCTTTTGACCAGGGAAGTACATAGGGAAATACACAGTGCAGAGAGTGTGCTCTGTACTCACCTGAAGTCTGTGTGGGAAAAGTGTTGGTCACCGGTGCTCCACGATAAAGCTCATAGTTGTTCCATCGAAGGAGGGAGGGGCGATGATTCTGGGGCCGTGTGGTGTTGAGATGCTGATAACAGATGTTCTATCTGCTGCCCGTCCTCCACTGGTCACATGACCTACAGGTCCAGGGAGCTGGTCGCTCTGCGAGGCTCCTCCTGACGCGCTGTAGTACACTTTCTCTGCCAGGACCGGAGAGTTTGTGTCTTTGTGCTTCTTCTGGTGGCCTGCCTCCTCACAGTGAGACTGTGGGGGCACTGGCTGCATGGTGAGTGTGGGCGAGGGAATGAAGCCCGGGTAAATCATGTATGTGGGCGCACATGCCAGAGGGGACACAGACAGAGGCACAGGCGTCACTGATGCCACAGGGGTGACAGGGGACACAGGAGAATGGGACAGGGGTAGATCCACAAACTGCCCAGTGTCAGGGTCATACAGTCTCTTAGTTGGTTGTACAGGAGTGTCCACCAGGTAGTAATGTCCAGTGGTAGGGTCCAGAAGCATCTTTCTCTGAGTGTCCCCTCCTGAGGGAGTGGGGGACACAGTGTGGACGGAGGGGGAGAAGCAGAGCACGTGCTGTGGTACGACACTGGAGTGATGATAGAGCGCTGAAGAAGGATATTCCATGATTAAGGGTGAGTTTTTTTTATTTGAACATGTAGTTATGTATGTCTCATGTTTGTTTACACTGTCCTCCTTAGTCCCTGGCCCATCCTCCGGAGTGAGTCCAGGTATAGTCAGATAGTTTTCCGAATCTGACACGGGCAGTGCCACAGAGGGATTAGCAGTGACCTTTGCTTTGTCCAGCTGCCCACATTTTGGTGCATCTATTTTCACTGAGAGTGGCGCCGCTGTCTTTGAACTTTTTACAGTGTATGATTTGGGAGCAGAGCATTGTGGGACTGGATTATTGACAGAGCTTTTGCTCATGTGTGATTTATTGGTGTGCTCTGGGTGCAGTGTACTTCTGCTGCCTTCTTTGTTGGGCTCTAGTTGTGTTAATGTCTCACAATTAAATGGGACATGCATGACGTTCATATATCCCTTAGCATGTGGTTTATATGTTTGAGCCTGGCGAGCCCTGTCCGCTGTGCCCTCTTCCTCCCGCTGCTCCTCTTTGCTGATAAGAGACTTCACATGGCTCCCTGTCATTGAGTGCAAGGCCTGGTTTTTACGTTTCCACTCATTTCTGTCAAAGACATACAGCTGCTCCATACTCTTCACAGCGGCTTTAAGCTTCTCTAGTGCAGCCTGTTTGGGTATTTTCGATTCACTTTTCCAGTCTGGAAACTCACCTGAATTTTTTTCCAGCCTCTGTTTTACCTGTTTATTGTCAGAGGTACACGGAGCTACTACATGCTCAGAATTCAGTTCTGAAGATACAGGATGAAATTGAACTTTGGGGAAAGGCCTGCCTGCTTCTGCCGCTTTTTGTGATGCCTCGGCTGTGTTCTTTTTCACATTTGTTTTGACTGAGTGACACTTAATAACCATTGGAGCTGTTAACGGCTGCTTTACTGCCTTCTTAGCCATATCAGCAGTGTCTGCTGCTGGGGAAACAGCTGCAGGGTTTTTATTTTCACTGTTGTCCAGAGATACAAAACGATATGAACTTTTGACTAATTTGCGCACATCTCTGACTTGATAAATTGGTGTTTGAAACTTGCATTTTGTATCTCGGATATCTCTTACCGTGAAAGAGGGCATCTTGTCTGATGCAGACACTATGGGACATTTCATCTCCCCTGCGGCTCTAAGCGTGTTCACGGTACTGTAACTAATTTTAGGGGTTAACAAACTAGCAATATTGAGAGTGCACCCTTTGTTTTCTTTGACACTTCTTAGACATATTTTGATCTCTGGTGGTTTCCCGGTGTTGTTTGTGGCTTGAGAGGGCACATCTTTAGAGAAATCTTTGTCTTTGGTGTAGAGCTGGCATCTAGGCACAAAAAGGAGTTTTGTGAGCATGCTGTTGGTATTCTTCTCTGTCTCTTTTACTGGGTCAGACATGTGATGTGAGGGGCTGTCCAACTGTTCCTTCTGTGGTTCTTGATCCTTTTTGCTTTTGCCCTCCTCTGGAGGCTCAGAGAAACTGGCTCTGCTGCCGTCCACATGTAGCTCCTCTGCTGAATTTACAGTGACCCCAGATCCTGACTCAGACGTTTGTCTTTGCATGCTTCTCCCCAGATCCCTAACCTTCAACACACCACACGGAGACAGACCTAAGCACGTATCATGAATTTCACCTCTCTCCATTTTGCGTTCTTTCTCAAACTGCATCTTCTTAGAAATTACATTTTTCAAAAGGCTTGATGCAAAAATTGCTTTTTTATGAGGGTCCTTGTCATCAGCGTGACTATATTCCATTTCACACCGTGACCTGGCCAGCACTGAGCCGTGTACCTCCCTGGACCGTGCGCTTGAAGACTTCGGACGTCTAGTTCCTTCGCGCACTCCTGTTTCAACATTACAGTGGAAATTAAGGGTCACCTCACGCTGTTTGTCCTGGACTGGACCCCCGGGCTCGTTCTGTTTACTGCTGCTAGATACATTTACAGATGGGTCTTCATTATCTATGTTTGGGATAGCACCCTGGGGATGCTTCATTTGAGCTATTTTATCCTCTGCACTTTGGTTCATTTCTAAATTGGTATTTTTATGCGCAGTGATGCTGTGCTCCTTGCTACGCGAAACATTTCTGTAATTCCAATCCACGAAAGCCCACTTATTGAGTCCATATTCCGAAATAGACGACTCGCTGGATGTACTAAGATTGATGGCATCAAAGTATGGACATGCCAGGCTGCGGAAAGACTTGGCCGTTAAATTACGCACCTCTTTATCAGCATCGTCCAGCTCACTGATGGAGCTGGAAGCTCCACTGGAGTACTCATTTATATCTTTCCGTCTCAGTTTGGTCGCCAGGTGCTGACGGCCGGGGGCCGGGATAAAATACTGCGCTCTATCGCTCAAGGGCCCCGCTCTGGCGCCAGCGTTCACAAGTGACAAGCGGCCCCTGTCGCCGCTGTCGGGCAAAGGCGGTTCGTTGACGGCCCTCGAGGCCGTCTGTATTGATAAGTGAATCTTCCCGGCGTCCCTTTGGTTTCTACAAAAGCTTTCATCTGAACTGGCGAACTTATCAGACTCGAAGAGATCACTCTCGTCCTGCTCAGTGCTGACAACCCGTCCTCCGAGATTAGCCTGGATTTTCGAGGCGCTCTTTCCTTCTGATATCAAAGTTTCCTCGTTAGTGTTATCCGTCTCCAAGGTGGCGTAATCCACAAAAGAATAAACCAAGTTGTCGTCTTCAAACTCCCAGCGAGTCCCTCTGCCCAGGTCATAGTCTACGTCATGGTCCAGTTCAGTGAGTTGGATCTCGTGTGTGGTGATGTAGTGGGACTCATCTTCCCCGGTGTCAAAGCCGTAGTGGTGGGACAGCAGCGCGCCGGCCTCGTCATCTTCATCTTCGGTCTTACTGTTCAGATACATGTCCGTGTAGCGCAGGTCGTCGCTTTCGCTTTGCGCCAGTTCACTACACTCGCTCGTCTCGTGACCATCAGCTTCCCCTAATTTATTAAAGTCGGCGTCTTTAAAGTCGCTGTTAACGACTGGTTGATTTGAAACTGTATCCGCCGATTCTTCTAAAATTAACTTCTCATTCGCTCCTTGTTTAGAACCGTCAAATTTACTGACAGACAGTTGATTTCCTTCACCGGTGAAAGACACTTTGACCGTCTTTGCGCTGTCCGTCTTAGTGTCCATGTAGTTGGACTCGTCGCTCCTCGCTTCGACCTTGTTTTTAATGTCTTTAATGTCTTTGCCAGAGTCTTTGTAGGCTTTGTCCTCCGGGAGCAGCTTTTTGTGAAGTCCGGTGTCATCTCGGTAAGTGAGAGTTTCCTCGGCTGCTTCCATTTAGTCCAGTCTTGCCGTGTGGAGGTGGTCTGCGCGGTTACGGTGTTACCCTGACACAGGACGGAAAACTCTGAGGGGCAAGAGCGGTGAGAGCCTCAGCAGAGGTCCAGGGGAGGGCTGTGGGAGGGCAGCACAAATACGCGACTATCAATAAGCGCGAGAGCAGCACGCGGGGGTGTCCCGAGGAAAATCCCGTCATTATCAGATCTGATGTCAATATGTGCAGTTTCAGCACCATTGGACGGAGAACAGCTCCTTGTGTCCTGAGCTCTGCCTCAGGTCACGTTTCTCACAATGACGCGTTACAATGAAAATGATTGTGCGAGCAACAGATGGACCTATTAGGCCAACAATTTATTATAATCAGAGACATCAGAAATGAAATTAACTGGTCCTACTGGGGTAATTCAGTTTTATGATACTATATGCGCATTCTACAACAGCCTATAGATCTGGATATAGGCCTCTGTGCTCAAATTACAAGTCTGCTAAGGCTGGTTCTGTTAAATACCGCGAGCCTAATGGACTTCTGCATTTACCCTACAGGCTTTACATGAAACACTGGACCTATAACATTTTAAAATTATTATTATTATAATTTGTATTAGTGGTATCATGTGAGTAGTGTGTGTGTGTCTGTGTGTGTGTGTGTGTGTGTGTGTGTGTGTGTGTGTGTGTGTGTGTGTGTGTGTGTGTGTGTGTGTGTGTGTGTGTGTGTGTGTGCACAGCTGTCTGGAGAAATACTTCCACTCAAAGGTGCCAGTGTGCCTCGGCCTAATTGCAGATGTGATTTTACCATCCACACAGAGCCAGTGGGCACGTGACAGGAGTGAAGTATGGTCAACCATGTTATGTTATCATAATGTGGGAGCAGGCTCCCTTTGTTGTAATGACCCAGTTATTAAATGCATGTGTAGGTGTTGAAGACACAAGTGTTGTTTCTGGACAGGGCCCCAGATTGGAGGAATGCAGAGGGGAGGGGCAGTGACCAGTTGCTCCATGTGGAGGGCACACTGACAGCACTATCAAGGACACAGGCACAGGGGCGACTCTGTGCACCATCGCCTCTGACTTTTACCTTCATTACACTACAGTTTCACAGCAGACCAGTGCTTTCCACAATGGGTATATTCATTTCAGTTAAATGTTATGAACTACCTATGTTGTTGTTTTTGGATGATTTAAAACAAAAACACATTACTACTGTGTCCTATAAGGTCCTCACGGTCACATTAATAAATAAAGACAAATATTGCCTATGTGTGCACTATTTAACCATATTATTTCACCTGTCAGTTAACTGTCAGGGAGTGGCCATCAGAGCAGTGTGCACAGATTTTGTGTTCATACATATATATACAAACATATTTTCTGTAATTGCAAAAACCTTACACATTTGATAGTATTTATTATATTTCCTACTGTGGCCCCACAGAAATGTTAAAATGACCTCCACAAAGATGATAAATTTAGGGAGCTATTTAAAATGGGGACAGCTCTCACGCATGCCAGTTGAGATCAGTTTCTTACAGTGGCTACATTAAAACAGCAGGTGTTAAATCATGAGCACCATTAATCAGGGCCATCAGAAGCCCATGTGAAGACCTGGTCATGATCACGCAGAGTACAGTAACATGCAACACACAGCTGCTTCTAAAATGCATTTGGTCTGTGGCTCTGCTCCCTCCTCTCTCACCCTCAACCCAAATCATTCAGGGTAACGTAATGAATTTACCGTGACAGAGTTTGGATGGAGTGGACAGAGCAGGTCTGACAGTTGTTTGTTTGAGCTGACGTTGGTGTACACCAGAGCAAGAGCTGAGAATAGAGTTTTCATTTAAGCCGGTATTTAAGCTACTCTCCAGTTGGTAGTGTTCATCCTCTGATCCAAAGGTTGATGGTTCAAATCCCAGTCTTGACATAAAGGTTGGCGGTGTGACTCCAGCTCCCACAGATGAATACTGTCATTGTGTCACTTATCCCAGCACACCCTCAACTTCAGCGTACATTGTATGAATATTTGTGTGAATGGGTGAGTGGTTCCTTGATGTAAAGATCTTTGAGTGGCACTTGAAGGTGGAAAAGCACTATATAAAAATGTGACCACCATGACTATTAAATTATAAAAGCTAATTTGATGTTAAGTATTATTTTTTTAATTATAAAATATTTTTTTCATTTTAAGGATTTACATGAATCTTGAACTTTGTACTGTCCATGGTTTCCCCACAGAGAAGGAGAAAAGTAAAAGACAAAGTACAGTCACAGTATATAAAGTATATACACTACAGTCACAGTATATAAAGAGTGGGTCTTAATATTAGAACAACACTGCCTTCTGTAGTGCTGGTTTATGCTTGTTGTTTCTTTACCATTGCTGGTTTGTTCTGTCCATTACATTACTTGTATCTGCTGTCTGTTTCCATTGTTGGTATCCTTAATTTCTTTACCATTGTTATTATCCTTTTGTATTATTGCAATATGATGATAGTTACGTTACCAAGCTATAACAGTGACTCATTGTCCTCACATGTAAATAGTTCATATGGTCTAATGTAAAATGTCTGAAGAATGCAAAAGAAAAGCTCATTATGTTAAATTAGAAGAGGGGGTGGGATTAAATAAGTTTTCTTCTTCCTACTCCTTTTTGGGCAAATGTTTTTTGTTGTTGTTATTTCTGTTATGATTGCACTTTTGTCATATGTATATGTAAAATAATGTAAATTGCTTACTTGCTAAAAAGTAAATAAATAAATAAATAAATAAATAAATAAATAATAATAATAATAATAATAATAATAATAATAATAATAATAATAATAATAATAATAATAAGACAAATACATACATGTGCATACGAAGTTTGTGTTTTGTACATTCTATTAGACATTTTCTGTGGTTATTTATTTAAATTTATTCCTTCAATAGAGAAATGTTGTAATCACCAATAATACAAAATCATAAATTTGTGCCCTAATGTCTGTCAGGTTAAAAATGAATGAATGCACCCTCCTGTATGAATCACCTGCTCCGTGCGGAGCGGCTGGGTTTAGGCTGCACTGTTATGACATGTTTATGTTCCTTGGGAGATTGTGCCTCCAGCAGCTCGTCTTTATATTGATGAGCGAGCCTTCTGCTGCTGGAACCAGAGAGGTTTGAAATCCTGAGCACCTGCTGTGAAGTAGTCACCAGGTTACCCCCGGCAACCCTTGCCCCTCCCACCCCCAGGTTCAGAGGTCATTTGTGGATTGGAAAGTGTCACATGTGAGCTGGTTCTGGGGATGTAAAGGATTAACAGATACTCCAAACCACAGATAATGACATTTCACTTAGAAGGAAAAGGAATCACTGTTAACGGACTGTATTTCACATGCAGACGTCTTCATCATTGTTTAGTTACAATGTTATGATGATGTGATGTGATTTTTTATTCCACAAATTAAAATGCTAGATATAATATTTTCTTATTTTTCCTGTAAATGGCCGTATGCATCACATTAATCATTTGGTTTAGCCAAACACTTGTAAATGACATTCAACTATTCTCTCCCATTAAAATAATCTGTGCAGGGTGTAGATGGTATGTAACACAGAGAGGAGGGAGTGAAGACTGCTCTCCAAGATTTGACTTTTGCATTTGAACTTATAGTCTTTCTACATGTAAAACCTTCATAATGATTTGTGAGAACGCTAAGGTCAAAAACCCTTCTCTGATTCCTTGACCGATTCCTTGACAAACATAAAGTTTTATAGACATTCAAGTCATTTGCAAAATGGGATAACATGACATCTAGAGGTCAAGGGCCACACATGGGAGCCAGCTGCTAATGAGTAAAACAAAACAATAACTTTGGGTAGTTTTGCTACTATGTGTAGGCTCCTGAAAATTGAAGTTGAACAAGCTCGCTGCCTGCTTCCTAATGACAGTTTGATGGTTGTCTAGAAAGAAATAGCAAAGAGATGTTTGCTGTGGCCTCATCTGGTTTCAGTTTGCACGTGTGCTGAGTGTTTCGGAGACACTCTAGACTAAAAACAGCAATGTTAGATGCAGAGCTGTCGCAGATTATGCCAGCAATGGCAGACACGTACGGCTAATGCCTTCTGGCAACAAGGCTTCAGTTTCACTCCTGCTCACAGACCCCTGTAGCTCCAGCAAAGGTCAGCACCTTGTTAGGCCCATGCACAAACACGGAGTAATCTTATTGTAACCACATTAATGATCAACAAAAGAATGTATTCAAAAGCAATAAAAAGATGAATGACATATAAATACCCGTGGAAGCATTTGATGCTGATTTTCATTTTTATAATGTGATACTGAAACTGTATGTACTTGCTACTGTAATTTTCAATATTTGATTTCAAAATAAAGCTGAGAATAAGTCGGTGTCTTATAAAGTGTGAGCCCTATCTCCCTCTAGTGGTACAATTATTTAACAACAATTACAACCTGGTAGCTCTTTACTAAAGCATACTATTATTTGTTATAATCTACAACAAAGAAATAATTAATGTTAATAGTCAATACACCTGCATTATAGTAATTAGTAGTTAAACAAATGGCTATTTAATTGGCTGGTGAATTGTTTATTTTATTTTATTTTATTCTTTTTTATTGTTTTAATTAAATACTCCTAAACATCTCTTTGCTCTAGTCTAGCCTGACCCATTGTAGCCCCAGATTACTTCCACACTGGTAGACCCCCAGGGGCAGAGCTCACAGTCCCACGCCTTGTTGATGCTGAGGGCGCTGCGCCGTATCAGCCTGTGTCAGTGCCAGGCTCTCAGTGCTGCGTTTGGAAGTGGCCCAGGCGGACAGGACAGAGCTGTTTACGCCTCGGTCTCCTCTGCGACCATTGATGAGAAGTTAAAAACATGCGGGCTACTCAGGGATGGCTGGCGGCAGCTGGGGTGCTTTTCTTTCTTTTCGTTCGCGCAGAATCCAAGCGAAACTTTAAATGCCCTTCAGGATGCTCGTGCTCCAAGGAGACGATCGTCTGCGTGGGGGCTTCAGAGATCCCACGGACTATACCCAATGACATCAACTCACTGTAAGCCAGCTATGTTTTGTCCATTTCCACGAGTTATATCAGCTTTTTAGAATAGCCAATGATAGAAATGCTACTGCTCGAGAGGACACATACTTTTGTGTTGTGAGCGTCGCTCTGCAGTCGGACATCCGATACGCATGGTGCTCTGTGCGTCCAAGTTTGACTTTGATTTGTGTGTCTGTATCCAGGAGCATAGTAAACGGTTCCATTGCTGAAATCACTGAAGCCATGTTTGCACTAATGCCTTCACTGCAGCTACTGTAAGTTCTGATTTAACAAAGAAAATAAATGATGAAAACACAAGACTGCCGTAATACAGCCGTATTGAACCATGTCACAGTGGGCTATAAATATTACAACAATAGGCCTAGATATTCAACTGATCTCTTATATTCTGCAGACTTTTAAATGGAAATTCTTTGACTACGATCAGAGACGATGCTTTCTCTGGACTCCCACATCTTGAATATCTGTAAGATATTTTTTTCTGTTTCAAAAGTTATCCTTCACATCTAATAACATGTGCTGATCTTGTACTGCTGTTTTACACAGATTTATTGAAGGCAACAAAATTGAGAGCATAACTAAAAATGCCTTTCGTGGTCTGCGGGACCTTACCCATCTGTAAGTCATCTCTCATTAGGCTAACACATTTGCTGTATATGGTTCAAGCAAAACAAAATGGTATCTTCTCTTCTTATGGCTCTGTTTCAGATCGCTTGCCAACAACAAGATGAAGTCCTTGCCAAGAGACCTCTTTTTCGACTTGGACTCGTTACTGGAGCTGTGAGTAAGCAGTTGTGGCATCAGTAATGTGTCTCTTTTTCCTTTGTGCTTTCTAAAGTGAAGCTGACTCAGGCGGAGCAAAGTCCGAGCCAGCACAAATGAGGATAGGCCTTTGCTTTTCTCTTAAATCAAATCTGGTGCTTAACAACATAGCTTAAATGTGAAGACATCCATTAAAGTGCATTATGCAGCTGTTCGGTTGGGGGTTCATCACCTGCTTGTTTCTATGGATATGTCACTGCTCTGTCTGGAATGTTCCACAGTATGGCATTAAACAGCTCTGTCTTACACTTATTCAATCTCAGGTGGTTTTATAGCTAAGAACCTAGAAAAAAAATGCCATTCTGATCGTGCGTGAGGTTGCCTCTCCATAGATCTGACTGGTCTGGATTTCCATAAAGATAGAATGGTTTAATGCCATACTGTGAAACATTCCAGACAAAGCAATAACATCTTCATGAAGAAAAGCATTTGACAAAGCCTCCACCAGAAAAGTTACACAATGCACCTTTAAGTAAATTACACAGACAGTCAATATGTGTTTTCCTTTCAGGGCTCCTCACTTCAGTATGTTTGCTTTTTTATTTATCAGGGACCTCAGGGGGAACTCTTTTCAGTGCAGCTGTGAGAATAAGTGGTTAATGGTGTGGCTGAAGAACACAAACGCTACAGTGTCTGAAGTGACATGTGCTGGTCCCACTGATATGAGGGGCAAACGCCTCAATGACCTCCCACTCGCACCCGGACAGTGTATGTCTACAGGTAAAAACTCAATTTTTAAAAGAACTATGTTAGGTACTATAAAGGTAAGGCAAAGTTGACTCTTGTGTGGTTTAAGCCATGTTATAATGTTGTTACCTCATCAAAAACATACCTTTGTTTCATTCACATATGTTTCAGTAATCCTGAATTATTAAGATGTCTACATTTCCAAAGCTCGAAATGCTCTGATCCACCTTGTGATGTCATGAAGCTACCTTATACCTTTTGTTCAGTAGAAATTAGAAATTCCAGGACTGAAGTTATCCAAATGATTGAGACTGTGTGTGAGACTGTGTGTTAAACACTTGTGAATGAAACAAAGCAACTCCAGGTATGCTTTTGATGAGGCAACAACATTATAACATAGATCAGAAAATAGGGTAATATAAGTTCTTTAGGGCACTATCTTGCCCCCGATCTTAGCATTAGCGCTAGTATTAAAGAGGGGGCGTGTCCAGGTCGGGTTGTACTTCGCTGCTGGAGGCTGGAGTGGGACGGTACAAGTACATACTGTATATGGTAATGACGTCTCAAACCAATCTGTGACCGCTGTGGCATTTAAAAGCACTGCCAGGGTGGGTAATGTCTGCAATCGTTGCCTCATAACCAGGCATCAAAGAGGGTGTGGAAAAAACTATATATGCGTACAGTAAAACAGCTCCGGAGCCCCACGATGCACTAGTAGAATTGCCAGGAATATAGAATTTTGGATGGGCTGTAACTGGCTGTGAATGTGTTCCGAACACGCGCATGTGCATCCACACATACGTCAACCTTTTTAGTTTTCTCTGCGTTCCTCTGTTTGTTTGCTCTCCCCCTGGTTGCACCTGCTTCCACCTGTCCCGGCAGTCCACTACCGCGTCTCTCACCTGAGGTACGAGTTTCCACTGCTGCTACTGCTGACCGCTCACGTGCTGTGGGCTGTGCTCTGCTGCGGGAGGGCGTCCGGACAGCACAGGAACATCCCGCACGGACACGAACATGTTAACCATTTATCATCCTAATATATTTCCAAATAAAAGAAGCCTTGAGCATGTAACACGTTGTTTTTCAGTGGACTAGTTTGATTTTTATTTTTAGGATTCTGGCAATTCACTGAACTGATATTAATGCCTCTGTTTCTGTCTTTGTCCATTTCTGTAAACAGACTTTGTGCGTCACCAGTCCATCAGTGTTCAGGCCATGTCAGCGGACATCTTTTCCTTCAAAGAGGACATATATGTCGCCATGGCATCACCCAACACCAACAGCTGCGTAATCATGGAGTGGGATCACATTGAGATGAAATTCAGAAGTTTTGACAACATCGCAGGTTTTATTAAAGAGCCCATATTACTATATTTTCTGATCTATGTTATAATGTTGTTTTCTCATCAAAAACATACCTGGAGTTGTGTTTTGTTTCATTAACACATGTTTAACACAAAAACCCTGCATATTTAGGCTGAGTTCATCTCAAACAGAAAACACCCTGTTCCACTTTGTGATGTCATGTGGTGATACAGAAAATGCTCCACAGTGTTTTTAAACTCCATACACCTTCACTAGAATTATTTAGATAAATTCAGCCCTGGAAATGCCAGTCTCTACTGACTGTGATAGTGTTAACTTGAACACTACCACTACATGACATCACAAGGTGGAACAGAGCTTTTTGAGCTTTGGAGATGTAGACAGACTAATAATAAAGGATTACTCAAACATGTGTGAACACAACTCCAGGTATATTTTTGAAGAAGTAACAACATTATAACATGGCTTAAAGCTCATAAGAGTCAATTTTGCGTATTAAAGGACCTTCAACCAGTAATATTCTGCAAATGAAATGCAAAGTTTGTTTGTAACTTGTGGCTTTCTTTCTTTTTTTTTCTCTGATCTTTAAAGGGAAGTCTGTTGTTGGATGCAAGTCTGTCCTAATTGACAACCACATCCTCATCATTATCACGCAACTTTTTGGTGGCTCTCACATTTACAAGTTTGATGCTCAACAGAACAAGTTCACAAAGTTTCAGACTATTGAGGTCTCCAACATCTCAAAGCCAAATGACATTGAAGTTTTCCAGATAGACCGAGAGTGGTACTTTGTGACAGTGGACAGCTCCAAAGCCGGTCTGTCCACAGTATACAAATGGAACGATGAACCTGAACGCAACGAGACTGGCTTTTACACTTACCAGTTTCTCCATGAGTGGTTCAGAGACACAGACGCTGAGTATATCCAGGTGGATGGGAAGTCCTATCTGATCTTGGCCAGTCGCTCTCAGTCCCCCATTATTTACCTATGGAACAAAAGCACACTGAAATTCATAGTTCACAGTCAGATCCCAAATGTTGATGATGCAGTAGCGGTCAAAGCTTTCAGACTCGGGGAGGACTTGTTTCTAGCCATGACCTGCTACATTGGTGACTCCAAAGTTCTCAAATGGACTAATAAACTGTTCACTGAAATTCAGGCTCTTCCCTCTAGAGGCGCTATGGTTCTGCAGCCCTTCAGCTTTACAAACAGACACTACCTGGCGCTGGGCAGTGACTACTCCTTCACCCAGATATTTCTGTGGGATGCAGATGCAAAAACGTTTAAGAAGTTTAAGGATATTTACGTACAGTCACCTCGATCTTTTGAAGCAGTGAGCACTGATAGGAGAAATTTTATCTTTTCTCCTAGCTTCAAGGGTAAAACAATGGTGTTTGAGCATATAATAGTAGATTTAAGCTTATAATCAAATATTATAATGAGTGAAATGGAAAATTTAATAAGTAAAATGATTCAATTTGTATGTAAACGCATTATAATATCAAAAAGCCATTAAATGCTTGTACTGCATATGAAGGAAAATAGAAATCATAACCATAATGATAGCTTCTGATATTAAAAGAAAATACATACAGAAAATGTGACAACTAAAAACTTATATATTGCTATATAAGCAATATAACAGTGTGTGAGTTTGTGAGGTGATAACTTACTTCAGATCTCTATGCAAATAGCCAATAGGCCTATATTAGAGCTAAAATGCTTTGAAACTGTACTATGCTGCTGCACATGTTGAATGTAAATGTATATTTAATGTTAAAATGTCCCTATAAAATTTGTCAAATTAACATATTACATAACAGCTGTCTCATACTGTAATAGCACTTATTGTTGTATCTCGTTTGATTGTTGAGTGACACTGACATTTCATTGGATATTTACTGATTGATTGATTGATTGATTGATTGATTGAATTACCTAAAAATGTTTTATTGACCATTTTTCAAGTGAGTAAAATCGAAACTGTGAAAACGTGCTACTAAATTTCGTTAAAAGGACATTCAAATAAATGAAAATCGCATACTGACATGTGTTTGTTGTGGATTTCTGTTCATTTCATTTCGACGTTATCGCAAATTGACCAGGAAATACGTCATGACGCTCCCCCCGTGACACGGGACCAGCGGAAGTGATGCAGGTTTGGACAGTGGCTAATCCGTTTGGTTGTGATGTTTCTGAATGTCTCTGTTAGGACCAGTGCGCCATGATTTTACTCTAATTCACTGCGACTTTATTTAGAAGAAAAGTGTAAGGACATGGAGGGGACCCGCCGGAGTGAAAGTGAGTGGCAGGGGATGCTCAACGAGGTGAGTCCAATAGCAGTCACACTGTAGGAGGAGGGGCTGTATGTATATATAAGATAAGATAAGATAAGATATGCCTTTATTAGTCCCACAGTGGGGAAATTCCAGTGTTGCAACGCACAGTTCAAGAACAGCAGGAAAATAGTAACATGCAATAAAAACAAGATAATAGATAATGGCTAAGAAATAATTTAAAAAATGTATGTATGTATGTATGTATGTATGCATGTATGCATGCATACATGCATACATGCATGCATGCATACATGTGATGTTTCACCGGACAAAGGAATCTGACAAAAAAAAATATATTTCTCTTTAGTGTAAAATAGTGAGCAGCTGGTTACACCATGTATAAAGTGCATGCATGCCCCCTGCACTTTATACATGGTGTAACCAGCTGCTCACTATTTTACACTAAAGAGAAATATATATTTTTTTGTCAGATTCCTTTGTCCGGTGAAACATCACATATTGTAGTTTCTAGCTAATGTAATAACATGCTGACTTGACTTGACTGTTGTGCTCCTATGGATATTCAGCATATGATGTGTTTTAATACAAATATCTGTACACAGCCTCTGTAGTACTGCAGAGATTGTCTTTGAAGAAGTGATTGTATCTCACAAATCTCAGTTGGTTGAGAGCCTAATGCCAATTAGAAGGGGAAATGCCAATACCCTTTAGCTCTAACCTTTAGAAACACACGAGACAAGTTTTCACTAGGTTTGTAATTAATTACTTTTGTCTTGTTAGCATTTAGGGCCTTTTCTTCTTTGAGAAGCTAACATTGTAAACTTGCCTTCTACAGTTTGTCATCTGCAAGAGAAAGCTGGAAAGCAAAAAAGAAGCTCTTCTGATCCTGTCCAAAGAGCTGGACACGTGCCAGCAGGAGAGAGACCAGTACAAATTGATGGCCAACCAGCTCAGAGAGCGCCACCAAGGACTCAAGAAGAAATACAGGGAGCTCATTGTAAGTACTAAATGTGAATGATCTTTTTATACTCCATATCTACTTTTACTTAAATTAATTTGATTTATTACATAATCCTTAGGATGGCGATACCTCTCTTCCTCCAGAAAAGCGCAACCAAGTAAATATTTTATTCTGATTCTGTCACTGTAGATTGTGTTGTACTTGATCATGTGAAGGTGTTAATCTTAACTTGTTTAATTGTTATTTTGATGAATTAGGTCAATTTGGCACAGTTACTGAGAGACTCGAGAGATAAAAGTCAACAACTTTCTGATGAACTGAAGGAAGTGAAACAAAGACTTACAGAAGCTCAAGGCGACAATAAGGTGTGGCATATTTTAAATTTATTCTAAGATGTGTAGCATAATGTAAATAAAAGCTCTGCTCCTCACAGCTGCTGAGGATGACCATTACCAAACAACGACTGGGGGACGATGAAGTCGGAATGAGACATTTTCCTGCCCATGAACGAGAGGATCTAGTCAGACAGTTGGAGAAGGCAAGAGAACAGGTGATCAGATTTGTTGCACCTCATAATAATCAGTGTAATCCCTCAGTCGTCCAGGGATGATCTATAGAAAAAGAAAAATTAAATTCTTTAACTGGACAAAAGTTTTAAAGGTGCACTATGTAACTTTCTGGTTGAAGGTCTGCCACCTGCTTGTTTCTATGGATATGTCATTGCTCTGCCTGGAATGTTCCACAGTATGACATTAAACAGCTCTACCTTACATTTATTGAATCACAGGTGGTTTTATAACTCAAAAATACCTAGAAAAACAGGCATTTTGACTGTGAGTGAACTACCATTTCATAGATCTGACTTGGTCTAACTTGGCCTGGTTTGGTCTGTATGACGATAGAAAGGTTTAATACCAATGTGTGAAACATTCCACATGAAGAATGAACATCTCCATGGAGAAAAGCATTTGATGGACCCTCCACCGGAAAAGTTACATAATGCAAGTTTATTTGTAACACAATTTATAACACAGTTCGTACACAAAGTAATTCAATGTGCTTTACAGAATAAGAAGAGAAGAGAATAGAGTGCAGAATAAAAATCTTTCAGTCATATGCACAGCTAAGCCTGGATTTAAACATAGTCAAAGTGAAGACATTTCGCCTTTTGTCTAGTTGACACAATTAAATTTTTCTTTTGCTCATAATATTCTGTTTAAATACAAGACTTATGAAGGCGGACGCTGTGTGTTGCAGAATGAGCTCTTGGACCACAGTGTAAAGTCCCTGACAGATGAGCTTCAGGACATACGAGCAGAGCGGGATGTGTTTCAACAAAAGGCTCATCGTCTCAATGTGGAAATGAATCACCTCCTTGGCAATGATGAGATCCGCATGCTGGACGTAGACGCGCTCTGCATGGAAAACAGGTCTGAATGACATTTGAAGGGCCATATTACACTATTTTCTGATCTATGTTGTTTAATCATCAAGAACATACATGGAGTTGTGTTTTGTTTCATTCACACATTTAACACACAAACCCTGCACATTTAGGAGAGTTTTTCTCGCAAATGGAAAACAAGTGCTCCACTGTGTTTTTAAAACTTCACTAGAATTATTTGGATGATTTCCTGGAATTACCAGTCTTTACTGAGCTAAATGTTAACTTGAAAATCACTGTTTCATGACATCACAAGGTGGAACAGAGCATCGGAGCTTTTGAGATTTAGGCAGACTAAGAAACCAGGGCTACTCAAACATGTGTGAATAAAGCAAAACACAACTCCAGGTGTTTTTTAATGAGGTGACAACATTTTAACATGACTTAAAGCTCACATGAGTCAATTTTGCATAATATATAACCTTTAAGTCAGCACTAAATTGTGGCTTCATTTTACAGATATTTACACGAGAGACTAAATCAGCTACAAGAAGAAGTTACCACTTTAAAATCAAATCTGTCCAAGTATAAGGTAACTTAGCACACACAGTAGGCTATATTACCATGAATAACTTTTATCATGAATTCAATTTGTGGAATATATTGAGATTCATAAGGCCAATTTCCTTGTATTTGCAGACCGCTTTGGAGTGCCGGAAAAACTCTAAAATAAGTGGTAAACCCAACAGTAGTGCACTGACAGGTGTGCTCTCTGCCAAACAAGGTCAGGCTCTCATGTTAACAAATCACATGTAACGTTATTAAAGCTGCACTGTGCAACTTTTCTGGTGGAGAGTCCGTCAAATGCTTTTCACTATGGAGATGTTATTGCTTTGTCTTGAATGTTTCACAGTATGGTACTGAATCTTTCTATTTTCATAGACCGAACCAGTAGACCAAACCACATCAAGTTACAGGTCAGATCTGTTGAGAGGCAGCCCCGCTCACAGTCAGAATGCCTGTTTTAGGTATTTTTGAGCTATAAAACCACCTGTAAGTGAGTAAATGCAAGGTAAAGCTGTTTGATGTCATAGTGTGGAACATTCCAGGCAGAGCAATGACATAGTCATAGAAATAAGCAGGTGACGGACGCCAAACCAGAGAGTTACTAAAAGTGTCTAATTATGTTGTATTTCTCATGATTACAATGTTCTGTTTCAGTGAAGGAGTTGCTGTTGTCTGAAGAAAATGGCTGTAGCTTGCCGGTCACTCCCCAGTCCATCTCGGATCTCAAATCTCTGGCCACAGCCCTGTTAGAGACCATCCATGAAAAGAACATGGTGATACAGCACCAGCGCCAAATCAACAAGTAAGTTACAGATATTCTTGAGTAATAAACGTCCCATATTAAGCTATTTTCTGATCTATGTTATAATGTTGTTTCCTCACAAACATACCTGGAGTTGTGTTTTGTTTCATTCACGCATGTTTAACACACAAACCCTGCACATTTAGGCAGAGTTCTTCTCTCAAACAGAAAACACTCTGTTCCACCTTGTGATGTCATGTGGTAATACAGGAAGTGCTCCACTGTGTTTTTAAACTCCATACACCTTCACTAGAATCATTTGGATGATTGAATGATTTCACCCCTGGAATTTCCAATCTCTACTGAACTAAAGGTAAGAGGTAGCTGTTATATTGAAAAGTACCGCTTCATGACATCACAAGGTGGAACAGAGAATTTTGAGCTTTGTAAATGTTGAGACTAATAATGCAGGATTACTCAAACGTGTGAATGAAACAAAACACAACTCCAGGTATGTCTATGATGAGGTAACAACATTATAACATGGCTTATAGCTCAAGAGTTTTGCATAATATAGGACCTTTTAATGCAGTTGCTTTTTAATGCTGTTTTGCTTCAATATATCCCAGATTAATTTCCTCATTTACATTGAACTTTGTTATTAGAATTCTTGGGAATCGCGTGGCAGAATTGGAGAAGAAATTTAAATCACTGGAGATGTCGGGACTATGGAGTCTGCCTGGTATTTACATTTATATTATTCTTTTCCTTTCTGTGTATACTTACTACTTAATAACAAAGTTTATTCTTCGTTTTCCTGCTTTGCTTCTTGTTTATTGGAGGCTTAACTTATGATGTGTCTCTGGGATATAATGGAAGTAGGTTCTTTTCTTTATCTCTTTGACTGAACTGAACTTCCATCCTAAAATCAATCGTCACATTCATATATTTGTATTTTATTTTATTTATATTATATTATATTATATTATATTATATTATATTATATTATATTATATTATATTATATTATATTATATTATATTATATTTGTATTGAGATTTTTATATATATATATTTTTGTCTTGTAACAGGAGGAAAAGACACCATTATTATGACTGAACAGGCCCCTGAGTCCCCAAACTGCAACGTTAGTGAAGGTATAAGAATACATTTTTTATTTAATTACAAACAACACAAGCAAGCATACACTAAGATCCTTCTGCTGTCTTTCCTGTCAGGTGAAAAGGAGTCTAAACAAAACCAAGAAAAAACAAATTTTCCAGCATCACAAACATCAGCTTCAGTGGAGGGACCAGAGCTGAGCCAAACCTCCCCTTCCCAGAAAGATCAGGAACAAACCAGCAGCCCAGTGCCCCAGACTGTGGACCTAAATCACACAAACGCAGATGAAACTGGACTTTATGAGGATACTACTACTACTACACAGGACAGTTTAAATGAGATGGATAACCAGGATTGTGAGATGGACAGAGAAACTGAGCAGGCTGAAAGTGTGCTCTGTGCTCAAACTGCAGATCTTTCTTCTTTCAACACTGCTTCAAACACGGAAGAGGATGTCTGGTTAGCCCAAGAGACAGAAGCAAATACAAAAGGAACTGACTCTTCAAATGAGGAAGAGAACACTTAAAGACAACACAGATTAAAGCATCCATATTAAGATATTTTCTGATATATGGTATAATCTTGTTTGTTTCATTCACACGTTTAACACACAAACTCTGCATATTTAGGCTGAGTTCTTCTCTCAAACGGAAAGCACTCTGTTGCACCTAGTGATGTCTTTTGGACAATTTCAGTCCTGGAATTTCCTATTTCCACTAAACAAAAGGTAAAAGGTAGCTGTTAACTTGAAAAAATACCACTACATGACATCTTAAGGTGGATCAGAGCCATTTTGAGCTTTGGAGATGTAGACAGACTAATAATGAAGGGTTACTCAAACATGTGAATGAAGCAAAACACAACTCCATGGAGATTTATGATGAGGTAACAACAACTAATAACTAAAAGCTCACAAGAATCCATTTTGCGTAATATAGGACTTTTAAGATTTTTAAGATATTTATTCATCATTAGTGACCAAGATGATTGTTCCCATAAACACCAGTAAAACTGTTCAACCAGTAAGAAGACAAATGACTGGGGTCAGTCACTGTTGGATTTCAATAGCGACTGCCTGCCTGTTACACAAGTAAATTTTCCATTAATTTTTCTCAAAGACTTTTCTAAAAATTCACTTCAAGTATTGTGGAGGTTAACCAGCTACATGCCAACTAATATCCTTAATGTGGTCGATTTAAGCCAAAAAGCACATTTAAAAAGCAAGATCCTGCAAAATGTTTTAAAAACTTGGTGGTTTATGAACTTTCGGAAACATAAAATTATAGGTCTTGTAGTCATTAGTTACCACATAGCCCAGAGCAAGTTTGCAAACTTTTAATATATATATATTTTCAAAAAGTCTATGGGAAAAATTAAGTGTAGTTCTGGACCTGGGGTGGTGGACGGTCACTGTTGAGCTCCACAGTTTACTGAATTGATAAAGTTTGGCACCTAGACACAGTGATGTGATGGGAAAGACGTGGAGGAGGAAGAGGAAAGTTTAGAATACAATGAGATCCTGCTGGAATAAGACTTAAGAGTTTTGCAAGGAAGATCATTACACTCATTGTGGTAGCCCATATGTTTTAACGTCACAATGTTGATCAATACCAGGCAGCACGGTGGCTGAGTGGCAACACTTATGCCTCACAGCAAGAAGGTTATGGGTTCGATCCCCAGGTCACCCGGGCCTTTCTGTGTGGAGTTTGCATGTTTCGGTACTCCGGTTTCCCCCCATCAACCAAAAAACATGCAACACCCTTATGAACAATCAAGGACCGTCAAGGAATTCCTCCCTCCTGTGGCTCACCACCTGCAGAGGGGTTCATAGGGGTCTGGGTCTGGTGCACAGAGTAATGGGCAGTGTGCTGCCCCTGCGACCCAGCCGGATTAAGCGGGAGAAAATGGATGGATGGATGTTGATCAATACCTTTTGTTACAATGACTTAAACTATTTCACTATTTGCACCTTTGGCACATGAATGTTTAAGGCACATCTTTTTACGTTTATTTAATTTATTACATTTAATTTATACCAAAGTGTAGTAAGGGAAAAAACAAATTAGACAACAAAATTTAACTTAAACACTTATGTTTACTTAAACCATAATCCACTAATTCCACATTACAAAGATCATAGTGACATGTCTAAAGGTTTTTCTTACCACAGCTGTATTTACTAGTAGCACAATGACACAAAGCTGAATAAATGTCATGTCAGAGCAACTACACCCATAAAAGGTCTTTGTCTTCATTTTAAAATGCTTTTCTCTATGGAAATGTTATGGCTTTGTCTGGAAAGTTTCACAGTCTGGTATTAAACCTTTTTATCTTCATGGTGACTAGACGTTACAGGTCAGATCTGTGGAGAGGCAACCCAACTCACAGTCAGAATGCCTGTTTTTCTAGGTATTTTTGAGCTATAAAACCATCTGTAATTTAATAAATGTAAGGTAGAGCTGTTTAATGTAATAATACTTAATACTGTGGCACTTTCCAGGCAGAGTAATACCAGACATCCATAGAAACAAGCAGGTGATGAACTCCCAACCCAAAAGTTACGTTACTAATTCACTCTTTAAGGATTTAGGTTGTCGGTGTACTTGGCCCAGAGATCTGGAGAGGATATCCCAATCACGCAGCAGCCGACCCGGGGGCCTGCATTCCCGTTCAGCAGACTGGACGCGTCGCCCCCCTGCCCCAGGTCGTCCTGGTGCTGGTGGACGACCACAGCTCTGCCCAGGACCGAGTCTCCTCCGAACAGTGTGGCATCAGACTCGATCATGGCTTTGATGCGGCCGTTCTGAGTCATGAAGTTGCCGAAGTCTCCGGGATGGTGCGGATGGTCCACGTGGTGGGGGTTGTAGTGCCCCCCGGTGGAGGCGCAGCTGGACCTCAGGTCTCCAAACTGATGGATGTGCACCGCTTTGGGCTCGGCTGTGGCATTGTTAAAGCCTCGGAGCTGTAGGAACACGGACAGTCTGTCCTGAGGGGACTCTTGTTTAAACAGGGCCATGCCGTAAACCTTTGGGCCGGTGCCGCTCGGCTCATTGGGTCTGATTTTACACGCTGCGTACAGGGTGCCATTGTACAGAGAGGCCTCTGGGGGGTACACACCCGTGTTATGAGCTGAGATGCAGTGTGGATGATCCAGCAAAGCGATAATTACCAGAGAGTAAATCTGCCTTTGAGAGGAGATACAGATTCAAAGGTAAATATTTAAAAATATTCTGTAGTGCAGTACATTTTAAAAGGGGTACTTTACTTATTATTTTATGTTATGATACTTCTACTGCAGTAATTATTTGCCCCTGTGTCTGTATTTTTACTAAAGTAACAAAACTGGTGGAGAGGCCAACTGCCACTACTGCAAACAAATGTACAAAGGGCATCCACTGTTGACAGTACAGCTTTACACAACATTTCTTTGTTTATTTAGCATTTAAAAGCGAAATGTCACTGAAAGAAAAACTAACTATATTATATAAACAACACAAAAATAATAATAATAGTAATAGTAATAGTAATAATAATAATAATAATAATAATAATAATAATAATAATAATATGAGAAGTCTTTTAAAGACTGAGAGAAAACGTTTTAAACACCACTGTTGGGGTACACACACACACACACACACACACACACACACACGCACACGCACACGCACACACACACACACACACACAGTGGCACTGTTAATGTAAAACAGCACACAATACATGTGTACACTGCAGTTTTTGTAAGTTTTGCAAAACTGCAAATCAGCAGTGACAAAAACAATATACAATTGTATATAGAGAAGCACTGTATAATGATTGACTATCTAATGATTGAGCATCTTAAATGTAAAATATTTTAACTGAATTTTTTAATCACAACTTCTACTTAAGTAATTTAGAGGTTTGTAAGATTTTAAGAAATTATTAATGGTTCCCCTTCTTTACAGTTTCCACATATATTTTCTTTGCACCAAACGGTGAATGCCTCTTACCAGAACACGCACATCCTCTCGTGTCTGTATCCTGCTCTGTGTAAGTGGAGTGTCTGTGTCGTGAGTTTTAGAAGACTCAGTTTTACAAAGGTCTGTTGTGTAAGCATCAGGGGGCGTGGCTCAAGGAGGGTCCTACCGCCCTTTTACAAGCCGCCTGTCTCCTATTTGGTTTTCAGGCCTGTGGTGATGTAAAAAGCAGGAAATTACTTTATTGGTTGTTGTTAAGTGTTTTGTTTTTTCCTAGAGAGTTGTGGAACTCACTACATTGTTATACTTATTTTAATGCACTTTGTGACTAGAAAAAACATTTCTTATATTACGCAAAATTGCTTAATTTGAGCTTTAAAGGTGCATTGCGCAACTTTTCTAGTACAGGTCAGATCTATGGAGACGAAACCCCATTCACAGAGAGAATTATTGTATTTTTTAGCATTAGAAACAGCTGTAATGAATAAATGCTAGATAGATGTGTTTAATATTATATCATGGAACATTTCAGGCAAAGTAATAACATCTCCATGGAGACAAGCAGGTGATGCACCCTCCACCAGAAAAGTTGTGCAGTGCACTTTTAAGCCATGTTAGTATGTTGTTACCTCATCTAAAACATACCCGGAGTTGTGTTTTGTTTCATTCACACCTGTTTGAATAATCCTTTATTATTAGTCTGTCTACATCTCCAAATCCTCTGTTCCAACTTGGGATGTCATGTAGTGGTAGTCTTCAAGTTAACAACTACCTTCTACCTTTAGTTCAGTAGAGATTGACAATTCCAGGGCTGAAATTATCCAGATTATTACAATGAAGGTGTATTACCACATGACATCAGAAGGTGGAACAGGGTGTTTTCTGAGAGAAGAATTCAGCCTAAATATGCAGAGTTTGTGTGTTAAACATGTGTGAAAGAAACAAAACACAACTCCAGGTGTGTTTGTGATGAGGAAACAACATTATAACAGGTCAGAAAATAGCATAATATGGGCCCTTTAATAGGGTTGAAACAGACAATGTCACACTTACATCCTTGTAGTTTTTTTTAATAACGTTTTATACATTAGTTGCAAAGTAATAATTTAACGTAAACATACATAGAGTCTATATAGCATGTGCAAAATATTTATTATCTACAAGCAAGAAAGTCTTATACACAAACAGTGTAGCATGCAAAAATCTACTCTTTCGTCTGGTTGAAATAAATCTTTAGTCCATAGTTTGGCATAGTTTGGTCATCTTTCTCTTTCTCGTACTTGAAATCATTATTTGCATCTCGTATTTTTCAGGGGTTTTTGTTAGATTTTTTTACCCCGTTACCCTCAGTCAGTTACCACCTCCTCCTCTAAATGTTGCTCGTGCCTCATCTCCTGCTCCGTGTGCTTCTCTGGACCCTCCGGACCACCGTTGGCTCCTTGTGCAGGGCCTGTAAGGTGCTGATCGCAGTCTTGGCCCAGTAGTCAAGCTCTTTGAAAACACGGTACACCCACAACTTCAGTTCAAACAGAATAGAGGGACAGTCCACCTGAGAAAATGAGAGAAAAAAAATCTGGTTTAACATTTCAAAATTCTGTGATGTGTGACGTCACATTTCACATTCTATTTTACTACAGTTTAGTTTAGTCTTGTCAAAGATGTTCTGCACCAGATTATAGCTAAATAGATATCTGCCTGATTTACAGAAATAAATTATACAATGCAATTACATTCAGTCAACAATAAGAGCAAAGAGCACACTGTCATCTTATAAAGTACACAATGCACTGACTAAACATTGCATCGTGATCTGTGCCTTACCTCTGGTCCTTTCAATGTGGAGCCACTTTGTGATTTAAGCAGCTCTCCAGTTTTGACAATCAAAAATAAAAGTCTTTCATGCACCATTTTTCTTTGTTTCTCGTAGTCCCCTATGTCCCCGCCGCCCAGCTCCTCCTCCTCTTTAGAGACCGCCTTGTCCATTAGTCCCCGACACTGGACAAGAGCAGAGTGTAGAAACCAGATTTTGTCCTGATCGTCCAACAGCGCTGACGAAAGCTGAACAGACACCAGTCGAGCATCGGAGACTGTCACGGTCGAAGAAAAACTCTCCTTCTTCCTCTGAAAAATAAAAATAAATTGAGTATTAAAAAGCAGAGGAGGAATAAAAGAAATGGAATGCTTTTGTTCAGTTTAAACATGTCCAGTCCTGTACAAATACATTTGACTTAGGAACAGTTCATAAGAGATTCATTCAGTGTTGCTAAAATCTAATACTGATACTTTGAAACTGATGTCCTAAAAATTCCCTGGGAGTGAGGCTAACTGAAGGCACTGCTCTGTCAGACGCTCTATTAGATTTTAATCTAATCTTTATTTTAACACAATCTAAGCAGAAAAGGTGAGATGATTTGTGCTGCTGAACAAGTCTCTCACATGTTTGTTGAAAATCAAACTCTTAAATATGACCATGAACGCTCGTACTGATCAAAGGCTTCTGAAAATGTGTTGTTAAAATCCATTTTGTATTTTTCAGACTATAAAACTTTTTGCCAGTGTTTGCTAATGTGTGCATTGTGTCTCCATGGTAATTGATGAACATTCCACCACAGAGATGCATGCAGAGCACCCCCAGCATGATGTCACTGCAAAGTATCAATGGCTGTTGGTAGTTTTCAGATTGTAAAATGTGATGATGTCATAATCCCAGATGCGGGACTAGAGCCAGATTTCCCCATTGGTTATATTGTACTTTGCCAAAAAATATTCTAAAGTTAAATTCACAAATGTTAAACCTGATCATTTCTGTGACTGAACTCATTAGAACAGAAATCTGCATTTAATAATCTTCATTTTTCCTGCCCCCATCTGTATTAAAGAGCCCCTATTACGCTATTTTCTGATCTATGTTATAATGTTGTTTCCTCGTTAAAAATATACCTGGAGTGTTTTGTTTTATTCACACATGTTTTCATTCACAAACCGACTGAGTTCTTCTCTTGAACAGAAAACGCTCTTTTACACCTTGTGATGTCGTAATACAGGAAGTGCTCCACTTTCTTTTTAAACTCCCTACACCTTCTTACACCTAAAATCATTTGGATAATTTCAGCCCTGGAATTGCCAATCTCTACTGAACAAAAGGTAAAAGGAGCTGTCAACTACCAGACTACCACTACATGACATCACAAGTTGGAGCAGAGCATTTTGAGGTTTGGAAATTTAGACGGATTAATAATAAAGTATTAGTCAAACTTATGTGAATGAAACAAAACACAATTCCAGGTATGTTTTTGATGAGGTAACAACATTATAACACGGTTTAAAGCTCACAAGAGTCAATTTACTATTGGACCTTTAACAATATTAATTTACCTGCCCATCTGTATTAAATATTATTGGCCTACTGAATGTTGTGATGCCATTTGAAACCCAGCGATATGTGCAGACGGAGGTAGAAGATAGTAAGTGGGTAGACCTACTTACTTGTTACTAAACCATATGTGTGGTGTCACATGCAACCACGCAGGACATGCTGTGCTATAATTAATTTTATTGCTGTTAATAAGAAATGTATAAGCTTTTAAGTGAAGTGAGGGTTGGGTTGAATGTGTTTTCCCAGAATTTGCTAGGGACCCATAAAAAGTGTGTTAAAATTTATTTGAGGTTTTTTTTTCCCATATTGGCTAAAAGTTCAAAATATACTTTAAAGGTCCTGTTTTACACAAAATGGATTCTTGTGAGTTTTAAGCCATGCTATAATGTTGTTACCTTCCCAAAAACATACCTGGAGTTGTGTTTTGTTTCATTCACACATGTTTGAGTAATCCTTTATTATAGTCTACACCCCAATGCTCTGTTCCACCTTGTGATGTCATGAAGTGGTAGCTATTAACAGCTACCTTTAATCTTTAGTTCAGCAGAGATTGGCAATTCCAGGGTTGAAATCATCCAAATGAATCTAGTGAAGGTGTATGGAGTTTAAAAACACAATGGAGCACTTCCTGTATTACCACATGACATCACAAGGTGGAACAGAGTGTTTTTGTTTGAGAGAACTCAGCCTAAATATGCAGAGTTTATGTGTCAAACAAAACACAATTTCCTGGTGTGTTTGTGATGCGAAAACAAAATTATAACATAGATAATAAAGTAGTTTAATATGGGCTCTTTACCTATGAGGAAAGAACACGGTGGTTTACTGTTTTCTGCACATTTCATTCTCTCACTCTCTTCACTACATCTGCATGAGCTGACCTGGCATGATCAGAATGTAATTGGGTGCTGAGTTTGTGTACAGCCTGTGGAACTTAGGACCACCGTGACAGATTATCCAAACATGGGCAGCATTAGAATTAGAATCACGGGATGACTAGCAGTGACACATATAACACAGACAACTTTTAAAAAACAGACTTGAAATGGCTGCCTTCATCATGATAATCGCGGGGTTACAAATCACATCACAACATTCTCTTGGCCTATATTATTAAACACAGTCAAAATTAATTATTTTTATTAAATTGATTGTTTTAAAAGGCAGATTTTTATTGTAATTCAGTGAGTTCTTGGGTCTAGTCAATAATAGAAATGATCAGGTCAAACATTTAAGAGTTTACATTTTGGATATTTCAGGTGAAAGTAGTGGGAATCAATCAGGAAAACTGGCTCTTGAGCGTATGACTATATTTTTGAACAGGACTGAAAAGTAAAAGTTTTATGAAAGTTTGAGACCTACTGAAAAGGTTTATTTTTAACAAGTTCATAGTTTGAGCAAACAAAAATATACAAATAACAAATAAAAAAAAATGAAAAAATGTCTACATTTTAAGTTTTATTAGATCTCAAGATCTGCACAAAATACTTTACATTTTTAAACGGGTACTTTAATACTTGAGTAGATTATTTCATGTGCAATTGGAGATTTTTTTTTTACTCTAGTATCTGTACTTTTACTTAAGTAACAAAACTGTGTACTTCATCCACCACTGTAAGGGACATCCTGATTAAATCATGTATGTCTGTGATTGATTAAACATGTTGGCAGCTTTCCTTTTGCCACTTGCTTCTAAATTACTGCTGAAGGTGGAAAAACTATCAATCAAACAAGCATCAGTAAATCAAAACCACACATTAGTGAAAACAAAAATACCTAATGCCTTCAAATATTAGATAACATTACATAGAAGTGAACTGATGCTTTGCAATTATCGTCATCAACATTCACTGTGCTGTTTAAATAAATTTAGTATTTTTTTTAAGAATATCTTAAAACTTTTTGACTCTGACTATATTAAAACTTTTTGACAGTGTTTGCTAATATGTGGATTGTGTCTCTATGATAACTGCTGAATATTCCACCATAGAGATACACGTAGGACACCCCCAGCGTAATCCCACTGTAAGTCATAATCAAAGAACCACTACTAACACCAAATGACATGTGTAATATTGAAAAGGAAGCCTAAGGCAGCATTGACAAGTCTGTTCCAGTATAAACACCCACCTTTAATTCCTGGTAAACACTCCCTTGGCTTCCCATTACATTCTACGTAAAACCATTTAATTCTTTTGCCACCCACCAAATGACTCTTATCTGACTTTTGCACACATCCTAAACCACTATCTCTTACTTACTGTTAATATTCCAAAGGTTTTAGTACATGAATGACAACTATTCACACATAAACACATGGGCTAGTTCATGGGAGTTTGACGTAAGTGGAAAAAATGCAATACTCACATAAAGTTCCAGCAAAATTGAGCACTCATAATGTAGTTGTTCAGCTATGGAAACAGCACTGGCAAGAGAAGTCATTCCCCTGGTTCGTCTAAGAGCCATTGGACCGCAGACTGAGAGATACAGAGAGAAATAGGCCAGCCTCCAATTTTACAAACCAATGGAAATGTAATTAATCTAAACCACAAAGTTGAGCTCAGTTAATTTCTCCTCCTCCACTGCACAGAGACTGACTGTGCTGGGTTTACTTCCAGGTTGTGAGTGACTTGAGTTGCATGATTTTGGCCAGCTCTCCGCCCTTTTCCTCTGGGAACATGATGCCTGGCCAACAGGAGCAGAGGGGTGAAAGGAGGAGCTCATCAACATATGCATGAGAGGCTTATCAGATTTACTGGAAGTACTTAGACTGCAGACAGTAATTATTTGGATAGTACAAATTAAAAAAGGGGGTGCAATTAATGTAAATAAATAAGAAAACAAATTATTATTATTTTATTCATCTTTAGCAATGTTGTTAAAGGTGCATTGTGTAACTTTTCTGGTGGAGGGTCTCTCAAATGCTTTTCTCCATGGAGATGTTATTGCTGTGCCCGGAATGTTTCACAGTATGGCATTAAACCTTTCTATCGTCATGGAGACCAAATCAGACCAAGTTACAGGTCAGATCTGTGGAGAGTGTTTGTTTCTCTATGTATTTTTGAGCTATAAAACCACCTGTAATTGAATAAATGTAAGTTGTTTAATGTCATACTGTGGAACATTCCATGCAGAGCAATGACATATCCATAGAAACAAGCAGGTGATGTGCCCTCCACCAGAAAAGTTACACAATGCCCCTTTAAAGCTGATGGAGTTAGCTGACTTAGATGTTTACTCAATTCAGTTTAGGAAATTAAATAGCCAAGACCTTGTATTGATTTGCAGAGACATCACGCTGGGGATGTTCTACATATATTTCTATGGTGGACTGTTCCCCTTAGTTACCATGATGACACAATGCTCACATCAATAAAGAAAAACACTGCCAAAAAAAGTTTTATGATAGTCTGAAACCTTAAGAAAAAATACAAAATGGATTTAAACAGCACACAGAGTTGGCTAATGCTTGTGACTGTAATGTTATCTGAGAAGGATTTGTTTAACAGCATCACCCATTGTAGTTCTAACTAAACCTGCTCTTTCTGATTAGATTATGTTTAATAAAGACCAGATTAAAGTCTAACAAAGCCTCAGACAGAGCAGTGCTTACAGTTACACACCCCTAGGGAATGTTGATGACTTCATCTACAAAGTATAAATAGGCCACATGTTTTACCCAGTGACTGTGTATTTGTTTTAACATCTGAAAAAGCTGTCTCATAAAATATAATGCCAACTTAAATAGACAAAGTGAATCAAACTCAGGACGCCAATGCATAATGAGACATGCAGTAATTTACCTGACGGTGAGCCAATACTGCTGGGAACTTATATTCAGGTCCTGCTGAGGCTGAAATAGGACAGGCTAAAAACAAATAATGATTATTTTATTTTCGAAACTAAGTAAGTACCAGAGTTTAAAGGTCCTATATTATGCAAAATTGACTCTTGTGAACTTTAAGCTATGTTGGCAAAAGGAGAAATTTAATTTGTCAACTGGACAGAGTTTATTTGGTCGAATACGTTTTGCAGCTCATCCAAGCTGCTTCTTCAGTTCTGGTCAGATGCTGGCGGACACTGCTTTATATCTGCTTGAAGGGAGGAGCTTAATTACAATGAAAATTACTCTGAGACAACACATATTTAAATACAGTTTCTGTTAGATAGGTGGGTCTATTCAATATGGAGTGGGAGTGGGGGAGTAGTTAGCATATCCATTCAGGGCCATGATGGTGTTTTCACACCTCTGGACATGTCCTGGCTAGTCCCGTTGTTTTCTCTGTTTGTTTTGATTTAGGTTTGAGGATAGAGTTATAGATGGGAGACAAATGATGTCTGAGACCTCCATTTCTGTTCAAGGAAGGATTCTCTTTCTTGACAAAAATAGCTTCTTTAACTCCCCTCTCAAACCAGTTCTTTTCTCTGGCCAAGATCTGGACCTCACTGTCCTCAAAGGAGTGGCCTGTGGCTTTTAGGTGGAGATGTACGGCAGATTGCGGCCCACCCTGGTTTTCTCGTCTGTGTTGATACATTCGTTTGAAAAGTGGCTGTTTAGTTTCTCCAATGTAGCGCTCACTGCAGTCTTCACTACACTGAATGGAGTAGACCACATTGCTTTGTTTGTGGCTCGGAGTTTTGTCCTTAGGATGGACCAGTGTTTGTCTTAAAGTGTTTGTGGGTTTGAAATAGACTGGGATTTCATGTTGTCTGAAGATCCTCTGTAGTTTTTCAGAAACACCAGCCAGGTAAGGAATAGTTACACCCTTTCTCCTGGGTTCTGGTTCTCTGTTGTCTTGTTTCTTGGCTCTCTTCGTTTTATTGAAAGCCCATTTAGGATATCCACAAATGGAGAGGGCTTTGTTATAGTATTGTTACCACGCAGCTGGAGTTGTGTTTTGTTTCACTCACACGTTTGAGTAATCCTGCATTATTAGGATGTCTACAGTTCTAAACCTGAAAGTGCTCTGTTCCACCTTGTCATGTAGTGGTAGTTTTCAAGTTAACAGCTACCTTTTACCTTTTGTTTAGTAGATATAGGAAATTCCATCTGAAATTATCCAATTGAAATTATCCAAATGATTCTAGTGAAGGTGTATGGAGTTTCAAAACACTTCATTAGCAAGGACCACGCCAACAACATTCTGCAATAATGATAATGATAATGATCAGTACGGGACCCCCCGTAGGTGCCTTATGGCTGAAAGACAAAGAAGAGAGGGGGTGGGAGGGTAGGGTCGAGATAGCGGGGACAAACTGAATTGGTGAGATAGTCTGCTCCAAAAGGCTTCTGGGAAATTAGGGGTGTGGTGGAGGTGAGCTGTGGTTCGCTGGAGAGGAGGAGAGGGAGGTTGAGGCATGGTCCTGTCCTGAATCTCAGTCATTCATATTAACTCCACAGTGGAGCACATCTGTATTACCACATGACATCATAAGGTGGAAAAGTTTGTTTTCCCTTTGAGAATTGAGGCTAAATATGCAGTGTTTGTATGTAAAACATGTGTGGATGAAACAAAACATAATCCCAGGTATTTTTTTTTTTGATGAGGAAACAACATTATAACAGATCTACAATGGGCCCTTTAACTACTGCAGTACCACGCCACTCCTCTAGGTGTCAGTACAGGCAGTGTTAGTGTAAACAAAAGGACATAAACAGAGCAGCTTCCCCTCGGTCAGAACAAGCAGGTGTTTTTAAACTTTAATATCTAAAATCAGGGACGGCTTGTCATATGAGCAGATGTTCTTAATAGTACTACGATCACAGCACTTTGTTATCTTAAAAATACCTGTTGAATAGCTGACCTTTCATTGAACCGACGGCATGAACGCTCTGGTGGGCTACGGCGTGTCCTCGGACTCGGAGAGCGATGGAGACGCGTCAGATGAACACAGTAAAATCAGGTAACTTAATTCTCTCTGCAAGAACAATTGTAATGGTTAGTGATGGGAAGAATACGTTGAAAATCTGTGTAGTTGCAGAATACTGAATATCTGCATTAAAATATATTTTCTAACGCATTCCATTACATGGGCCAATCAAAGTACTGTATTCTGAATACAAAAAAAAAAAAAAAAAAAACACATACAAAATTAAAACAGACAGTTTTATTTTTGTTGTTATGCATTAATGGATGTCCAATTTGTATTTTTTTCTCAATAATACCATGCAGTTCAAAGCCAGAATTGCCACCATGTATTCCTTTGACTTTAGACAAGTAACTGTATTCTGAACACCACCAAATTAAAGAGTAACTGTACCAAAATACAGGTACTCAAAATTAGTATTCAGAATATGTATTTCTGGTATATGTATTCAGTTACTTCCCAACACCGGTAATAGTTACACGTATATTCTCATTGAAAAGGTCTAGTCAGGAGGTGTGTCAAGACAAACCTGTGAAGAGCCGAAACTTCCTGCTTGAGGCGGATTCTGGGTCGGCATCCAGCGATTCAGAAGAGCCAGAGGAAGAGCCACCCACTCCACATCTTCTTGCTACACCACGGGGAAGTCTTCCAAGCCCCACACTGTCTTCCGGGGTGAATAAACTGCCCCCACCCTCCCTGCAGGCCTGCTCTGACACCAGCGTATTCACCAACCCATTCAAGGCTCAGGCAGACCAGAAACTTAACGCTCTGCAAAAGCACGTGCTCCTGACAGAACAGGCCAGACCCTCTCATATCGGAGGACGGCGGATCTGTGTGTCATACAGGAAGGATGGAAGATGCAGATTTGGTATTAAGTGCAAGTATGCCCATGACAGTGATCTCCAAACTCAACCCACTGACTGCCATCCACAGAGTGGTAGAGAGGCCCACACTAGTGCATGTGGTGCCCAGGGACCTCAGGGATTCCAGCATGACATGGAGGATAAGCCAGAGGGGCAGAAAGTGAACAAGAAGAGGGTTGGACTAAGCAACACTTTAATTCCCCCAAAACGAGCATTGAAGCAGTATGCAATTCAACGGGAGAAAGAGGGAGGCCATATCTGACATATCTAACCCTTGATAACAAAAGAACAAAACAAGGGGTGTTAAGACATTTATTTACAACATACAAATCAACAGTTGAGTGTCCTTACTACCTGTTACAGAGGTGCAGTTCTACTTTAGACCTATTTAAGATTTCTACATTTATGTGACAGCTAAATGTGTAATTTGTCTCTAAGAATTTCTAACATTTACAACTGTGTAGGTAGCAATACAATGTCAGTTTTAACATGAATTAATTGTAAAGACTTAACAGCAGCACATGTTTTATGTTACATAAGTATGTTTTGCTATGTTAATCTAATTGTATTTATAAAAACATTTAATTTTGATGGAAACCTTGAGAGACACACTCCAGATTAAATAGTTTACTTAGGACAGGGTGACTATATTGTATTATCAGCACTGTAACATTTCTTACACAAATAACTTGTGTTAATATAACTTATTTACAAATGCAACAACTTGCACATACTTTCCCTGATACAGAAAATCTAAAAAGCTACCAAAGGTATCTAAAGTAGAATAAACAGTACATGTTACTATATTGGTGCTTCTACACTTAGCTTAGGCAGTTAAATACAGTGTTCAGGCCATTATTATTATTCTCATTATTATTATTCATATAATTAGCTTCTGTTTTCTGTTTGTGTGCACCATCCTTGCTTCACATCAGAGCTTGTTTCTTGTTGCTCCCACACCACACTGTCCTCACGGGCCTCTGTCTGCTGGAGGCAGCTGCTGTTGGGAGTGGTGGAAGACATCACTTGATTGTCAAGAACAAAGCTCTCCCCATTAGAGGAGGCTGGGGCCTGTGACTGGGCGGAAGACACAAGAGCTGGGCTGGAGGTTTGCAGGTGAAGCTGGTTCACAGGTTGGAAGGTCATCTGGAGGATGTGGGGCTGCCCTGTGCTCTGCTGCTGAGAGGGGTACGCCTGCAGAGGGGGCTGCTGAGTCACCACTGCACTGGGGGAAGGGGCCAGCTGCTGAGGGCCCTGCACAAACTGCACAGGCATCTGGAGCTGGAGGTGAGTCTGGTCAGCGGGTGAAGGGGGGTCGATGGGAGACAATGCAATAGTTACAGGCACCTGCATGGTATGTAGGCTCTGGTCCTGACCCAGTAACACCACCTGATGACCCACTTGTTGGGTCATATGCTCCACCTGGGTTACCGCTGGAGCCTGACTCTCAGGCACAATCTGACCCACCTCCAGACTGCCAAGCTCTGTGGGCACAGGGATGCCCTGTAGCTCCAGCAAAGACGCTGGGGTGGTGATAAGTGCTCCAGCGTTGGCTGCAAGTGCCTCTGCTATTAAAACTTCTGGATGGCTTTTAGCCTTGTGGGCCACAACACAGTCCTTCTTCTCAAATTTTTTGCCACAAATGGAACAGGAAAACTGGTAAGTAGCATCAGCATCATGCTTTTTCATGTGCCAGTTTAGTGAAGCTTTTTGCCGGCACGTAAAGCCACAGATCTCACACCTAAAAATGAAAGAGTAAGATGCTGTTCATTCAAAAATAAAAGTCACATCAGGCCAACAAATATGTGTACAGAACACGTACTGTAGAGGTTTCTCCCCTGTGTGAATCATGCGATGCACAGCGAGGTTGTGGGAGCTCTTAAAGGCGCGAGCGCAGTACTCACAGATGTAGTCTCTCTGATCTATAAAAAAAACAACAGTGCTGGGTGATGGTGTTGGTGTTGGTGTTTACAATTCTACAAATATCTTGTGTGTGTTACATACCAGTGTGATGCTTGGCGTGACGCAGCAGCTGCTTCTGTAGTCTAAACAACCTTCCACACGATGGGTGTGGGCACACATATTTCTTCTTTAACAAATGCTGGTATTTAATATGGTGCTTGATGGATAAAATAACAATACATTAGCATCTTATAAACTACTTGACAAATAACATTAAATCATTAATCATATGTCACAGTTGAGACAGACCTGTAGGTAACGTGGATGTGCCAAGACTGTGCCACAGCCCTCCATCTCACAGCGTACATACTGAACTGGAGGCTTTTTCCTAAAAGGTATATAAAATATTAATTACAATCAAACTCTAATGACTCCAAATTCTAAGTGCATGATTGTACCTTCGCTTTGGCAGGCGTGGAGTTTTGTCATCTTTTTTCCTTCTGCCTCTCCTAGCACAGAAGTGAATATAGTAAATGATGGGCATCGTATTTGCATTGCAAAGTCATTATGGATGTGCGCTTACTTCCTGGGTCCTCCTGTCTCCTCTGTATGCTTTTCTTCAGCTTTAACCTCCTCCTCTGCACTCTCCAAACTTTCCAGATCTGTTCCTTCCTTTTTTATTTCTTTCTCTGCTTTTGGATGCTTATCGGTTTCTTTTTCTCGCTTTTCTCTTTGTCTCAGAGGAAGCCGACGCTTTGGTTTAGGGCCTTCCCTGAAAGAAATATAAATTTAATAAGTTGATTAAACACTTATTATGCATTCTTAGTAAATATGATAAACTGTAAACTCCCACTTTTCTCCTTTTGGATCATAGCTCTGGTCATTTAGGTCATCTCTGAAGGGAACATCTTCTTCACTGCTCTCGGCTTCTTCATCTTCTGCACTACTGAATTAAGAAAACAAAACTTTATAGCATCTTTACTGATACTTTGCAGCTGATGTCATCAACATTCCTTGGGGGTGTGATGCTAACTGCAGGCACTGCTTTAATCTGAGATTTCTTCAAAACAATCTGACCAGAAAGAGCTGGTTTAGTTGGAACTACAAGAGGAAATCTCAAGGTTCACCTTTTTGTTGTTCTTGAGTTTTCAGACAATTTTAAAACTTTTTTGTCAGTGTCTGCTAATGTGTACATTGTGTCAACATGGTAACTCCTGAACATTCCACCATGCAGATACATGTAGAACACCCCCAGCATGATGTCACATTTTTCAGATTTCTGCTCCTTGTATTTGTCATTACCTGATATTTGTCAGATCCTGAAACTGTGGCTCTACATCTAGTACATCTTCATTGAGGTCATCTCCTTCTTCTTTCTTCTTACTAAAAGTTTTACAGACACCACACAGGAATAAAATAACCAACTGGTATGACACAGTGAGATTATATGTAAGAAATCATGTTTTAGTTGTTGGTACCAATGCACCATCAATAAAAATGCTCCAAAATAATACTTACATTTCAAACTTCTTATTCGTTTCTTCATCCACTGTTGAGACAATTTCAAATATAAGATTGATTAAGTGTCCATGGTACCTGTCTATGACTTTTGTATAATCGTTTATGGATTATAAATGAACTGGCAAACAGATACTGTTTACTATTTAGCAACCAAATTGAAAGCTCACCAACAGGACTTTCAGTTGTGGGTTCAGTCTTGCACACTGGTTTAGCAGGGCCCCGAGTAGCCCGACCAGATGCAGGCTTGGCACGGCTCTGAGTTGAAAGTTTCTTAGCAGGAAGAGCTATAAGAACAAATTAAAAGTCACCATTATGTACAGTGTATTACAGTAGGGGTATCCAAACTTTTTTCACCAAGGGCCGCATAGTAACATATTTTTGATACTAGTATATGCATTTTACATAACTTTGACAGAGCCTTAGCCTTTAAAAAGTCTTGGAGGTTGCAGTGATAAAGATACTTGAATATGAAGTAAAAATGTACTGCCTGTGTTCATTTGGGCCAGTTGTATTACAGTATTCTGATTACCTTCTGCATCTGTAATGCTTTTCTGATCATGTGACCTGCAACAGAATTGAAAGTAGGTGAGAATAGTACAGAACTGAAGCAAAGCTAAAAATCACAGGTAGGTTCTGACAGGTGTGTTACTCCGCCCATTTTATGCATGTATAAAAGGGGGACGAGCTTTTCTTGTCATAACATTAGCATTTGATAGCACATTGAGTCGTACTTTGGATTTATTAAAAACTTACTCAGTTGTTTGCGGCATGTCAACAGTGATCCCTGCCCCCGCTTCTTGTCCACCTTCAGGCTGCTTTTTTCGTTTGCCATTTGAAACTTTGCGCCTCTTGAGTGTCGCAGCATCAGTGTTCAACTCCTCTTCATTTTCATCCTCACTCTTCGCCTCTTTCAGCCATGCCGGTACAGTCCTCGTTGACCGATCACGCAGCACCCTTCCTGAGCTTTGTGGGCTCAAAGACGCCCCATTTACATCCGTGGCTGGTGCAGAGCCGCCGGATCTCGGGCGTCCCACTGCCCGCTGTCGAAGCCCCCTGCGCGGTGTCGTGCTCTTACCATGATCCGAGGTCTGCTCTGTGGCCTTGTCCTCCGCAGACACTTCGCCTGTATTTACTTCCTCTGTTCGTTCACTGACTGCTTCCATCACAGTGAAGACTATTCAGTTCAGCCAATGAATCACAAAAGTCGAGCGGGTTTACTTGCACTTTCTGAAGTCGTCCGTGTTTGTTTTAAGAGCGTTTTGGTCGCAAGAGGCCTTTATCCAACTGTGCCTCATTTTCTACGAATGCATGATTTGTCGGCAATTATAAGGACTAATTCGTAAATTAGAAAATAAGAACTTTACTTAATTATCTATTCAGTTATAAAGCAATATAGTTTTTTAAAGAAGCAGACCCTATTTTGCGTTCTTAAAGCTATAGTAAACCTACTTACTCGTCCGGGCCTTTAGCGCAGCCATTTTGTGCGCTTTGTTGCGTCTCCTTTAAGCCAAATATAAACTGAGGTTACAGTCAGAGCAGCAGAGTGTGCCTTCAGATCTAAAGAAGAGCTGGATACAGCCACTCTGCGTTGGGCAGATGCTAGCAAGCTAGCGGGTTTGTTAATATATCTGCAGTCGGCGTACGGAACCAACGTTCACATGCCCTTTGGGGCATTGTGGGATTTGTAGTAAAAAAAACAAAACGACGCGATCTATCGACTTACCATTTTATATATAATATAATAAAATGTAATAAAATAAAATATAATATATACAATATAATATATATTATATTATATATTCTATATATTCTCTCTCTCTCTCTAATACTATATATATATATATATATATATATATATATATATATATATATATATATATATATATATATATATATATATATATATATTTTTTTTTTTTTTTTTTTTTTTTTGTAAAAAAAATTTTACACACACACAGACACACACTCCTAATACTACTACTATAAATACCATTAAAAAAAAAAAAAAAAAAAAAGATTATGAAATATTATATCGCTATTACGCACATATACACATATATCCACCAGATGGCGACATTGTCTTAACATCCCACAGCCTACTAATGTCCACTTTGGGGCATATGACCCTGGTGTCAGATAACTTTATTAGTTACATTTAGCTGCAACAAAGTGGGCCACACCATAACCAATGTGCATCAACAATAAAACATATTTTACATGTAAAACACTGTAGAATAAGCAAATATGTCACTGAATGTGCAATGTTTCTTGATGTCATACTATTAACCCAGTTTGCATTACATGTTCTAAAACAAAACAGGCTCCTGTTTTAAGATAATTTGAAGATGTGTTTTTGTGAGAAAATTAAGATACATAATAAAAGGTTGTGAGTGCTGCCTTCATCCTGTCCTTTGACACAGTAATGACTAATGTTTCTGGTCAGCTGTAAATTTCCATTCACAGAGGTTTGAAGCAAAATCCTCTCAATCTGAACCATTAAAATAAGATTCTGACTCTTAGTGGACCTTTGCACATTTTCAGTTTAATCTTCAGCTAAGTTTGTGATTGTTTAAACCAAAGACACAAAGAGGCAATGGGCAATTCTGTTGAAAATGCTTTATTTATCTATCTACATTATTACTATAAATACAATATTGAACATGTTTTGTTGTTAATATTATTACAAACCTTTTTTTTTTTTTTTTAAACAGCACAAGTCTTAAATGCAAAGGGGATTTGGGCATTAAGGCCCACACTACAAAGGTAACATCTTTGTCACCAGCATACTGCATCTGGTTCCATAACAAAACAATGACTCATGTATAAAATGTTTTTGTGGGACACAGTAGTTTTTCTTCTTTCATAAAGGCACAGGCTTCATTGGCTCTTAACTTAAGCACACACTTCAAAAAAGGCCAAGTCACCCTGTCAAAATGTGTCAAAAATAAAGGACTTGGCGTTCTCATTCAAGGACACCAAATTTAGTTTGAAACATGAACAACACAAATGATGCTTAAAATAACAATAAAACTATTGGACACTTTGGCATTGTTTCTACTTTGTTACTCTTGAGACTACTTAGACCACATGTAATAATGAAAAGAAATCGCATTAACAATATATTAAGAGTATCTCTTTCGTCTTCACAACGCATGTAATGCATATATTAAATATATCCTAACTTTATCAAATAACATCATACAAAAACATGTCAATAAATTGTTTTTATCCTTTTTATGCTGGACTGAGATTGAGCCAACAACTGAATGCACCCTCAATACAGGTATATGTCTTTTCTGCTGTAAAAGGCACCTTGGTATTGTTATATTTTAGGTGATCAACAAAGCAGCTTGTCTTATGTTATAAAAGGTTGGGCCTGTAGGATTACTATGCATTTTCATGCGAGGTATTGCTTTAGTTATCCAAAGCCCATTATTAATCTTCTTTACTTAGTTCAAAGTGCTGGCAACCTTCTCTTCACTTTTTGTACGGATGAAACCGTGTTTTAAACAAGACCCTGAACACAGTCCAGTATATACAAGTTAACATGATGTATGTCATATTGACATGAATGCAGTTTAATGTCTTCTTTTAATATAGAAATGGCACTCTATCATCTCTTATAAATATACTGAAGTGCACCCATAGCAAGCACTTGAGGACAGAAAGTAAGAGAGGTCCTGGGAAAGGAATCTGATTGAATAAATCGGAGTGCTGAGAAGATTTGCAGCCATGCTTCTGCTGGTATCGGACTAATGCGTAGCAGTCTGCAGATGTCTACAGATGTCAGTTGAAATGGAGTGTTTGTCAGAATGGTGCCATGTTCTCCAGTCCTCAGTCTCATCTATTTCTGTTCAAATTTGTTCACTTTTAAAAAGTCGAAAACTTCTCAAAACAGTAATAAAACACATAATAAAAATATATGTTCAGTCTTAAACTACTGCCAGCACAGTTTCTGAGGATGGAACTTCTCTCCATAGACCTGACTTGAAAACCTTCTCATGGTTCCTCATGAAATTCATCTTAAAATATTACTCCGCTGGCGACAGACCACATATTTCATAAAAGAAAGCATGCACACAAAATGCTAGTAAAGATAAAATACTTAAAACCTTCATTAAAAATATAAAAACAAAGGGCAAAAAGTAAATAAACCAAAAAGTACCAAACACAATCTAAGCAGACACCTTCAGCCAATGTGGAGGGCTAATATCACCAGCAAGAAGCATTGGCTAACATAATTAATACTCAAAACAACAAATACTAATAAACAATGTCTTTCAATAGTCTTCAATGGTGCTCGTTTTTGTCAGTAGTTTGACAATTTACTTCTTTTGCATCCTGTTTTTGTCACAAGGTTTTATGACAAACCACATATCTTAAATGCAAATAGAAAACTATGAACAAGACTTAAATATCTTTCTTTTCTTCATAAATAGGCTACATGATGTACCTTCAAAGTAAATGTTGCTATAGCAACAAAGTTAAAAATGTGTTTTTTGTAGATGTTGGTTTCTTTGAAAGGAATGTTGTTAAAACTTTGAACAGTAATGTTTCATAGCTTCATAGCATAGTTGAGGCTGTCCAAAACTGATGTCAACTTGAAATTATTTCACTGTCTTTGTGTAAAAGCATTTCTATGACATTTTAGAACACTTGGAGTTTATGTCCAAATTGAGTTGCTGAGACAAACGTTTCTTGGCCATTTTGATGCATAGTTCAATATGTTTGATAAACATCGTGAAGAGGCAACTGGAAGGCAGTGGCTGGGAAGGCCTGGGGCACTGCGTAACCTGCGTAAGCTCCTCCATAAGCTGCTGCCATAGCGGCGTTCTTCTGCAGGGCGGCTAGCGCAGCTGTGTTGGCGGCATAGTTTGTAATGGGCACATACCCTGCGCCATAGAGACTGCTGGCAGTTGGAATACGCTGCATATTGGGTGCCATGGCATACACGGGTGTGATTGGACGACCCTGGGAAAGAAAAGGATAAAAAAGAAATGGTTATGGTATTTTTTTTAAGTTCACTTAACTGAACAATAAGCCTCTCAAATCAAATTAGAGGGTATGTGATAATGTGCACCTGAAACGGCGGAGGGGTGGAGACAGAGGGGAGCACGGTGGTGGCGGCGGGCGTGCTGTTATGCTCTGGGTGTTGGATGGTCAGAGGGTTGATGATGTGCTCCACAGAGTGGACCTTGGTCTCCTCCATCAGTTTGGCAGCAGGAGCTCCACTGAACACCTGGTACTGTCCACCAAGAGTCGGCAACGCCACTGGAGAGAAAAAAACACCAACATGGGCATAAGCAACCCACAAATAATATGCACGCACATAGAGTGCAGTTATGAAGCTAATCATAACGCTAATGCTAAAAGAAAGCATACATACAAGAGTAAAGCGAGATGCCAAAGGAAAGAGGTTAGTGAGAGAGAATGTGATTTGGATTAAAATGCTGTTAAACTGTGGATTAACCCCAAAGCCCCAACACAAGCACATACAAACACAGAGGCACACACAGGCATTGTTGTACAGAGACAAAAATCTTTTGGGTAGGCCAGTCGCTATAATTACACTATAATTACTATATCAGTCGTTCAATACTTCCAATATTTATCGTGGATAGTTTCTCTTTGTACTAGTAGGACAAATTTGTTTGTTGTTTTTTGAGGTGTAGAGTGTTGAATAAATAACTTCTATAACTCATAGATACAAAGTATGTAAGTGTTGCAGTCTGTTTATGTATTAATGTATTTATTCATTGCGGCTCATATTTTTTAACAATATTGTACATTTAGAATTTTTTTGGGGAAAATTCTGCTTTATGGTTTGGTTTCAATATTATTGTTTACCATCTTTATTTAGTTAAACAATATATTGCACTTCAAAATTTGTTATCGTGACGGGCCTACTTTTGAGTCAGATGCAGATCCTATGATTCCACACACACTCCAACCAAGCACCAAGGGAAGTAGGTTCAAATACTTTATAGTAAATCCACAATATAATGTCTGTCACATACAATGTCTCAAATCTAACAATGATATGGACTATTTTAAAAATTGCCTCTTGTGAGCTTTTAGCCATGTTAGAATGCTACCTCATCAAAAACATACCTGGAGTTGTGTTTTGGAACGCTGTGTGTGTTTTCAATTTGAGAGAAGAACTCAGCCTAAATATGTGGTATTTGTGTGTTAAACGTATGAATGAAACAAAACCCAACTACAGGTATGTTTTAGATGAGGAAACAACATAATAACATATATCATAAAATATCATAATATGGGCCCTTAATCGAGTTAAATCAAGACAATCATGAGGTGCATTTTTCTGAATTTACAATATAAAATTGGGAAAACAATTATAAAACCACAACAGTTATTTTCTATTGATTAAGTTAAATTTAAGGACATCATAGTATAAATATCGGCATGCAAACAGCAGTAAGTTTCTCAAACCAGAGAGGTAAGAAGAAGACAGAGAGGACAGTATCAGGAGTATGTGCCAGGGCATAACTTAGGGCTATCTCACTGACTTGTGCCAGGCTTGATGCCAACTGGGTTGACAGAGGCTGCGAGCTCCAGAGTGGGCACCAGCTCATAAGGCTTTTCGGTCTGCTTGGTCTTGCCCTCATGGTAGCGGCTGTAGATGCCACGACCAGCAGAGTAACCCCCCAGGTATGAGCCGCGCGGTCCAGGGGTACGGTTACCTGAAGTGGCACGACCACGCCCTCTCACAGTACCTGCTTAAAATACAGGAGTCACATGACAAGGGGATGGGATTTAGGGCTATCACTGAGGAATAATACTGAGCTGCATGTCCTTTCTTATCAAAATACAAAGTCAAAGCTGTAACTGAATCTAAAAGTCTGTTTTTGGGGTGAATCTTTATTGGTCCTTTATTATACAAAAGTGACTCTTGTGAGCTTTTAGCCATGATAGAATGTTGTTACCTCATCAAAAACATACCCGGATTTGTGTTTTGTTTCATTCACTTATCTTTTAGTAACATTTTATTATTAGTCTGTCTACATCGCCAAAGCTCAAAATGCTCTGTTCCACCTTGTGATGTCATGTAGTCATAGTTTTCAAGTAACAGCTACCTTGTAACTCAAGTTCAGAAGAGATTGGCAATTCCAGGGATGAAATCATCCACATGATTCTAGTGAAGATGCATGGAGTTTAAAAATACATTGGACCACTTCCTGTATTACTACATGACATCACAAGGTGTTTTCTGTGTGAGAGAGGAACTCAGCCTAAATATACAGGATAAATATGTCAAAGAAACAAAACACAACTCCAGGTATGTTTTTGATGTGGAAATAACATTATAACATAGATAAGAAAATAGCATAACATGGGCAGTTTCATTTGTCCTATTTAATATTTTTTCCTTTTTTTCTCTGCATTGTCCCGGCATAGAATGGAGGAGACAGTACAGCAGTAAGAATGGTGTTAGAAATGTATAGTCACTCATATGGTAGAAAAGCTCATTGTTCATTAAAGGCAATGAAAAGTAAGGATGTGAAAAATTACCATTGTTTTGTATCAGTGGGAATCCTTTAAAGAGAAAACAAAATGATTGTTCAAGATTTTCCTAGTACCCAAAGACCACACATGTAATCAATTATTAAAAGGTAATGGTCATTCATCATTCATTAGTCCATCAACATCTCACTCTCTATAATAAAACATATCTATGATTTACTGTGCATGTAATGGTATTTGAGCAACAATTGGAGTAATAACTACATCTAATGAACAGAAATAGAGTAACAATTAAGAAATACCTTTGACAAAGTAGTCCCTGTTGGGCCCGATCAGGGTGCTATAGGGGTATCCGTAGTAGGCCAGTGTGTAGGGGTCACACTGGTACACATAGCTCTGCGGAGCTGCCTCTGGGGTAGTAGTGGACGCTCCCTTAGATGCCTTCTGTCTGGAGTACTGTTCCTTATCCACTGGTTTGGCTAGAGTCACTTCTATGCAGGAGCCCTCCACCTCTGTGCCGTTCAGGTGGTCCATGGCCTGAACAGCGTCATCACGGGACGTGAAATGGACAAAGGCATAGTCGCGGATTTTCTTGACCCGCTCCACACAGCCTGGGTTCCACTGGCTAAACACCTGAGAATAAAAAAACATTTAACTTCATGAATATTAATTATAAATCTGCTGTATGCACTGTAGCATGGGAGTAAACAGGTATGCCACCTGTCTGATTGTCTCCTCACTGGTCTCCATCATCAGATTCCTGACATAGAGGATCTTCACTGTCTCCATGACGTCCTCATCCACATCAATCTCAGGCTCCGCCCAGTCCACGGCGATCTGATGACCCCATAGCTGGATGCGTCCAGGCATCAGCTTCCTGCGCGCCATGGCAGCTGCACGGTGGGACTCATACTCAACAAAGGCAAAGCCACGATTCTTCATTTTATCTGCAGCACTGGCATAAACTATGACATCCAGAACACCTTCAGTCACCTTGGAGACCTCCTCCAGGATCTCCTCACGCTTTTTGGTCTTGGGGATGCCACCGATGAAAAGCCGGCAGTTGTCCACTGAGGAGCAGACACCAAGTAGCCGCCCAGGTCTCACTTCGTAGTTGTTCAGCTCCCGTACAGCCCGCTTCGCTTCATGTTTTTCTGTGTACATCACAAATGCATAGCCACGGTTCTTTCCATCAAAGTCCATCATTAGACGCATCTCATAGATGCGCCCAACAGACTCAAAGACGGGCACCAGCTCGTCTTCATAAACGTCTCGTGGGATCTTGCCCACAAAAATCTCACAGCCCCGCGGAGGAGAGGGACTGTTCCAGCCAGGTGGGGGGCCATATTTACGCTGTCCATTTTCTTGGACCATAGTGTAGCCAGTGCGCTCCATCAGGGCCAATAAAGCAGGTTCATTGTGTGCACCTGCCACACCTTCAGGAATGCTCATGTGCCCATGGGGCGAGCTGTGGGACGAGCTGGAGGCTTTGGAGGGTTTGGACAGAGATGAGTTACTGCTCATGGCTGAAGAAGAAGCTGAATCTTCTGCAGTCATTCTGACAGGACCATTCGATTCTGAGCCTGGAAAACAAAAAGTATAACATTAGACATATGCGCCATACAGGACATTTTCATCTTAATACCTATTAATTTTAAATAAATACCTCTAAAATATAGACAGAGATCATATGGTCTGGATATAAACATAAAAATACTGCATCTATAAACCTCTTTATCGGAGCGTTTACAACCTTGTTTTGCAGTTTCTCTGATTCCATGTTGACCTCTGACACCTGTCAGCGGCAATGAAGGGCTGTAAACCCTGAAAACACTAGATCAAGGTTCACTCAGGACTTGGTCATATGCCCAATAAAAGTCTACAAAGAGATTGGTATAACAGGACAAAAGTGTTTCGACTAACAGTGACAAGGCACACTTAGTTACTGAGTACTGATACAAATGTGTCTTAACTAATCTAGAGGCCTAAAGAAAAGTACAAAGATGAAGGACACTGGTTTTCAATGCAAAAAACATTTAAAACTAAAGATCAATCCACGCTTGACGAGTAATAGGAGTGTGTCACAAGATTGCAGGATGGAGATACTGTAGGTGAGGCAGTCAACAAAGGTTAAACACTACAAAGCCACGCCGTCATGGTAACGCTCACTCTCATTCACCCTGACCCAATATCCCACCCTCCACTCAAAACACAGCACAAACACTCACACCTCTACACGGCACTAAACTATGAATCGTCTAGACTACAGAGTTCACTAAACTTGCTAATTCCTCATATAGTAGTAAATAAAAAAAATAAGTTTAATTTTAATTTCTTGAAATCCATGGAAAATAATGCAAAGCAACAGCAGTTCCTTGATGCAGTTAAGGCTGACATAACAGGGCATGCTTTACTATGTGACTAAATAAGTAATTAATTTTACAATAAAATAGTTACTTATACTGTGAACAATGTGTGAAAACTTTGAGTAACAATAATGTAATATGTTTGTGCTTTGAATCACAAGAACACTTTATTTCTACAAAAAAATAAAAGTAAAAATAAAAATCTATGTAGCAGCACACCGTGTTTTGCAGCCCAGTCCATTCTTGGTTTGTTTCTTTTGACTACATTTCTTATCTCAGGCTTATCTGGCAGCACTGATGACAAAGGGAGGACAAAATTCAGCCTGGGAGTTCTGCCCAGTGATAACAAGTGCCTTTTTGCTCCAGACGTTTAGGTTAGACCCCTGTCCTGACTGTATTGCCGTATTGATGAGTTAAATAGGAGTTAACATCATATCACCAAAAGGCATTCTCTGCTGATTGCATCCAAGTCTGCTGCTGCGTGCGGGTGGGTTTTTAATTTATCACATTGTACATGCTGATTCATGGGAACCTGTTGAGGAAAAAAACAGGTTCCTATAGAGTAAATGAAGGTGGGAATTAGCTAGTTTGCTGTAACCTGGCTAAAACATATTACCTCTTTATGTAGGTGAATATTTTTATGTGCGTTGTCCCTGATAAATAAACAAATAAACTTAACCAAATCCTTTGTAATTAGATCAACAACCTGATTTAAAGTTCAGATTACAAAAGGTAAAAGTTAGAGTTGGTAGTAGCAATGGTGAAGGGTAGGATCTGTCTCCAGGAAATGAATGTCAATGTCCCTGTAAGACGTGTAAACCCACTGTGTATGTGTGTGTGTGCATGTGTGTGTGCATTTTTGTGTGTGTGTTTGTGTGTGTGTGCGTGCAGTGAAGAGAAGGAAACCTGAGGCAGTGGCAGCAGGTAGATGATTAACTTTGACCGGCACTGCTTTAAGTCACATCACACTGACGGGATTAACACACAATGTCTTTATGTAAAAAGTCATCAACAACACAATAACATTACTACGCCTCAAATCTGTGAGCGGAGAGGCAGGTAAAGGTCAAAGGTTATAGAATGACACTGCATAGAAGAATAGGTAACCAGCAGGTCAATCCGAGGGTTAAAATGTGGCTAAGATCGCATATAACCTTGTGTTTATGATTGACAAAGGCACCTGATTCTCTTTCTATTAACAGTTATATGAGATGAAATTGTTTTACAAGCAGAGAAAAAGCTTCCTCAATGTTTTCTATAGGCAACAGTTTCTAAGCTACTGTCTTAGCTTCCTGTTTCTCCATTAAGAATGAGCTTTCAGTTAACGAAGATGTCTTATGTCTACAATGAAAAGAATAATTATGCTATGCTATGCATTCACTTTATTCCTGCAGTCCTTCTGGTAAGTTACAGGCAACTGTTGATTAAAGTTATACACTCCCTTTCCTATTTGACAATGACTCACAATTCAGGGAAAAACATTTCAATTCATTTCAGAACTTTAGTTTCATACAAAAAGGTAGAACTGATTAAGAACTCTCACAAATATAACTAGTAAGAATACCAGATTTCTTGACACCAAACTGCAAAATAACAATGGAGCAGATAAAACCACAAAAACACAGGGAAGTGAGACTGAAACAGAGCCTAAAGCATGAGAAATGCTGTGCTGGAGAGCTGGTGGTGGAGAGGAAAGAGGAAGAGCATAGTTACCTCAGCTTCTCCAGTCTGCTGTGCTGCCTGAGTGTGGGCCCACCTCCATGAGAGACAGGTACAGCAGGGCACAGAGCTGAGCCTGCCTCCTCTACACACACACACACACACACACACACACACACACACACACACACACACACACACACACACACACATACACAGAGAGAGAGGGCGGGCACAATACAGGTAGCTCTATACGCTTCCTTCTTTCTCTAACTACCACTGGATATCCCTGTAGATGTGACTCAAACTATTGCAGCTTTAGTTATTAACAGTGGTGGAAGAAGTACAAAATTTTGTTACTTAAGTAAAAAGTATCAACTTTAAAATCTACTGAAGTACCTAAAAAAATATAGTTAATTATAATACTTTACTACTTTTACTTTGTTACTTTCCACCACTGGTTCTTAATAGGCCTGTCACAATAACTTATTTTGAAGTAGGATTTATTGCTACAGAAAAATATCCAGACAAAGGGTAGCGCTGTTTGCCTCCTTTTCTCTCTAACCACCACTGGATATCGCTGTAGATGTGATTCAAACTACTGCAGTTTTAGTTATTAACAGTGGTGGAAAAAGTACTCTGTTGTTACTTAAGTAAAAGTACTGATACTGGAGTACTAAAATATTCAAGTAAAAGTAAAAGTATCACATGAAAAAAATAAATTTCAGTAAAAGTATTAAAGTACCCATTTAAAAATGTAGTTAAAGAGTAAAGAGATTAGATGGTAACTTGGACCCCAGGGAGAATAGTCTTTACCTCTGTAAACACTAATGGGGATCCAATAAATAAATAAATCTAATAAAGCTTCAAATATAGAGATTTTGATAAAGATTTGTGCTGAACAGAAACAACCAAATGTATATTTTTTTCTAGCTGTTTTTATTTGTATATTTGTGTTTCCTCAAACTATGAACATGTTAAAATGGAGCAAAAAAAAATAAATAAATAAAATAAAATAAAAAATTAGGGCCCTAATTTTAAAATGAGTTGTTTTCCCTAATTTTTTCAGTAGGTTTCACACAATTATTTAAAAAAATACTTTTACTTTTCAGTCCTGTTAAAAATGTAATGGAGTAGAAAGTACAGATACCTACTCTAAAATGTAGTGAAGTCAAAGTAAAAAGTATCAACTGTAAAAGTACAGATACGTAAAATTTATACTTAAGTACAGTACTTTACTACTTTTACTTCTTTACTTTACACCAGGCCTGTCACAGTAACTAATTTTGATGTAGGATATATTGTTACAGAAAAATGTCCAGATAAATGATAATATTGAAACTATTTAAAACCACTGACGCAATAACCCCAAAGCAGGGTTATCCCAGTGTTTTGTTTTTTCTTTTTTTTTTTTTGAGTGAACCTGATTGTAAAAATGTGGCCAGCAATAAATTACAGGTACAGTTAAATACTTCAGTAGTTAATTCTAGTATCTATAACGTGTCATATATGTTAATTATTCAACCAACTACAGCTCAAATGTTATCACAGGGGCTTGATACTACAAAAATAATAAAAAACGGCAAAGATATGGTTCTTTTTATCATATACTGAACAATATATATTGAAGTCAATATCGTAATTATTGTGACGGGCCTAGTTACTATCACTCCAAACCTGCAGGTACCAACCGTGATACTCATTATATCTGAAATAGGAATGGAAACAAGGGAACAGTTGTGTACTTAGTCTAGTCTTCATACTGTATGTTTTTAAAGAGTTTTTAAAAATACACGTTGTCATGTCAGCACATGAAGCATATGTGGTTTTGAGCTACAAGTACACCTTTACCTGGCATGGCTTAACTTAAGCAAACATCACACACCTTTTTGGGCAGTCAAGAGAGCAGAACGAGAGAGACAATGTACAGTAAAACTCACTTTCAGCTCAAGTTTGAAAATCCTGAAAATCTACCGCACAAGAAACGGGGCAGATGGGGTAAAGGGGGCAGAGTTAAAGTGTCGGCATGTGTTCACGGACATTTGTTCAGCTGCAAATCAAAACTGATCCCACTTTGAGAGGACACAAAACCCGCAGAGGAAGGTTAGCATAAGAACCAAACGGAGACAACAAGAATAGAGCTCAGAAAGAAATTGATAACATATCAGTTATAAAACTGAGTAATGAATAAAATACTTGTTTTAAGGTGAGTCATGAGGTGTGGTCCACGGTGATATTAGGTGGCATATGTTATCAGTGTAATATTAGGATCTTTGGGTTTGTGGGACATTTGAATGAAATCAGAATGTTACTGATGAAATGGGTAAGAACAATTGACTTAAAGTCATCACGTAAGACCATTCAGGATTGAGATGAGCCTGTTCTGGTCAGTGCACAATGGGGTAATCAAAGGTCAGTTGTTCAGGTCAATGGTTAACAGAAAAACTCACCAAGAGGGCAACAATAGGCCAACCATATTTACCAATATAACTAAGTTTATTAATCATCCATCAAGCTTCAGGATGCAGCTGCGAACCTGTGGATCAATGGTTAAGATGTAAGAAATTATAATGGAGTTGTTCTCCATTATAGAACTATGAAGGAGAGCTGGTCTGAGCGGTAGAAGTAGTTGAAAGTAGGATACTGCCATTTTGTGCTAATGAAGGAATTTATGGCTACAACCTTTAATGTTTCCTTTAAATAATGATCATCGTAGCTCAGATTTAATGAGGTTACCTGCCACTGTGTGTGTCTGTTAAGTCTGAAACCTGGCACAAATGAGAAAAAAAAACCTAAATAACTTCAAGAAGATTCAAGAATGAAGCAGGAAGAAAATCTGAAATAAAACTTGTTTAATCAGTTTGAAGTGCTGGGCACTCATCTCTCTGTATAAGTCAATGAGTAGCATGTCACAAGACCATAAGTGCAGTTGTTTATTTCTATAGAGAGATATGACACGGACAGGCTCTCCGCAGTGTTCAGCCCCACGCTGGCCTTCCTGGAAGCAACTCTTCCCAAAAACTACACCTTTCCCTCTTTACTGAAGTGTCATTTCTGAGATATAGTATATTGATAAAACATCTTGCCTCATTTACCCTAAGCACAAAAACTATGTTAGTATCATTTGCTGGCTGAATAAAGTAACAATTATGGATAAATCTATAAATGTGAGGATGTCCACCGTCAGCAGACACATTTTGTATATTGTTCTTAATTATCTCTTCTCCTTTTCCTTTCACTGGTATCTTTTTATTATTCTATGTTGCTTCACCTGTCACCCTCATTCCTGCAGTTCACTCATGCTCAAAGTGAAGCAGTGGGGAGGAGGTGGGCACAGAGGGGTCGTAGGGGACAGAGGAGGGGGTTCAGCTGGATAAGAGCACAAGAGGATAATAACTGTACAAGAGGGGACCCTATGTTCCTGGTACCATCTCTTTGGGCCTCCCTCAGGAAAACAAAGTGGAATGAGTTTGGACAGTGTCAGGTCAGTTAGAGTAACGTCACAAGATGATGAGTACACTTGTTTTACAAAGCTCTGCATCAAGCCCACGTGTCAACTCAAAGCATAGGTGCCAGAGACCCAAAACAATAACATTTTAACTAAGATTAGGATAACAAGGGTCATAACAACATTATTCAACAGTCATGAATGGCTGCTCAGCACAGAAACTTCTACTTCTTAAATACATTTGTTCTGGTAAAGCAGGGAGGGCTGAAAATGTCAAATGCCACTGCTCATTACCACATGGCTGAAAAATATCTTATAATTTCTAATCAGAAGAGCCGCTTTAGCTGGAGAACTAGCTCAAAGGAGCTTTACTTGCCTCGGCAAACACATTCCTCAGGCTAATCAGCTAGCCTGTTCAAGGCCATGGCAGACATTGTTTCACTGACGCTGCCAGCGTCACAGACTCGTGACAGACTCTTAGTGGCCCTCCGTCTCTGGGAGATTGAATGAAGAAAGCACAAAGGTGTGTAGGGCACTTCATTTATGAAAATCATACCACAAAAGCACTTTACAGTGCCTATATTGGCTAACACAACACCAGACAAGGCAAATATCAACCCACCCTGTTGATTAACACACAATAACCACACTCTTATGCACATCTCTTTTGTTTAAGCAACACACAAAATGAAATGCTTTGGAAATATTAAGTGAAATGATTTCTGTTTCCATAACATCACACAAATAAGGCTCATTTTTACAGGGTTTAAAGTCCACACATTATATGATGTGTGTCCCGGAAGTCAATAAAGTAATTGCCCCGACCATGCACGTAGTCACTGAAGTATTTTTATCCTCCACCTTAAGCTCACACTTGTACACACTCACCAACGTCATGCCACTCTACTGGTTACACTGGTTTCACCCACAAGGTCAAGGCTTCCAATCACACTAAGAAAACTGTTGTCCATTTATGGCTTGACAAAGTGGTGAAACAGGCAGAGCAGCTCAGAACCATACGGGAAATTGAAAGGATGATAGATAATGGCGTTGAGTAAAGGTAGTGAAGACTCTACTCTTCTACTCTATTCTACAGATCTACTGAGGGCTATGAACGGCTGTCAGCATGTCACAGTACCTGTCTCCCAAACTGAGGCGTGTGGATCAGGCAGGCGCGGAGTCCTGGTCTTTGGAGTCACGTCGCTCATTCACACTGGTGTCAGATACTGTGGTCCATTCACTTTTTCACAGGTGCGGATGGGCAGTGGTGGCAGAGCAGTCTCCTTCTCTGGCTGTGGAGAGTGGAGGTAAGAAAAAGTGCTTTAGTATTTACTCATGCTAAATGACCTGTGCACAGAGGTGGGGCTTTACACAGGTACCCCCACCCACCACCACCTCCTCCTCCTGCCCTCTCCTTCTCCAACTGATAAGGAAAAACTCAAGAGAAAGGTAAGGGTGGAACAGCCACAGGGTGTAACACAGGACTAAATATGTGAATACTTTAAACTACTATTTATTTTTTTTATTTAATATTAGCATTTATATTTTTGCCCTATGTCATATTGCAATCTGTGTCCAAATAATTTCCACTGGGGATCAATTAAAAAAACAAAAAAACAAAACAAAACTATGACTTTACTGCCAGCAAAGTGGAAATGTAGATCATGAAAAAACATACATTTGCTGAAGCAGAGGTAATAATAAAGTACAGGGTAGTACCATATGTAAGTTGGTGTTTATAGGATAAATAATCGCTGTCATTTCAAAACACTTCTGAATTATTAGTTGGATCAAGTTTCACCTCAATTAGAACAGATTGTTTTTTTAATCTATTTTATTTTATTGTACACTATAAGCTTTTTGTTTGCATTTTTTCCTGTAAGCTCCTCTGTTCTTGTAAATAGTAAAGTCTTTCATTTTTACTTACTTTACTTTTTTTTTAATATATCAAAATGGGCAAGGACGGTATAATGGTGAAGAGCACTTTTAAGGGACTGCTTATTTCATGTGTGTGCAGAAATAAAGAATACAATTAAATTGTATAAAGGAAAGATATTATATTTGAACTAGAAGAATGTTGTGTATATACTATTTGTTCTTTCCAAAAAAGAAAAATTAATATTAGTTGTTACCAAAGTACAAAAAACTGTCTGCAAAGGTTTTATATTTCCATTATTCTTAGGCAGAAGCTTTTGGGAGCCACAAGAGCTGTCCATTTACTTAAAAACACATTTGTGTTCATTTGGGGTTTAATTGAAATCATAATTATTCTTGCACTGTGACCTTTAACCTGCAGAGGAAAAAAGTTATTTATTAGCAATGCTTTGTGATAGGAAAATAGCAGACGAGAGGCTTAACTACAGGTTTAATGAGAAAGAACAACTTAAATCATATAGAACTGAACTGAATACGTTTTACTATTTTGAGTGACTGTCTGCAAAGGTTTTATATTTCCTTCATTCTTAGGCAGAAGCTTTGGGGGCAGGGAAATCAGTGTCGGTTCTTGTGACAATGCATGGAAGTGTGCTTAACCTCAAACAACCCTAAAAACAGAACGACGTCTATGCTCTTATCACGGGGGGTGTCACAGACTCCAAGCAAAAACAATCTACAAGCAACATATTAACCAACCAATGTTAAAGAAGGACATGCAATCACTGATTCTTAAGATTTTGGCAGCGCTCACAACCTGCTGTAAGGAGAGACAGTCCAGAGTCCACAGATGGAGGGAGACTTGTGTAAAATGTGAAGGCCATAGAGGGCTGTAAAGCTTATAAAAGGAGGGACTTTATTGCTCCATGCACCAGAAGAGAAGAGTGGCCAAAGTGGAGACAAAAATGTATCAGAATTTTGTCCAAAAAGAGGCATTTTCTAACCTAGAGAAGCTGACAAGAGGTACTGAAACAAGTGATAATAATACTGTACTTATACTTAAGACAAACAAGGGAAATTATTGGACACAGTAGCTCATCACGAAGTAGTAAATAAAGTTGCAAAAATAGCAAGAGACTGGTGTCAAATAAGGTATAAGTATACAATTGTATGTACATGTAAAAATCAAAGCATAGAAAAATAATAAATACAAAATAAACCTTATAAAGAAGTGGGTTGGTCAGGAGAAACAGTGCAAAGATGAAATAGTGATTGGCATGGCATAGGGTTATCTATTACATACACTACAACAGCTGCCTTATTTAAAAACATTTGTGTCATCATTTGTGTCATAATTTAAATCATATTAGCAATACTTCGTGACAGGAAAACAATATAGCAAAAGAGTGTCTTTACTACAGGTTTAATGGGAAAATATAACTCTAATCATATAGAACTGAATTGAGTAAGTCTGAATTTGTGTTTGGTGCAGTAACTGTAATCATGAATACAACTTCACTTATAGAACGGCCTTTATAGATATTATATTTAAGATATTTTCAGTTATTCAGTTATTTATAGTCAGTTATTCAAATAGTTTTTATTGTAAACATGTATGCAGTTTTCCTGTCATGTACAACAATACAAGGTAAAGAAATTATAACTGGTCTCTCAACATATTCTATGCCTCATATACAAAGAAGTACAAAAGCATATAAGAGCTGTTTCTCTGTCCTACCATTCAGCTCCACACAGTTCCTATGTGTTGAAAAATACTCCCAACAAGCGAAACTTTTTGTCATTCAAATGTGACTTAAAAAGCCGTGCCTGTTTTTACACAGCGCACACAAACTGGATTCCAAGGAGCATTCTTTCAAAATCAAAACAAAAAATAAAACACGCAAGTGAAACCTAATTTTGCCTGGAATTCTAAGAATAAGAATTCACTTGTAATAATTATTTTTGGGGGTCAATATTTACTTTTTCTTTGTACTAATGGGAACATTTTGGTTATTTTTTATACTATGATAAGATTTCAACTGCAGAGGGTTGAATAAATAACTTGATGACTCATTACTTTTTTTTTTGTCTTTGAGTGTCCTGAAAAGCGCAAAATACATAAAATGTATTATTATTATTATTATTTATTTATTATTATACATAAAAACTAAGTACATAGGTTTTGCATTCTGTTATGTATTTATTGCAGTTCATATTTTTAACAGTATAGTACATTGAGAATACTTTTTGTGGATAATTCTTGCTTTATGGTTTGGTTTCAATATTAGCATGTGTCATCTATATTTAGTTCAAACATATATTTAGTTCATATACTGCACTTCAAAATGCATTACTGTGACAGGCCTAAAGTCAACACACACACTCACTACACTCACACTCAGCACAAAAACAGACAGAAAAAACACTAATGTCAGATATGGCCTGTGAAAATGCTGATATATTGTAAAAGTTTGCACACTAAGATTTGACTTTTGCCAACCAGGAAATGTCTGGTCCATTCCAGTTGGAACACTTCCTCATTCAAGTGTCACCTCACATCCTGAAGCTGGTGTCAACCAATCTGTGCTTCTGATGAACAAACATGACTCAGCACAATCCCTCCCATTCAAAGGCACTCGAGAGTTCAAACTTTTTTTTCCTCCAATCTGAAGAAAGAAGTTTCCCCTTTTACCAAGAAAAGAGGTCAGCTGACACTTTGGTCACATGAGCTGTCGCAAACCAATGGCTGAACTACAGTGATGGAGGATGGTAACAAAGTACAAGTAGTAAAGTACGATACTTAAATAACATTTTTAGGTATCTGTTCTTTACTTAAGGGTGCACTGTGTAACTTTTCTGGTGGAGGGTCTGTCACCTACTTTTCTTCATAGAGATGTTATTGCTTTGTCTGAAATGTTTCACAGTATGGCATTAAAACTTTCTATCATCATGGAGACCAAGGTAACCAAGTTACTGGTCAGATCTGTGGAGAGGCGACCCCGCTCACAGTGCCAATGCCTGTTTTTCTAGGTATTTCTGAGCTATAAAACCACCTATAATTGAATAAATGTAAGGTAAATTTGTTCAGTTTCATACTGTGGAACAGTCAATGACATAAGCAGGTGACAGACCCCCAGCCAAAAAGTTACATAGTGCACCTTACAGTGTTTCCCATTAATAAATAGAATACGGAGTAGTCTACTTTTTGCCCCCACAGTCTTAGAAGAAGCCAAGTGTTAAAATGTATACTTTTACTTGCTGTTTATCATAAAAGTATAGAAGTAACTTTATTTAATCTTTAATCACTCATTTTTCGATTAACAGAGGCAACATATTTACTCCAAAAATTGTATTCAATCAAAATGATCAAGTAATGATCATCCCTGTGCCACCATAGTCTCATATAAACCTGTGGAAAACACTGTAAGTACATTTTAAAGTGGACACTTTTTACTTTTACTTCACTACATTTGAGGCAGGCATCTGTACTTTCTACTCTACTACATTTTTGAACTGGACTGAAAAGTAAAAAGTACTTTTCATATATATTTAGGGGTTATTTTTATCATGTTTGGGGTTTATGCGTTTTAAAACTTCTACCTACTTCTTTTGAGCACCTCATGTGCTTAAATCACGGCGCATTTACTGTAATGTACAGAAAATGATGCTCAAATAAACAGATAAATAAAACATTTCAAAATTTGTCTTTCAGCAAACAAAAATAAATACTCAAAATTTTGAATCAATTCATATTGAAACAGTTGGCCACAATTTATATAATTTTTAATCAATATCACTATATTTAACACTTCAACAAATGAACAGCACTTGAAAATCTGTGTGAAATACTTTTACTTTTTACTCTTTAAGTACATTTTTAAATGGGTACTTTAATACTTTTACTTAAGATGACTTTTTTCATGTGACACTTACTTTTACTTGAGTAACTTTTTGCCTCTGTAGCTGTAATTTTACTTAAAGGTGCACCGTGTAACTTTCTGGTTGGGTGTCCATCACCTGCTTGCTTCTATGGAGATGTCACTGCTCTGCCTGAAATATTCCACAGTATGACATTAAACAGCTCTACTTTACATTTATTCAATTACAGGTGGTTTTACTGTTCAAAAACCCCCAGAAAAACACTGACCCTGAGTGGGGTTGCCTCTCCACAGATCTGACCTGTAACTTGGTCTGGTTTGGCTCCATGAAGATAGAAAGGTTTAATACCATACTGTGAAACATTCCAGACAAAGCAATAACATCTCCATGGAGAAAACATCTGACGGACCCTCCAGCAAAAAAGTTACACAATGCACCTTTAAGTAACAAAACTGTGTACTTCATCCACCACTGTTGAACAAAACTACAGTCACTGCCAAGGTCATGAAGCTAAGAGAGTTATCAAGAAAAAGACTGAACAAAACAGGCCGTCATCATAACTAGAGCTTCACGTCATGTGGTCACTCACCGCTGAACGTCAACGTGATCCCAGCTCACCGCCTGGACTCTCATCAGCATGTGAGAGAGCTTTTAATAACAGCCTAACACAATGGACAAACCCCACTTAAATCCACCACTGCTCTGACCGCATGACATAAAACAGCTTTTGAAATCTATTTACGTTTCAATTCATCCAGTCATTATGTTTTTGTTGTATTTAACATTAAAATTATGGATACACAGACACTTCTGCGTGTTTTGTTTTATTGTGCTATTTTCTGATCTATGTTATAATGTTGTTTCCATGTCAAAAACATATCCGGAGTTGTGTTTTGTTTCATTCACACGTTTAACACACAAACCCTGCATATTTAGGCTGAGTTTGTTTCTCAAACAGAAAACACTCTGTTCCACCTTGTGATGTCATGTGGTAATACAAGAAGTGCTCCACTGTGTTTTTAAACTCCATACACCTTCACTAGAATCATTTGTATAATTTTAGCCCTGGAATTGCCAATCTCTACTGAACAAAAGGTAAAGGGTAGCTGTTAACGTGAAAACTACAGCTTCATTACATCACAAGGTGGAACAGAGCATTTTGAGCTTTGGAGACGCTGACTAATAATAAATGATACTCAAACATGTGTGAATGAAACAAAACACAACTCCAGGTATGTTTTTGAGGGAATAACTACATTCTAACATGGCTAAAGAGTGAGAACACACAGTAAAATATTAAATAAATATGTAAAATAGAAAGAGGAAATCAAGGTTAAATATTTAAGCTAATTCTTCCTTTACAAAGATTGACTGCAAACAAATCAAGAGCAAATACAACATGAGCACAAGACAAAAGAGATGATGAGATGTCTGGAGATAGGACTGGAGATTGTGATAATAATAGATATATGCAACTTCCAGTGTGTGACTTAATACTTTTCATAGATTAAAAGATAGTAGTTACTAGTTAAAAAGTAAAGGGCCAGAACAAGTTATTTCATTTACCTCTCCCAATTTAACCTTTAAAGGGCCCATATTATGCCATTTTCTTATCTATGCTGTTTCCTCATCAAAAACATTCAGAGTTGTGTTGAACACACAAATCCTGCATATTTAGGCTGAGTTCTTCATTCAAATGGAAAACACTCTGATCCACCTTGTGATGTCATGTGTTAACACAGAAAGTGTTCCACTGTGTTTTTAAACTCCATATACCGTTACTAGAATCATTTGGCTGATTTCAACCCTGGATTTGTTCTGTATTGAACTAAAGGTCAAAGGTCGTTGTAAACATTAAAACCATCTCTTCATTACCTCATAAGGTGGATGAGAACATTTTGATCTTTGGGGATGTATGGACTAATAATAAAGGATTACTCAAACATGTGTGAATGAAACAAAACACAACAAAACTCCAGGTTTTGGAGCAGGTAACAACAATCTAACATGGCTTAAATTTATAAGAGTCAATTTTGCATAATATAGGACGTTTAACTATGCCTATCCTTATGCTAATTCAATTAAATCTCATTCTCCCTTTAATGAAAATGAATGAATTTCACTGAATATATTCACAGATCCACATGTGGCTTCACTGACAGACTGAAGTCGTCCACTGTACACGCCTTGTCTATTGGTCTGGGGTCCACACAACAAGTCCATTGTATGTGGCAGCAGGTATGCGGAGAGGCTTGCCCAAGAACAAGTGTTAAAGTGAGCAGACAGGCCGATGTCTTACACTAAAGAAAGTAAAGATACAAAGACGCATACCAACGTAATACACACAAAGAAGAGTAAAGCTGAGGACAGTGGCACCAAGCGGAGGACGAGAGGTTGTACAGAGGTCAAAGGTAAGGTGGGAGTGGGGAGGAGGAGCTCAGAGAGAGGAAGAGGGAGGGAGAGAGGGAGTGACAGTGAGGGAGGGAGAGAGGGAGAGAGGGATAGTGAGGGAGAGAGACAGAGAGAGAGAGGGAAGGAGGAAGAGAGAGCGAGAGAAGGGGAGGGAGGGAGAGAGAGAGAAAGAGAGAGAGAGATTTTAGAGGGAGAGGGGGAAAGTGAAAGAGAGGGAGAGATGTTAGCGGGGCATTATTCAAACACAGCACCTGTTTTATTATACAGGTAAGGTAATATATATTGTGCCAAACATGTGATAAAATATTACTGAATAACAAGACGTACTTACTGTTACGAAAAGTGAAAAATATACAGTATGTTTTTGTCACATGACCACACCTGAAGGTTGAAACTAGACGAAGAAACTGTTCAATAGACATTATACAGACTGAGAAAGTAAAAATCCCTTCTCTTTTGCATCCTTTCTACTGGGCATTTGGCAGATCTGAGGCTGGTTAAAGAGGGAGGAACACGAGGTGCACAAGAGGGAAGAATGCGGCCATTGTGCTTTCCAGGTATGTGTGTGTTTGTGAAAACAGTGTGTGCGTGTGTGTGTGTGGTTAGATCTAGTTACAGGTGTTTCATAAACAACACAATAGTGCGAACAGCTTCTCCGCTCCCTGTTTCCTTTTCACAGTATTAGTCTCTTACTTTAGATTCGTGCTGCTACAGGATTAAGCACTTGTTTCACACACCACAATCAATGCAGGCTTCCTCATCTTAAGAATAGGGTGGTCATGTGACTATCATGTGACAAAACCAATACTATGTGTGCATGTGTGAGATTTGTGCATTTTCTCTTCCTTATTTATGGAAGTTTAGAAAGAAAATTAAAAAACTATCAAGTCTATCAATGTACAAAAGCGTAGAGTATTTTCCATCTTCTTCCGGTTGCCCTTGTTTTAGAAGCATCCTCTATCTGTTCTTTTTGTGTTGGTGAAACTAGAGCAGCCCCAAACAAAACTGATCCCACTAAGGTCACACCGTTTACTGAAAGAAAAAAATGCTGATATAAATTACTATCTGCTTGACTGTCCACTTTTTTTTGCTAATGTAGGGTATGATACAGCAAGTTAAGAGATAAGTAACAGTAAAATATAGTTCCCCTGCTAAATCCCATACACAGTGAGAGGTAACTTGCAGAACAGTCCCACACAAAACTGATCTCACTAAGGTCACACGGTTTAGTCAAAGAAAAAATGCTGATATAAACTCCCAACTGCGATGACTGTCCACTTCTTTTCCTACTGTAGAATATGATACGGAGTGTTAAGAGATGAATAACAAAAATAAAACAAAACAAAAAAAGCAAAATAGTAGTGCCGCTGCTAAATTCAATACGCAGAGGCAGCCAGCGTTTTAAAGGTCCTATATTACGCCAAATAGATTCTTGTGAGCTTTAAGCCATGTTAAAATGTTGTTACCTCTTCAAAAATATACCTGGAGTTGTGTTTTCTTTCATTCACACATGTTTGAGTAATATTGTTATTACATCTCCAAAGCTCAAAATGCTCTGTTCCATGTTGTGATGTCATGAAGGGGTAGTTTTCAAGTTAACTTCTACCTTTAGTTCAGTAGAAATAGGCAAATCCAGGGTTGAAATTATCCAAATGATTCTAGTGAAGGTATATGGAATTTAAAAACACAGTGGAGCTCTTCCTGTATGATCCTATGACATCACAAGGTGGAACAGAGTGTTTTCCGTTTGAGAGAAAAACTCAGCCTAAATATGCAGGGTTTGTGTGAAATATGTGAATGAAACAAAACACAACTCTGGGTATGTTTGTGATGAAGAAAACAACATTATAACAGAGATCAGAAAATAGCGTAATATGGGCCCTTTAAGGCACTCAACAATCCAGACCAATTTGATGATTCATTATCAGACACTGTTATGTATTACTGTTGGCAGTTCTTGAAAATAAGGATTCTGGTCTGACCAGCACATCAACACGCCCATGTTTCACACACCTAGTGCTGCATGGGGCAACTACTTACAGTATTCACAGGTAACCGATTAGCAGTTAAGATGAAGGGCAGCCACTGATCAAACTTAATATAATTATGCCTTATTTGACACCAGTGCTACTTATTTAGAATGAATTATCACCGTTTATATTTTTGCTCTTTGTTATCGTGATGTGTGAGCTACTATGTCCAAATAATTCCCCTTGTGGCTCAATAAAGTTTGTCCAAGTCCAAGTCAAACTCTGTCACATTCACATAACTGTAAAATAAAAGACAGATTAAAAGGATTGTTACTAAGATTTTCAAGTTGCGTGTGCTCTGTGCAAATCTACATCTTGCTTTTAAATAGAAACTCTTTTAGTTTCTGAGGCATTAGAATCATCAAACAGCCCATTGAACAATTCACACATACTTCAAGAATACACATATGCAAGTTTCCTTCAACTCAGTTTCATTTGTATAAGAGAAGAACTGTTGCTGTGCACAACCAGTTTGAGCAATACACACTTCAACAAATTAACACACACGGACAAAATGAGAAGACAGGGCAGCTACACATTCACTGCACATAAATAAACATTGAGTTCCTGTCCTTTAACCTTGTAGTGAAGGTTAGAGCAGTCAGCCGGGTCAACACTGGCCCAGCTGAAGAAATGTCCTTCCAGATACCCACTGAGTTCGTATCAGCAAAGCAAACAAACATCCTAACAGCCCAACAGATAACTTAGATATGACAATATTGTTACCTTTTACACAGAAAAAGTCCGAAAAGTAAGTGTGTTTTTCAGAAAGCTAACCTGATAGAAGATGGAAAGAGTAGTCGCAAAGTTGTCAACAGTTTAACAGACGAATCAGGCTAGTCACTTGTTCATCCTCCTCTCCTCTTTTTTCTCTTCTCCCGTGAGCTGTCGAACAGGTTCACCCCAGCCTTGTATTTGCTGTCAACGCTTCGTCCACAACTCACTGTTAACCCCCCAGAGCTCCGACTGAAGGCACCTCCAGTTTGTCTGATAGACTGGGAGTGAACAGGTCCAAGTTTCTGTTCTTCTTTTGGTCTTTTTTTCTTTTTTTTTTCTTTTTTTTTTTTTTTGGATAGTGACTCAGATCTTCTGCGTTTGTCCCTGTCCTATGCTCCAGTCACGACAGAAGTTGTAGACGCAACAGCGGGAGACAGAGGGGGAGCGCACAAGGTCTCGTGGTGGAGGAGAGTGGAGCAAGGAAGCGTGCAAGGTGCAGGAATACAGTAAAAGACGACAGAAACAAGAAAGAGAGGGGGAAGAGAGAGAGAGAGAGAGAGAGAAGGAGGGTGGAGGAGGACGCAAAAAGAGGAAGGCCAGAAGTAATTAGTAAGTCTGTACCTGACTCTCACTGACATAAGCCCTGCATTCCTCCAAAGTGAGGAGGGGGGAGAGCTGAAGAGAACAGAGACATAAACACGATAATGATCCCACAGAACACCCACTATTGAACTGAAAAGAAAATTTAAAATATGTCCTTACAGCACACCATTGCTAGTCCAACTCCTTGGTCAAGGTTGAGTGATGAGAAGGAAAAACTTGAGAAATCATTCAAAACTTGCTGACAATCACAAGGCTCTCTCATACTAGATCCTCCACAGCCGACACAAGCGCTATGTCTGTTACTGTGTCTCTGTTTCTGGTATACACACTACCTGCTCCTAAAACTCACCAAACCTGAATGGGGCAGCCCAATCCCCCAATTACTCCTCCCTCCTAGTATCATGCTGGATGGGAAGCGCTATCCTCCTGTGGCTTGGGTTAGTCCAAGTCTGTGCTGAATCATGGGAGCGGAATTCCATGAAAGTTGTCCATCCCAGAACTTGAAGAAGAAGAATAAGAGCCATCATGCGTCTTTTCCTAAGCGTCACAGAATCCAGTTTAACCCCTTGGGTGAATGTGAATGAGCTTAGATCATGATGACTAGCCTACTTGGTTGACAGGTGGTGTGAAGAATTCAGTGATGACATATTTGCTGACAGTGGAAAAAGCAACTGGGAAATACATATGATTGTCAATAAATCAATAAAACTGTCTTTAGCAGCAAAAAAAAAAAAAAAAAGAATTTCAGGTTGTTTTTAATACCTGCTGGTCTGCCCACCCAACCCTATACAATGTGGACAATATCATACCTGTTTGATCTTGTTGTGAGGAGTTTCAACAGTACTATGAACTCCAGCCCACTCACCTTTGTGCAAACAACTGAACACTTTTTAGAGTAAGTGTTTGCCTACCTGAATTCCTCGCAGACAGTAGAGGGGCGGAGTCTGGTACTTCCTTCTTCCTTGTGTCAGGTGCAGTGTGCCGTGACTGTGACGTCTTTTGTGGCTGCTGGTTATGGGGTTATGGAGGAGAGAGCAGAGGGCTGGTTGTGCATTGGCAAGCAGCAGAGAGAGCCTTGCCGTATGCCTGTTTTGAGTGCAAACACACACACACACAGACACAGATAAAGTCACTGCGCACATCCACACAAAGCAGTGGGGAACTAGCGAGCTGGTGTGTGCATAGGAAACTGAGATTGAGTCAGATGAGAACAAAAAAAAAAGTTTCAACACAGAGCAACTGAACTCGGGCAGGGAAGAGGACAAGTCAGTTAAACACGTTGCTCAATGTGGTTCTGTGTATGCTTATTTTAACAAACCCTAATTATATTCTTTTCTGCATTCAGTTGTTAATTGCTATTGATACTTTGCAGCTGCTGTCATCAACATTCACTGGGGGTGTGATGCTAACTGAAAGCACTGCTCTGTCTGAAGCTCTGTTACTCCAGTTAGACTTAATCTGAGCTTTATTTTAACACAATCTGACCAGAAAGAGTGGACTTGGGTGGAGCTACAACAGGTGAGCTCATCTGTGTGCTTAAACAAGTCTTTCATACATAAAATTACAAGCTAGTTAGCATTAGTCAACAGTTTTTCACCTTTTGAGAAACAAAACACCTAAACAGGGCCATGCGCTCATATTGATCACAAACTCCTGAAAATGTGTGGTTTAATTCAATTTTTTTTCTTGAGTTAAAACTGTTTTATCTATGTTTGCTAATGGGTACATTGTGTCACTGTGGTAACTGCTGAATATTCCACCAATAGAGATGCATGTAGAACACCCCCCAGCGTAAAGTATCAATACATGAAAGCTGAAACAATATATTTTGGGGCTTTTACTTATCGTGTGCATCATTTCTTTGTGATAGTGGGGAGCCTTTTGTCATTGTTATGTAAGATTTGATCTTAGAGGGTTAAATAAATAAAATAATTACCACAGGTAATTATTGGTTCCTTCTTCTATTTTCCTATTGCAGCGAATGCCTTTTTGCATATTTAAAAAACTGGTTTACTGAAATTTTCTTGGTTTGAGTGAGTGGCGTAAAGTAGTTTCAATATAATAGTTTATTACAATATTTCTCTGTAGCAATATGCTTCAAAACTGTTAGAGGATCTGAAAATGAATGGATACAAATGTTGTCATGTCGTGTAAGTTATATTTGAAGGTGCTCGTCTCCATAGAGATGTGTTTGCTTTGCCTTTAATCTTCCACAGTGTGACATTAAACATATATCTATAATACATATCATTACAGGTGTTTTTATTCCGCCACAGTGCCTTAAAAACATGCATTATATCTATGAGCGGACTGCCTCTCCACAGAACCGACCTGCAACTAGTGCTTGTGGTGTCTACATGGAAATAGATAAGTTTAATGCCATGCCATGGAACATTCCAGTCAATGCAATAACACCTCCATGGAGACAAGCAGATGGCAGACCCTTCACCAGAAAAGTTCTAGCCTACAGTGTTCCTTTAATGTGAGCATCTTAATCATGACATGGTTTTTGGATAAAAGACTCACACCCAAGAATGACACGGGGACACATTTAACAGTATTTCAAAAAAGATGTACAATACTATTGTTACTTTGCAGCTGATGTCATCAACATTCCCTGAGGGTGTGAAGCTAACTTAAAGCACTGCTCTGTCTAAAGCTCTGTTACTCAAGTTACACTTAATCTGATCTTTATTCACACACAATCTGACCAGAAAGAGCAGACTTGGTTGGAACTACAACAGGTGAGCAGATTTATGTGCTTAAACAAGTCTCTCTCACACATAAAAACTTTAATGTGATTATTATGTTGACATGTCTTAATCATCATGACACTGTTTATGTATAAAAGACTACACCCCAAGAATGACATTGGGACACATTAAGGAGTATTTGAAAAAATTATTTGTAGCACTTAATGGTTTTATTTATTGAAATATTACTCTTATTAAACCTATGTGCACTTACAGATCTTTTCATGGGCCCTAAACAAAAGCTAACTCCGCACAGAAAGCAGCTCGCATCAGACCCTGCCCTGGTTGCTACACAAAAGGAAGGGAGATCTGAGACACGCAGCAAAGAGATTCCCAGGAAATGCGCCGCTCAGACACCAAGCGCCTGACAATGATACACAAAGGCAAAGGCCACTGTATCTATTCACCTGCTACAAGTGGGCCCAATCAAGCTCTCACACATACTGCACGGAGGCTGAGAAAGGAGGAAAACTAGGATCACATTACCAATGTACCATGTGGTGAACTGAATTTAGAATTAGATATATGTGTGAACCAGCTAAAAATAAAAACTGTAATCTAAAAAATCTGTCTTCTGCCAGTAACAAAATATCCTGTCTTTTTAGCCTACAGAAAAATATCTTAAAGGTACATTGTGTAACTTTTCTGGTGGAAGGTCAGTCAAATGCTTTTCTCCATGGAGATGTTTGTCTGGAAGGTTTCACAGTATGGTATTAAACCTTTCTATCTTCATGGAGACCAAACCAGACCAAGTTACAGGTCAGATCTGTGGAGAGACAACCCCACTCACAGTCAGAATGCCTGTTTTTATAAGTATTTTTGAGCTGTAAAACCATCGGTAATTAAATAAATATAAGGTATAGCTGTTTAATGTCCGCAGAACATTCAAAGCTAGCAATAACATCTCCATAGAGACAAGCAGCTGACAGACCCTACACCAGAAAAGGTACATGGTATACCTTTAAAGATAACTGTAACTGTTTTAGATCTTTATAAACAAGTTCTGAAATTAGCAGGATTCTTGTATTAGTCTGTTTGTATTTCAGCTTTTCGTCAATGTTAATGCTCCTGGGGTTGTTTACAATGTGCACAGAATCATTTTTAAACATATAGGCCTATTGCAAATCCAATCGCAATCGCAAAACTTGGATCTTTTATTCCAAAGTCATGCAGCCCTTGTCTATTCATGAGGCGAATAATGTTATCCACGACCCTTTTCATGGGCCATTATTATGCCATTTTCTGATCTATGCTATAATGTTGTTTCCCCATCTGGAGTTGTGTTTTGTTTTATTCACACATATTTAACACCAATGCTGCATATTTAGGCTGAGTTCTTCTCTCAAACAGGAAACACTCTGTTCCACCTTGTGATGTCAGGTGGTAATACAGGAAGTGCTCCACGGTGTTTTTAAACTTCACACACCTTCACTAGAATCATTTGGATCATTTCAGCCCTGGAAATGCCAGTATCTACTGAATAAAAGGTAGCTGTTAAGTTGAAAACTACCGCTTCATGATATAACAAGGTGGAACAGAGCATTTTGAGATTTAGAGATGTAGATAGACAAGTAATAAAGGCTTACTCAAACATGTGTGAATGAAACAAACCACAACTCCAGGTATGTTTTTGATGAGGTAATAGCATATTAACATGAAGCTCACAAGAGTCAATTTTGCGTAATATGGGACCTTTAAATGTACATGAGATGGACTGGAGAGTGGACCGGAGAGTGGACTGGAGAGTGGACCGGAGCCTTGACCTTAGCCACAGAACACGGGGCCATAACACCCACCGTCACTGAAAACCTCTTTAATGAGCTTGTGACTCAAGAGCAACCAAATCCGAACAAGTTGCAAAATCTTATGGAAAACTTTGCTACTTAAGTGCTTGATTGCTAATAGAGGGGTAAAATATAGAGCCACAGTCTGATCCATGTCTGATCATTGAGACAGGTGCCTTTTGCAACAGACAAAAATGGGCCAAGCTGATTTCCACAAAACAGATCGATTATGAAAATGTAAAAAATACACTGACTGAAAAAAGTAAAATAGCATAGTTTCTCGTGAAGATTAGCCCTTTATTGAGAAAATTCCAGGTCGGCTTACAATCACACGACCCGCCATCTCCAACGGGGCTGATTATTGAGTGCACACAAACAGCGTCCAGCACACACACAAACACCCACGCGGAGCGGCTGGGGCCCTGCGGAGAGGCGACGCTGATGACGCGCGTGCCACGGGATAATCTCTGCAGCTGTACTTTCACCCAGTGAGACTCATTTGGCCTTAAAAACTCACCTCATTTTCCATGTTAATCACAGCCGCTCCTCTTCTTATGTTTTGTAATCGTATGTCACAGGTACGGCTACACACAAAGTTACAGTGTAAACTTAAAGCTAATGAACCACTACTGATGTTACGACTTTCAAATCTTTTATCAATATGGAGCCTCAGGTGCCGCATGTTAAGAAATCAGAAGCTGCAATGGCTCCCCCTATTGGAATTTAATTTGATTTTACTTCATCAGTTTGGTGAAAATATAAAATACACAGTCAGGTTAAGTGGAAATTCTAAGTTAAATAATTTGAATTTCCACTTAATAAGTTATATAATATTACATTATTGTCGTTAATAAATATTTGAGTGATTTCTCTAGATATTATCAGCTTTTATGTAGAAACAACAAAATTGTCCACTCAGCACTGAATTTTTTTTTTTTTTTTTTTATGTCTGGTTTCAAGTCTGATTTATTACATTGTTTACTCCAAAGAAATAGGTGAAATTTGAAACATTTGAAAATTCTGTCAGATCTTGTTTACTCAAATACTTAATATCAAGAAATCCAAAATTCGTTATGTATATTTTTAGTATCTAATATGACAAAACTGTTTTGAATGTCTCCCCCAAAATATATATAAATAAATAAATAAATATATTTTGGGCTTTTAACACATAAAATGCCTTATTTTTATATGAAAACATTACATGATGAAAAGCTTGTAATATATTATTTCTTGCATTTATAGCAGTAAACTACAGAAGACGTTTCAAATCTCTAAATTTAAGATTTTTTTCCTATTCACCTGCAGTGTTTCACCTTACTAAGAGTTGACTATTGGAGGGGTGCAATACAGCGGGAGCCAGTAGAGGGCAGTGTCAGTCTAATTTCCTTGCTCCTGAGTAACTCCAAGGTCTTATGTGAAAATGTAATACTAACTTCAGTATCTTTTCTTAATACACAGGACACAGCTGCATCACTTATGGTTTGTCTACACTACACGTTAATATCAGTCATCTGTCCAAGTGCTCATTTGTGCAGTTTGCTGTAAATGTTTGACCCAGAGAGCAGTTCAGTTGTAATACAGTATCCCTGGCATTAAGGAAATGCCCTCAATGCCCTCGCTGCATTACACATTGTAACCATGACATTTCAAACAAACAATGAGGTGCTTAATGGGTTTGGGTTTACTTACCAAATAAAATATAACGCATGAAAATAGGATAACTGGTCTGGGCACATGTTGTAATCTGAGAGGACAAGAGGGGCAGTTACTGTTTCCATAAAGGTCTTCTATGACAAAGGTAGGTAAGACCCTTATGTAATTTTAAACTGTTCATTATATGCAGGTTATTCTATCCGCAACAGTCTCTGCCATAACTGTCTGAAGAGAACAGAGAGATCTGGCATCCTTTAAATTACAGCTGCGTTGAATATTTTAATGTATTCAATCTGCACAGACAGGATATTATCGAATGCACTGCACACTTTAACTTTGTATTTAAAGACTGATGAGTGTTGCAAAAAAGACCACAGTCTGTGTGTTTCTACATTAATTCACTTTAATTGGAAGCTAGTGGTCCCTGCACTTTTGACTCTTAATCCTCTCAGTCTCTGTGTTGACTGCAGAGTGCATCTGACCCACACTGTCTCACTGTGTTACCCATAGACTGTGTTACAGTCTTCGCCAGGAGACGCGTGAGGCAGGTCAGCGAGAGCTGGACCTTTGCCCAGGGTCGTAGAGCACACATTATTTATTCATGCCCATGTATCTGACAGAGCACCTAATTGCCTCAGGTGGAGCCCAATTACCTAGTGCAGCCTGCAGCTCTCACCCGCTCAGAACTCAGACGCAGATCACATGTCAGACATGGCTGACGCTGAGCATCTTATTTACCTTTGTCACGCTCAGGTTCAGTTGGACTCAAACAGGTCAGCTCATCATATACGGACAGAATGTTCAATATAAAATAACCACATGTGGACCACAGGGAATAAATAACTTTGTTTGAGTATTTTATATTTCCCGTCATGGCAGACCAAGGTAAGGGGGCTTATGTTTTTTTTTACATTCCACCAGGATGTGTTTACTTACTCATGAGCATAATCTTCTGTAGATGAGTCGAGTGTCACTGTGAAAGGTGTCTCTGAGAATGAGGAAGGCTCCGTTTCTCTTCAGGATCTGAATGAAAAAGACAAAGAACCACTGTGCTGTGAGCCACCACCTTCTTTATCTGAACCTTCCATCGGTGAGGTTAACCTACCACATGCTTTCATGTTATTTAGAAGTAGGCTATCTGTTTTCATACAAACTTCTACAATAATACAAATACAACGTACGTTACATTTGCTTTTAAGTTAACATGATATCACATTAAATTTTCTGGGTATAATAAGGTTGCCCCATCAACACTCAACATTAGAGGGGATTATGGTGAAATGTATCGTGGCTCAAATACAGGTGCATAGCCTCGTGTTACAGTTACCTGTAGGTCTGCAGGACTATAGAATAAGGCTAAAACACAACAATGAAAACCAGTACTGGTGCTCTTGTGTATTACAAACCGAATAGATTATATTCTCCTATAGCTGAAGTAACCTTATTTAATGTCTACAGCCTCTGCTTTATCAGGTGACACTTTCATGATGGCAGCAGCCATATTCCAGCATTTGCGAGAGGACAAGCCAATCACACAACAACTTCTGCTTTATGGAAAAAAGACAGACACTCCTCTGCCATCAAACACAGACAAGACCACAGAGATGCAGGCCTACCAACTGGCCTTCAGCACACTCAAATGTACGTTAGTCAAATTATTTTACCATATTTATTGTGGTTACATTTAAGGCTGGTTGTTCTAGGCTGAAGTATAAACCTGCCACGAAACCACAGATGTCTTAACATACTGTAACTCCCGTGCTCAGTGGACCCTACCTCCTCTAAGAAATTATTATTTTTATAATGAAAGCTTTTGCACCTCAGGATGTGTCAACGCCTATAGTGATTTGTGAAAAAAAAACAAAAAAACTTCAAATGCAGCAGAATAGATTAAATGGCACATACTCATTTTCGTCATACAAGTCCACATTCTGTCTTACGTGTAACTTCACTGAAGTATATGCCTGTAAGGGAGGCGATAAGAGGCACACTGGGACACAGAGCAAATAATAATAATAATAATAATAATAATAATAATAATAATAATAATAATAATAGTATAATATTATACTATTATTATATTATTTTATTGATTGCAGTTAATAAATAAATAATAAATAGAGATAACGTAATCTCACATTTACTTACTCTCTGTGTGTCCTGCCACTATTTCTTTATTTCGTAACCAGCGTTTATTAAATTATCTTATTAGCCTTTGCTAATTTTGAAGGATCCGTCCATAGACTGGATTTATCTCGATCATGTCACATGTCGATGTGATGTTATTCACCTTTTTTAGGCTTTGTGTCCTTCTTCATTTGATTCGGCAGCCCAAAACTAATATAGGCTGTTTAAGTTGAAAAAATATTTTAATTTATTATTCAAAACTGTTTAGCTGCCTGTAGCTGGCTTTATTGTCCTAAATTAGCCACTAGCTAACACCGAGCGGAGGAGGGCACGAGACAGGTTAAAGGTCAGACAGTGAAGGTAAAGCTAAGCGGCGGGTAATAAATGTATTTAATATATTCTACTACATTGTATTTGTTATATAATTAATTATTATTAAGCCTGGCTATATCATATTTTATAATCCATGTTTTGTATTTAGATCAAGATTTGCTGGAATATATGATGACTGACAGCTGCTTCCATACTTCTCAGAAAATTGTAAGTCCTTTCAGTCTGCATTCCCAGTTAACAAACCATATGTGCATAAAGAGGCCATTTGTATTCAGGTTTGCCAGTGTTCAGTCTGGTTATCCATAACAAACTGTGTAGTTAAAGTCTGAAAGCTGCAAATGACACTATAAAACACTGTGCAATGACACATACATGGGCAAAACACACTTTGTCACTATGTGATGTGTGTGTAAGTAGTGGTTTTATTATGTGATGGGTGAAAAAGGATGGTCTGACAGGGACTTATTATTCAACCACAAAACTCCTACACCTCTGTTATACCCGTTATTCTAAACACCGCATTTGAGATTCTAGGAAGGGAATGGATCTCTGTACTGACGATAGACTGTATAAATGGACATAAATAGGAAGTAAGCATGTGGGCACTTTCAGCTCCATCGACTCTGGCACCAATTGACTTTAAATTGAAAATTTGTCACCCTTCTCCCTCTATAACTGCTATAACTATTTTGGTCTTAAAATATTTGTATTAACCCACTCTATATGATCCTGTTTTTTTGTAAAATTTGTAATTTGTAAAATTAGGAACTTGTAAATTCCTATCCCTAATATGGAACTCAACTCTAAATTTGCCTCTATAACCTCTAGCCTTGTGAACTTGATTTAACTGGAGCCAAACGCTATGGGTGTCACACGTACTTAGGCCACTTCTTTATACAGTTTATGGTACTGACCCAAACTAACATTTGTTGTTGTTTTTTTTATTAACAGTCTGGTGACTTGCTGCCTCTGGCCATGGTAATGCTATGTGACTTCCAGGAGCGAAAGTTTTTTCTACACAATTCCTCAACCAAAGATGAAGAAGAAGGAGAATGCCATCAGGATGTCAAGGATCTTCGTAGCAGTTTGGAAAGGTCGATTTTGCTCTACACAGAATGAAGAAAATACATCTTTATTATCTTAAAGGGCTTATTTTGCACTATTTTCTGATATATGTTGTGCCTGATCAAAAACACACCTGGAGTTGTGTTTTGTTTCATTCACACATGTTTAACACAGAAACCCTGCATATTCAGGCTGAGCTCCACTATGTTTTTAAACTCCATACACCTTCACTAGAATAATTTGGACAAGGTAAAAGGTAGATGCTACTAGAAAACTACCGCTTCATGACATCACAAGGTGGAACAAAGCATTTTTAGGTTTGGAGACAGACTAATAAGAAAGGATTGCTCAAACATGTGTGAATAAAATAAAACACAGCTCCAGGTATGTTTTTGATGAGATAACAACATTATAACATGATATAAAGCTCACAAGAATACATTCTGTGTAATAAAGAACCTTTAAGATGTGAATGAGATTGTGATTCTAGGTGTAAGACAAAACTTGCAGCCTCTTTGGCACGATTCCGGGTCAGTCAGAGTCTACGGAGCGTCTCATCCTTCCTACTTGATCCAGTTCGGACAAAGCAACACCAAGCTAAATCACTGCCCCTTTATGTATGGGTTAATACACTCATGTACAGGTATGCAGTGTATTCACAGTGCCTATATTTCAAAGCTGTCAATTCATAAACTGTTCATGGATACTATTCACACATCATGTCTTGTTATATATTTATTTTATTAGCACTGAAGAAGTTTGTGAAGCTTTGCAAAGTGCTGGCCTCTGTGAGGTGAAGAGTCTGACTGAGCTGAAGGAGCTGTCCTTCTGTAGAGACCCCCTCTGCTCGGACACTCTGGTCTTTTCGAAGCAGCTTCATGTTTGGCTCCAGACCAACAGCCTCACTACAGCGCGGATCATGAACATACAGGTACAGTATAAATTAAAGGGGAGATATTATTCAAAATAGACCTTTATGACCATTTAACCATGCTATAATGGTGTTCCTTTGCCATTTAAAAAGATAAAAACATGTAAATGAAAAAACGCTTTTTGATCCTGTGAAATTCCGGGGTCTATCAATTCTGCTGTTTTAGATCAAGTGTTACATCAATATCCACACAAAAATAAAATAAAAAATACACACATACGTAATATGTCTTTTAAACATACCATCAGACAGAAGAAGACCTGAGAGCACAGGTGAGTCTGAACAAAGGCCAGGTGAGGGAAGGGGGAGCAGGTTTAACATCTACCATCCACTGGTGAAAAAAACAAATAAATAAACATGCAGAGAATTCATTTTGACCTTTACTCATGATAGGCTCACATTTTGGATAAAAGGCATCGTGGTTGTTGATGAATTCTCTTCACTGCAATATTCCTTACTATCAAAGCACTGGTCTATTTGTGGTGTTGACATTTCTCTCCAGGAAAGGAGTTTGTGTATAGCTGTGAACGTGTTGCGCCCCCTGCTGTTTGATGGCGGTGACGTGCTGGTGGCGGGGTCGTTCTCCGCAGTGACAGTGGCTCATGTGGCAGTCGCCGCTACAGCCCGGTCAGGACAGGTGTTAATCTGCAGCGCCGACCACACACCATCACAGACAGAAGAGACGAAAGAGCTGCTCACACAAATGAACCTGAAAAGTGTGTAATTGTTTTTAAACGTTTAGTTGGACATTAGGCCTGTCACGATAACAAATTTTAAGACTTAGACAAACTTTATTGATCCACAAGGAAAGTATTTGGACACAGTAGCTCACACATCATAATATAATAACAAAGACAAAAAATATAAATGGTAATAATAAGTTCAAAATAAGTACAAAAATAGCAAGAGACTGATGTCAAATAAGGTGTAATTATATTAATGTATATGTACAAGTAAAGTAAAAAACAGAAATATAGTAATATAAATACAGTATATCAGTTATTTACAAGAGGTCATAAGGAAAAACAAAGATGTTTTTGCAAAGATGAAATAATGATTGACAAGACATACGCTTACATAAGGGTGAGTTGTTGTACAGTTGTATAGAATATGGTATGAGTATGGTATATATTGCTGAAGAAAATATAGCCGATAAATGATAGTGATAATGATCAATAATGATAATATTGAAGCTAAGTTATGCCACATATGACACATTAACCCTACAGGAGGATTGCCCCCTAAAACTATTCTAAAGGTATAATAAGGTTTAAAGACAAACTGCAGTAAATAAATAACAGAATGAATCAATTTATCAATGAGTTTGTCTCTATAATAAGTCATAGAAAATATTTATTCACAAATCTTATTGCAATACAAAAAAATAAACAGTTCTCCATTACTACAAAGAAAAAGTACCCATGATAAATATTAACCCCCCCCCCCCCCCCCCCACCAAAAAAAAAAAAAAAAAATGTTTTATCTATCTAACTCAATATAATAATTATCGTGACAGGTCTATTGGACATTTTCTTTCTGTTGAATATTTTAAAAAGAGGCTTAAATCTACCTTTTCTTTAGATGTTAGAATACTTTCAGAATCCTTCTTTGAGCTGAACGAATGGGAAAAGACTGTGCAACATTTAAAGGTCATCCTTGTACTACCTCAGTGCTCGTCCTCTGCCCTTAATGATCCAGTGCCCATCATGCATAGCGAAAACGGAGGTATGCAGCAGAAAAAGCTTGACTTAATTTTATTTTTAGCCACATTTACTTTTGCATAGCCACCGAGTACAATATTTGTGCTTAAAAGGCCTATATTACACAATTTTTTGATATTTGTAATCATGTTGTTTCCACATCAAAAATATTCCTGGAGTTTTGTCTTGTTTCATTCACATGTTTTATACACAAATCTCCATATTTAGGCGGATGTCATGTGGTAATACAAAAAGTGCTTTTGTGTGTTTTTGAACTTCATGCACCGTCACTAAAAGCAACTGGATGATACTTTTTTACTAGCTGTTAACTACAAACTATCACTCCATGACATCACAAGGTGGAAGAGAGCATTTTGAGCAACGTGTGGATGAAACAAAACACAACACTAGCAATGTTTTTGATGAGGTGTCATATAGGACCTTTAAATTAAACTCTTGAATATGTACGTATTTTTATGTGTGTATTTCCAGATTGGGAACTTCTCACAGACCTGTCGCATGGATTAGTGTCAAAATCTAAAATAAACTCTCTGATTAGTCAACAAGCATTACTGCTGGGGCATGCTTTATCATGTGAGTAACCTATGTGAGTAATACTGTGTAAAATAAAGATGAAGTGTAGAATACATTATATATACTAGTGCAGGGGTGTCCAAACCTTTTCATGAAGGGGCCAGCTATTGAAACATCTGAAGCGGAGGGATGATGGAGGGCCATAGACTGGTGGTCAATACAGTGAATAATTCATCTGTGCATTTAAAACAGGTTAGACCGAGCCACCAGAACTTTATTCAGTGTTGGATCCTTAATAGGACACACAGGATATTTTATTATAGCTTTACCGAAGTCAATTTTTAAAAATTGCAGAAAAAGTACTATATGGGTCAATTTACCTGGAAGCCTAAGGGCCAAGAAAATTTGGTCTGAGGGCCACATTTGGCCCCCAGGCCGTTGTTTGGACACACCATTACTAGTGCATTGTTATGCAGTAGCCACATTTATAACAAATTAACTTCCTTTCCCTTTGTTCATTGTGCAGTCCCCAAGGTCCAGACTGTGGTCTATTGCACACGCTCAGAGTACCCTGAGGAAAACGCACAGCTGGTGAAGAGAGTTTTAGAGAAAACCCGCACTCATCCCAAACTGCTTCCCTTTAGGTAAACATGCACTCAACGCAAATTACATGTTTTTTTTCTATAGATTAAGTACCCCATCAAAATTATGCAATATTAACATTTCAAATAAAAGTGCAATTTTTAATTTGCAACTGACAAAAAATGTAAATGTGAAAGCAAAGTAACAAGGAATGTATGAAAGTCACGTAGTCTTTGGTTCTGGCTTCACACTGTATAGTCTGCAGAGAGCTGTTATCATGATACTGCCACTCCATTAGGGCAGATGTGCAATATAGAGGAAGCTGGTGATAGGATGCAGGGACCAATTTATGCTTTTGTCCCAAGCCTGCCAGTGCAGTGGTTCTTATAGCTGTATGCACTACTCTTCTTTTACTGAATAAACATGCAGTTTTGTCTGTGAAGGTGTCGGGAATGTAGTGTGTCATTCAAAAGATCGTCATTACTTAAACTGCAGGCATTTTTGGTGAAAAACATGGCCAACTGTTAAAATGGTGTTACCCTATCAAAAACATACCTGGAGTTGTGTTTTGTTTCTTTGTTTCTCTTCTTCACACGTTTATTAGTCTGTCTACATCTTCCAAGCTCAAAATGCTCTGTTCCACTTTATGGTGTCATGAAGTTTAACAGTCATCTTTTACCTTTTGACAATTCCAGGGCTGAAATCATCCAAATGATTCTAAGGTGTATGGAGTTTTAAAACACAGTGGAGCACTTCCTTTAACTCCGCCTAAGTTTGTGGGGTGTGTGTGTTAAACATGTGTGAATGAAACAAAACACAACGCCAGGTATGTTTTTGATGAGGAAACAGCATGATAACATAGATCAGAAAATAAAATAATATAGGTCCTTAAATAAAGAATAGTATTTCCCAAATCAATCATCAAATGTAATACCCGAAAGAAATATATGTATAACTTCATAATATTGTTGTCAACATAATGAATGGTTTAATTCTAATTCTGTCAATTTGCGCATTTGTTGTTGAATTAATGTGGCACTATGATGAATTAAAATGCTTCATTGCCATTTCTTAGGGTGAATGGACCTATTTTCCCAGACGATTCCCAGTCAGAAGACACTGCTGAGTCCAAGTATTTCAGCCTTCAACCCTCCCAGTTCACCAACGGCTGTTTCATAGCCAGACTCTCCCGACAGGTGAGAAATTGGAAAAAATGTAATAGAAAATAACATGTATATGAATGTTACATGTAAAGATTGGCAGATGCAGAACACTGGAGGTCCGTCTGTGTGTGTGATTGCCTTGCACTAAGACCTTCTAGAAAAGTGCTGAGGCTGCATTCTTTTACTGTCTGTCTGTGGGGAGGTCGCTCTGCTTATCTGCACACACACGCACACATGCACACACACGCAGACACACACACACACACAGACACACACACATGCACACACAGCGTTAATACGGCGGCATTATTTCAATACTCCATAAAAGAAGTGACAAGATATACATGAAATACACTCAAGCCCCTGTAACATCTCATTATTATACAGTAAAAATGGGGAAATACCTCTCCATAGTATATTTTTTCTTGGCAACAATTAAAGTATCACCTGATTTACCATGTGTTTTTTCCTTTTTTTTTTTCCCCTAAAAAATAAAAATCTGCTTCTTAAATGTCCTGTATTACACAAAATGGACCCCTGTGAGCTTTAAGCCATGTTAGAATGTTGCTACCTCATCAAAAACATACCTGGAGTTGTGTTTTGTTTCATTCACACGTTTGAGTAACCCTTTATTATTAGTCTGTCTACACCTCCAAAGCTCAAAATGCTCTGTTCCACCTTGTGATGCCATATAGTGGTAGTTTTCAAGTTAACAGTTACCTTTTACCTTTAGCTCAGTAGAAATTGGCAATCTGAAATCATCCAAAATTATTTTAGTGAAGGTGTGTGGAGTTTAAAAACACAGTGGAGCACTTCTTGAGTGTTTTCTGTTTGAAAGAAAAACTCATGCAGGATGCAGGTTTTGTGTGTTAAACATGTGTGTATGAAACAAAACACAACTCCAAGTATGTTTGTGATGAGGAAACAACATTATAACATAGATTAGAAAATAGTGTAATATGGGCCCTTTAATTAAACTCCGTCTAAGTGACCAGAGACAGGACAGGCACACCTGTCAGGGAGCCGCACACTCTCATCTTCTCTGTATAATTATTGACTGCTCCCAAATCAGAGCTGCTGTCACACTTTGAGTTACACTTCAGGACTTGGCTCACCGCTGCTCAGATGAATCACTCAGCCCCAGCCAATCTACGCCAGAGGACCATTTAAACTGATGTGAAATTTAGACACGGCAGACTGCAGAGACAGAATAATACTGTTATCTCTTTAAACAATTAAAGGGAGACAGAGGCATCTTCATTACTAGCACAAGATAGAGAGCTGCCCAAAACCGAAAGAGTCACTGACAAGCTCCCATCAGTCATGTTATATTCACTCTTGGCATACACTTCCTCATTTCATTATAAACAGCCAGACCTGGCAGCTCAGTTTAGGTTTTTAAGGACACTAAATGATCAAGCGTATGAGAGATGATGTTGTGAGGCAGCTACGGGAGAAAGGAAGATGCATTTAGCGGATTTGAAGAAGAGGACAACTTTGATTTCAGAGCAGAGAATATGAGGAAGTCTATGGCTGCCAATAATTTAAAGGTGCTCTGTGTACATTTTCTGGTCAGGGGTCCACTCCGTGCTTGTCTCCATGGAGATATGTTTAATGCAATACTATGGAGACAAGCAAGTAATGGATCCTTTCCACCTGAAAAGTTCCATAGTGCACCTTTACATATGACATATTTATACAATATTGATTATTATACAGAGTAATGGGAGTAATGCATTCAGTCAAATGTAAGATTCTAAATGTAAGAACATAAATGTGTTTCCTTTGAAGAGTCTAGTTTTGTCAGTGCAATTAAAAGTTTGTATTTTTTAAACAGTGGAAATTTTAAAGGGCCATATTATGCTATTTTCTGATCTATGTTATAACGTTCACAAGAGTCAGTTTTGCATAACATAGGACCTTTAATGAGCATAAACTTCTCAATACTGTCTCAATTGGAGTTTTATAATTGTACACGTCTTACTTTTACCTCACACATGTTTTTCCTAGTATACAGCTGAAACAAGTAATTAAACAGCCATGTCCCTTGTGATTTCCTTTACTGCCCCTTCCCATTGTTCCATATATCCTTGGTGCAATGTTTCCCATGAGCCACATAGTTTTAATGCATTGTATCTCCACATATAATCTTAAACTGTCCTTGCCTTTATTCCAGGCTGATCCCACTAAAGTCGAAACAGTCCAGGACGTATTGGCAAGGGCAGCAGCGAAGGGCCTCTTGGGTGGAATACTCCCAGAGCAATCAAAACCCAGCAAAAAGGCAAAAGGGAAGAAAAGTCAACAAGCCGGGAGCCATAGCGAGCAGGAAGCAGAAGATGAAGATGGCCAAGCAGAGGAAGATGAGGAGGAAAAGAACAACAGAAGCGGTAAAGCTGGCAAGAAAAAGAAGGGTGGTAAAGGGCACAAAGGAAAAGCTAACTCCAAGCAAACCAAAAGTCAATCGAAAGGTGCCAAGAAGAAAGTGAAGAAAAAGAAAATGAACCAGGGCAAAAAAAAAACTCGGCGAATACCGCGTCTGACTCTTTCGCTGATGTCCTCTGCTAAAGCCTCCGCGCGCCTGTCTCTCATCACACCTCTCGTGAAGAAGCTCAAAGACAATACAGCTCTGATTATGACGTCTTCGGAGACCTCCTCTGGATCATCCACACCTGTCAGAACACAGCCCCACTCCGCCGTCCTTGCTTCACGAACTGAAGCAGGGCAGAAACAGCTGGGTAAAAGTGGAGTTGACAAAGAGAAAGAAGGTGAAGTCAAAGTTATGCCTCGTGTTGGCAACAAAGTGGTCAAATCTGTCAACTCTGGGCCTCCTCATGAGTCTCTCTTTTCAAGCAGCTCTACAAGCATCAAGAGTGATACCTCTGTTTCTGCTCAAGAAAGCTAAAGCACCACACTGCAAATTAAGATTGTCATGGTTGTCATGGTGATGGGTTGATGTCTTTGAGAGTGACCTCCAACGGCTCGTAGTAACACCAGAGAATGATGAGGCACAAAATCGTCAGTGCTGGAGGAAACTGTTCACCTGATTGGCTCTACACATGGCGGCGACCCACCACCTGCTCACAAGAGCTATGACTGACTGATGGTTATTTTTACTTTGCACATAGCATTAGATAACATGGCTGAAATCAAACTGCCCTTTGTGAATTTGGAGAGATTACAATTGCCCACATTACTATCCATGAAAAATGAAATACACAAAAGAATGACTAAAAGCTGTGGACAGTATTTGGCATTTACTGATGTATTACATATATTGTCAAAGATGCAGATAGAATGCAATTGACCTCTGCAAAACAGAGATCTTGTTGTGATCATTTTCTGGTCTAGACCAGTTCCCAATTTGGGTCTCCAAAGATTCTCAGGAGATCTCCAGGGGTTTACAGAAGAGGTCCAAACAAGATTATGAGAATTTTAGTAAAGACATTGCATGTTAATGGCTTCAAATGATGTTCTCTAACATCTTTATTAACAATAAAAATAATTATATTTTCCTTATAAGACAGTAGCTTATCAGGTAGGAGAATGATGTGGGGGCATGAACTTATCTATGGATAAAAAGGTTGAGAAACACAATTCTAAACGAATTCCCCACTGAAGTGACAGTTTAAGCAGTGTTATAATGATTTTTGATGAAGCTGATGCCTTTAGTTTTTACAGAATCCATTCACCGTACCAAAAAGAACAAAACGTCAAATGTCTCCATAGAAGTGAATTATGACCCTCACACGTTGTTGCTTTTAATGTTGTTTATTCTCACAGTCGGTTACATTGATAAAGTGTACAAACCAGTGAGCAGGTGTATATCTCTATTATGTGAATTATGCATGTCAAGTTCAGCAAAACACCAGACATCCACAGCTGTTATTGCAAGTGACGCCACTCAGAGCAGCTGTGGACTCCTACTTCAAAGTGCACTGTACAAATGGAATAATTTTATTTTTCGGTTGACTGTTGAAAGTTTGTGGGTTAACCAAAACTGAGACAATGTTACACGAGACTTTACTTGTCCCAACTAATCAGTATACTATATATCTTTATAAAATATAATAAATAAAAATAAAAAATATTTCTGTTCAGTAAAGTTTGCGTAACTATCCATGGGCATGCAAGGCTCTTTAGGACTTCTTTTTTGCTAAGTCAAAATAATGCATAGATATTTGCTTAGTTACACCAACTGCCAATACGTTCAGCTATGTGATCTGGGATTTTCTTATCTACACATCAATATTTTACACTTTGGCCATTTGGTGAATCCTCAAAAAAGGCATCTCATTACATGAAAATAGAAAAAAGACATTCAGAAATAAAAATAGCTTATAACAAAAACGAAAGCCTAAAAGTTACATTAAAATGATATTATATACAGACTAATTGTATTCACATTTCATCAGCCATTTGACAAAAATAAGGTGATGTGGCTGACCCTTTACACTGTCACACTCCTGATTTCTGCTTGCTAATCTCACTATTTTGTACATCCTCTAGAAAAAAAGAACGTGTCCATTTTCAATATTTTGGACTTAATTATTTTTAGTTACAGGCTTGGAGAAAGTATGTACAAAGCTATGTTCAACTGAAAGGTGTGTGCAGAAGTCGATGGAGTGTGATTTGTGGCACTGTTGGGCACAGACATAAACTTAAGTATATTACAATATCAATGAAAAAAACACAAAAGATCCATTCAAGTGAAAGACCCCAATGAGACAGACCTCTAGCAGCCCACACAACAGTCCTTCACTCTTAGTTTTATACAACTTCTCATGGTTACAGCTTCTATTTTAGTTGGATATTCAGTCTCAAGACAATACTGAAATGTGATTTAAGTAAGAAATGATCAGTGGTGTAGAGTAGCAGCATGCTGAGTCTGTCCTCCATCTTTACTTTCTGATGATTATCTGTTGATGTCCCAATAACTACATGAAAAATGCTTCAGGTGAAAGGTCACCATTCGTTGAGGCTACAAAAATAAGAAGACTTGGATTTGCTCTCTCTCCCGTCTCACTGAGTATTGAATGCTTGTTTACAATAGAAAAAGTCATGCATTTGAGCAGGTTATAGAGAATGCGGTCTGAGAAAATGCACTGCGCAACTTTTCTGGTGGATGGTCTGCTATTTACTTGTCTCCATGGAGATGCAATTGCTTTGCTGGTATGTTCCATGGTATGACATTAAACACGTACATCTAGCATTTATTCATTTATTGCTCAAAAATACAATAATTCCTTCTGTGAATCGAGGCGATTCTCCACAGATTTGAACTGTAATGTAGCGTAGTGCTGTAACCTGCTTACCTTCTTTGTAAAAATAGGTTTAATCTATACTGTGGAACATTCTAGATAAAGCAATAACATTTCCATGGAGATAAGCAGGTGGTGAACCCTCCACTAGAAATGTTATGCCGTACACCTTTAAACTTTTACAGAGACTCACAGGACAAACAATCAAATGGAGAGGCCAGGTTTTACAAGGTCATGCTTGTAGTAACACATGTACAGACAGATACGACTAAAGTACTGAGATCAGCAGTAAGGATAGAAATGACTCCCCTCTTCACAGGTCCCACTTCTTCATTCTGTAGATTCACTGTTTGTTTGAAGGATGTGACTATGTACATGAATGCCTCCAGGTGGTCTGGGGCAGGTGGTCTGGGGCAGGTGGTCTGGGGCAGGTGCGCTGGGGCAGGTGCGCTGGGGCAGGTGGTCTGGGGCAGGTGCGCTGGGGCAGGTGCGCTGGGGCAGGTGGTCCTTCTGAACATGGAACTTTCAGTTTATGGTTATGGAGGAAATTTACAATCCAGAGCAAAACTTCAAGGAGAATTTCCATGCCGCTCCAAACAGCACAAAGTTTTCTTACCCCTGGGCATTTCTGTTTCCATGGTAACAGATGATGAGGGGTGTCCGCAACGACTAGTTACCATGGTGACAGGGGATTGTAGCAGTGGAAAGTTAATAGTGGTTAGGAGAATTTACTGCGGCAGCTCTGTGACAGGTCTCTTCTGTTTGAGTGTGTCGATGAGAGAAAGGACCCCTCGCTTTACACTTGTGGACACACGGCGGGACACAGAGTCTCCAGGGGGGGAGGAGCCACAGGCCTTCTGGGACGGGGGGCGCGCCACCAAGCACTTTTGGTACCGCAGCTATAACAGAAACAGAGACAGACTTCAAAAACAGTAAAATCTGTTATGGTGTGAAAATCAGACTGCTATGAGGTACTATTTGCGATCAATATAAATGACCAATGACTCCTGCCACCACCATTGAGTTTCACTGTTAATGTGCTTCTGCCCATTTAAACCTGTGATGCATGAGCAGTACCTGAGCTGGTAGTGCACTAGAGATTGGACAATGAACAATAATATAGTTTATCGTGACAAAAATGGAAGCCATATAATCATTTGTGGGACATTTTATATAGTCGTGATAATCTCCAACAAAGATAATCGCCATAAATCACCACAATATGCTGAAAGAAAGCTCTTCTGTTCTCTTCTAGATCATTATTGTTTTCACTTTAACAAAGTACATTATTATAACAGTTGTTTAAATATGGGATCATCATCATCATTATTTTATTAAAATTATAATTATTCATAACAGTATCGACTCTGTGTCTTTACACTGAAAAATTGTCACCTCTCTCTCTGTAACTGCTGCAGTGAGACTTGTCATTTTGGTCTTTAAATGTTCATATTAACACCCCTCTATGACATCCTGGTGTTTTTATTTCGCTATTTTGTCCATAAATCAGTTCCTATTCCTAATATGGAACTCGGCTACAAGTTCGCGCCTATAACTTGCTAGCCTCATGAGCTTCATTTGACTGGAGCCGAACACTATGGGTGACGTCACACTCCCTTAGTCCACTTCTTTATACAGTTTATGCTCTGGAGTGAAAGTAGAAGGGGCTAGCTGGTCTTACCATACATGCTGCTTGCACTGCCTCTGATACACTGCCAGCGTTGGGATCACACCAGAAGACGTGACAGTCGAAGCGGTGACTCCCGGCGTCCATTATGAAGGCAAAAGTGTGTATGTCACGCCCAACTCCCATGAACGACAAAAAACGCACACGGCACTCCACCAGAACCTCCTTTTCATCCTTATCGGAAGAGGTTTATGATTAAATTATCCAATAGGGAGAATTAAAATGCACTTATCTCTGACAGATCTCACCTTATCCTTGCTGATAGTGACAGTAGCATCTGCGACATTAAGAGCTACCGGAGTCCAGTCTTCTCTGTCGGAAGAACCAATTAGACTGTCTATGGCACCGTTCAGAATATCCATCCCTGAAGATTCAACAAAACATGATTATTTAAAGTCAAAAAGTACACACAGTAGAAAGTATTATAATGTTCTAATATTTAAAGCTTCAATATTGACACTTGTGAGCTTTTTGCCATGTTAGAACGTTACCTCATCAAAAACATACCTGGAGTTGTGTTTTTTTCATTCACATAGTTTGAGTAATCTTAGATTAGTCTGTCTGCACCAAAGATTAAAATGCTCTGTTCCACCTTGTGATGTCATGAAGCGAAGTCACCTTATGATGTCGTGAAGTTAACAACTACTTTTTACCTTAATTCAGTAGAGATTGGCAATTCTAAGGCTGAAATCATCCAAATGATTCTTGTGAAGGTGTATGGAGTTTAAAAACACAGTAGAGCACTTCCTGTATTACCACACTGCATCACAAGTTGGAACAGGGTGTTTTCTGCTTGAGAGAAGAACTGAACTGAAAATAATATATATGCAGGGTTTGTGTGTTAAACGTGTGAATAAAACAAAACACAACTCCAGGTATGTTTGTGATGAGGAAACAACATTATAGCATAGATCAGAAAATAGAGTAATATGGGCCCTTTAACGTTCCATCCTATGAACTTACCAATCGGTCTGACCACAGGAAGCATTCCCAAGTAAAGCACTTGAAACTTCTGGACCAGCTCTGTCTTTGGTGTGGGAAATTCTGCAGGGAAGAAACCAAGTCAATAAACATGAATGATAAAAGCACCAGGGACTGTGGGTAAGGTGAGTGTTTTGAGGCCAACCCTGTAAAGGCAGATCTAGTCCAGCCTGCATTCTGTCCTGGAGAGAGCCCCCAGCCATCGCTTTGGCAGTCTTTCTCTCTGCCATTATCTGAGGAAGAGAAGAGAGGGACAACATCAAAGAAAGAAGAAAACACCTGAAAATAGCATTAATGAAAAGGAAAGTTGTTGTGCTAAAACTAATGAGGTGTGTGCCAACATAAGTGAAAACCGTATGAATGTAAAAACAGCGAAGTGACATGGAATTTGATAATATAGGACAAGCAGAAAGATCCGTAAAAAGTTTGCTCTAGGCACTAGGGTGGTCAAAAGTATAAGAAATCAAATACTTATTGACACTAAAACTAGTATTGGAACTAGATACTCATTTGATATACGCCCATGGACCACTATAGAACCTACCTGGACAACTGAGAGATTACACAGATATAAGACTGCATGGTAAAAGAAAAGAAACTACTATGAAAGTACTGTGATTTAAAGCTGAAAATGACATTCTTTTGTCTAAATAAAAAGTGTTTATTATTATCATTGTGGTATCGGAATCGGTATTGAGTATCAATCAGGTATATTCTATTTTGAGATGGTGTAATCCTTCATTCGTCCAGGAGTGATTCAATGTAGAGAACGTTTTATCTGTGGTCATCTGGACTCTGTTTTTATGATCAAGACATTTCCACTCCCATCCATTTTGTCTCTATCCCGTATTACTGAAATCGAGTTTGAAATGTTAGAACTGTGACAACACTACCAGGCACTGTCATCTTGTCTAGCTTTTTGCTACAGGGAACAGAGGTAAAGAAGGATGGCTCTTCCTGCAGTACAACTACATGCCACAAAATCACATCTCCCACTATAATTCACATGCTCTGATTGCGATGCCTGTCGAACATCAACAAGATCAGCAACATTTTTGTCACGCTCCCAATGCAGCGTAGCTTTCAAATGTGGAACAAATCTTTGAAGTGTGCAGCAAAAAAAGCAATGAACAGCTATTTTGTGGTTGAAAGTTATTAGGTGTTTGAAATATCAGAATGTTGTTACCTCGTCAAAAACATACCTGGAATTGTGTTTTGTTTCATTCACACCTTTATTATTAGTCTGTCTACATCTTCCACCTTGTGATGTCATGTAGAGGTAGTTTACAAGTTAACAGCTACCTTTTATTCCAGGGCTGAAATCATCCAAATTATTCTAGTGAAGGTGTATGGAGTTTAAAAGCACAGTGGAGTACTGCCTGTATTGCCACATGACATCAACAAGTGGAAGGTTCAGTTTGAGAGAAGACTATGCAGGATTAGTGTGTTAAACATGTGTGAATGAAACAAAACACAACTCCAGGTCTGATTTTCATGAGGAAACAACATTATAACATAGCTCAGAAAATATTGTAATATGGGCCCTTTGTATAAATGTATATCAGTGAAGTGCAGAATTTTGCGTATCTTCAAAAGCTCCAAAACTAACTTTCAATTGAACTTCATGCTGACTTAACTCCAGGCATTACGGAATAAGCTTTTATCAAATTCAAATGCAGCATCGGACAGAATCTTATTACGAGGCATTATTAAGGCTGAAAATTCATAGTTTGTGTTCATTTGTGAAGAACAATTCAGAGTACGAAAGTGTTAGGGCATACTTTATGGGCATTTGACATGTTTAATCTTGTTTTTGGATTTTGTGAGCATGGGCCCTGATGAAAAGGGCCACTGCCTATATTTTAGTGTTGTAAATACATCCCTACTAGAGCAAGCCTTTTATAGTCCACACCGAGCTGAGAGGCAGAAGCTGTTTTATGTCTGCACTGACTCCAAGCACCTGGAATATGAATGCTCTGCAATATTAATTTTACATCAAAAGGTGAATTTTGATTGGATTCTTTGAAGGTTACACAGAAAAGACATGAAATCTGTTTAGGGGGAAAAGAACCACATTTCATTTATGCAGTATGTTTGGTCAGCTCAATACAAGACACCCTTTGAAAAGTGCCTGAAGTGAGCACACAATAGGTAATATAGGATGAGAGATTACGAGTCCTTGAATCACTGTGACCTTTCACTGATGGCCACTTTATTTAATTGTGTCTCTCAGATTAAATCTACTACTACAAATGCACATAAATTAGAATATTAAACTCATTTTGGTTCTTCAATTCATAACACTTTACTACAACTAGTTGGCCAGTAATCACATTCAAAGTTACTCAAGACCTGTAAGGAGTAAAAGATGAATGAAAAAAAGTTATCAGTTATTGTCCCCTTAAGGAAATGTATCTGCATTTGACCCATTCCTCAGTGCAGCACCCGAGGACCCATCTGCCTGGCAAATCCAGAATGAATATCTCTGTATCTGATCTCTGTTGCATCTCAAACCCGGTCAAATGTGATTGTGCTGTTAGATTTGTTTTTTCAGTGTTGCATGAGAAACAAAGGAGTTTATTGGTCATCTATCATTTACAAATACAATTTTATCTCACCTCAGATTAGCAGAGTTTAGTGCTTTGCTCAGTGATTCTGCAGAAATTAGCTATGTTTTTCAGTCCCCTGTGATATTTTTTTCCTTTATTCCTTTATTTCCGATATGGATGGACCATGCGTGTCCCTGATTGGCTGTAAAGTATTGAAGACGTGTGTATTCTGGATCCCAGGCAATAATGCTGATAAAGTATAAATCACATATTTCACATATCCAATACTGTAATTCATTTTTGCTTACCTCCTATGTCATTTAAAACCATTTGTTGTGTGGCAGTTGCACCTCCTCCCCTCACACAAATATGTAACTCCAAGTGTAATTTTGGCAAGAATTTAGAGCACTAACCCGGGAGCAGATCTCGTGCAGACTCGTGGCAATGGCTTTGGCTGGAGTATCACAGCGGAACACATGACATTTCAGGATCCTGGTGTTTTTGTCCCGTGCCACATACGCAAAATCTCTGAGGGAAAAAAAAAGAAAAATTGTTATAAATACAACTTAGTGAGGCGATGTGTCTTATTTTGTTTTGGAGTTGTCAAGGAGTAAAAACAAAGGCTGCAGTGATAATGTGTGGATGCTATTGTCTGATTGGTATTATTGGTATACACCTGAATGATGGAGTGACCCTCATGATTTTGATGAATACAGATCACACATGTTTAAATGCAGAGATCAATAAAAACACATGAAGAAAGCAATCATGTGAAAAAGTGAAAAGAAGAAGATGGAGACAGCAGCCTTTGAGAAGCTCCAGGAATCACATTAAATCAATTCACGTCAGTGGCAGAAAATGTGATCACAAAACTGCAAAGTATAATAGGAAATACTAAAAACACAATATTTATGTAGCCTAAGGGTAAAATTGTCTAGTTGTGTGGGTGCATACTTTGTAAAATAACAGAACAAAGATGAGTTTCATTTCCTATGACTCTAAGTGTGTGTTTACAATGCATCAATATCTACTTTGAAGAAGGGAGTAGGCAGATACAGAGGAAATTAAACAATAAGGTGAAGTAGGAATATTGGGGATGAGTTTTTAAAGATATGTGTTTACCTCTCTCTGCATCCAAGAAAGCCAAGGGGAAAAGACAGACAGTTAGTGAAAAATAAGTAGGACAACCTTATGAAGATCAGAAAAAGAAGGGACCAGTCTCTTGCAAAGAATGAAGAATACTAGAATCTATTGCCTCTTACCAAAGAAATTAAAATGTAGATATAACCTTCAAATGTTGTATTAAAGGTCCTATATTACGCAAAATTGACTCTTGTGAACTTTAAGCCAAGTTAGAATGTTGTTACTTCATCAAAAACATAAATGGAGTTGTGTTTTGTTTCATTCACACATATTTGAGTAAGGCTGCATTATTAGTCTGTCTACATCTCCAAAGATCAAAATGCTCTGTTCCACCTTGTGATGTCATGAAGCTGTAGTTTTCAAGTGAACAGCTACCATTTACCTTTTGTTTATTAGAGATTGGAAATTTCAGAGCTGAAATTATCCAAATGATTACAGTGAAGCTGTATGGAGTTTAAAAACACAGTGGTGGAATAAGGCCTAAATCTGCAGGATTTGTATGTTAAACATGTGTGAATGAAACAAAACACAACTCCAGGTTTGTTTTTGATGAGGAAACAACCTTTAAACATAGATCAGAAAAACAGCGTAATATGGGCCCTTTAAAAACAGACACAACCTTTACGTTTTTTTAGGAGTTACATTTCTTTCTGTAAACTTTCAAGAATATCTCATTTGTGAGGAAATGAATATTGGCATTGAGATCTGCAAGAAACCCATTGGAGATAAAAGGCAAATACCCGAGTAAAGAACAATAAATGGGAGTAATGACGATGGCTGAAGGTGGGACCAGGGCGGGCTATCTCATTTCTAATATAATCTCATCGTCATGCCAACGCCCCTGCAAATGTCAAGGTTACTATGGGAATGTGTAATCTCAGTTGTGATAATGAGCTCTATGGCACCAGGGAATAGAGGGGAATATGCCGTCACTACGCTCTTATCTATTACAAGAGATGAAAGCGAGCACGTAAAACAATCACAACAATTTAAACTGGGTGTAATGTTCCGTTGAGCACTGGGAAAAACAAAGTGAAATGATAGGAAATAAAATACTGTGCATTATACAGCTGCACGTGTTTTGTGGAGATATAATGCAATCCAAAATATTTGTCCTAGCCCCAAGCCTGGATGAGAGTCATGTTAGAAAATATATTTGGACTTAAACCATCCAAAATGTCAAATGTCAAATCAATGCATTCATCTATACTGGGACTGAAAAGGCAAAACAAAAGAGTCTTAAAGGTCCCATATTACGCTATTTTCTAATCTATGTTATAATGTTGTTTGCTCATCACAAACATACCTGGAGTTGTGTTTTGTTTCATTCACACATGTTTAACAAGCAAACCCTGCATATTTAGGCTGAGTTCTTCTCTACAATGGAAAACTCTCTGTTCCACCTTGTGATGTCATGGTTCACTGTGTTTTTAAACTCCATACACCTTCACTAGAACCATTTGGGTAATTTCAGTCCTGGGATTGCCAATCTCTACTGAACTAAAGATAAAAGGTATCTGTTAACTTAAAAACTACCACTTCATGACATCACAAGGTGGAAGGGTGCAATTTGAGCTTTGTAGATAGGCTGTAGATAGACTTGAGGAGGTAACAACATTCTCACAGGACTAAAAACTCACAAGAGTGAATTCTGCATAATATAGGACCTTTAAGTAGGATGCAAACACAACATCAGTGACAATCAATATACAAAACAATACATTTTCTTTACACTCCAAAATGTGCCAAGCCAAATGTCTGATAAACAACAAAGTAAAATACTCACTGAGCTTTGTTTGTCTCTTGGCAGTCAGTCCTATGCACCTCACACTCACCGCATCTATTTTTGGGGGGATGCAGCATGCAAGCAGACTCCTCAACCTGTCCGCTCCACACCCAGCGAACACTAAGCATACCTCCCCCTCTTTCTATCTGCCTCTCTCCTGCCAAAATCCCCCTCCTCTCCTCCCTCCGACCATCACATCCTCCTCCCTCTGCTGCGGCTCAACTATTTCACTGTTCTGACTACGCTCTCTGTGGACAGCATCAATAAAGGTTTAATATGTGCCCCTTTTATCTTACCATGGTGGCACATGTGTGTATGTTCAAAAGGAAAAGGGTCCCACATGAACCACGCAGCTTCAAAAGTGCCAGTAGCTATTAGTGCTTTCTCCTATTCAGTGAATATGTCCTTGCAAGGCAGTGTGGTGTGTGTGTGTGTGTGTGTGTGTGTCTCTGTATGTGTGTGGGTGTGTGTGCGCATGCAGAGTCTGTGACAGTCCAAATTATACAGCAGCCATCAACCTCTACAGTCAACATTTCACAGCTGTATGTTTAATAGGCTACATTCTCACAGAAAAATGACACAGCGCCATCATGTGGTCACATAATGGGGGCATCACTACATTGTATTGGTGGACACACAACCACACAACACCCTGTTTCTATAAATTGGTATCTGCTTTTATGTATGTCAGCAAAAGACATAAATTGGTCAGAGAAATCAGCATGGGTTTCAATCTATATTTTGTATTTTAAAATCTAAATTATATATCCTTTAAACAGGCAAATGTCCTCAAAAAGTCCTTCAAAACAGAAACATCAATATCAGCTATTATGTACTGAATAGAGTTTTTAGTTTTAATACTCATGGTTTAGGGACAGGCGATATGCCAAAAACAAAACAAAACAAAAAAATCAGATTTTGATATCTCGATTCATGCAATTCGTATCTTGATTCTTTTTATCCTCCATAAAGGGGTAGTAAAGCCATCTGTGCCTATATCATAGACTGTATATATAAATATCAGCCCCAGGAGGAGTGGGTGGGTAAAAGTTTGAGCAGACACCTGGATTAAATGGAAAAAAAACTGAATCACAATAGGAAATCACCTAAAAAGGCTGATTGTCATGATTCAGTTTTTTTTAATCTCCATAAGGTCAGGCTTGTTTCTGTATGTAGAAGTCTATAGGTATAGAAATGACACTAATCACATCATGAACCACTAGACATCTGCTCAAAGACTTCTTTCTTGTGGATAGGCCTATCACAATAACAAAATGTGAAGCAGGATATATTGCTACAGAGATATATGGCGATAAAACATAATACTGAAACCAATTTATGCTGACACAATAACAATAAAGCAACATAATCACATTTTTTGAGTAAACAGTATCATTAAAAGGCCTGAGCTATAATAATCAAATAGCAGAATGAACCTATAATTAGCCAGAGAAATTACTTATTCAACCCTCTACAGCTCAAATTTTGTCATATTAAAACTAAAATAACAAAAAATCCCCATTATTGCAAAGGAAATGTACAGGCGATAAATACTGAGCCCAAAAATATATTGTTCCAGTTTTCATACATTGAACGATAAGTGGATTTAGTAATTATCGTGACAGGCCTACCTAACAAACTTCTCCACAAACCCTACTTTCAAAAGTGCTAGTGGGGTGAACAACTCAATATTACAAGTACTACAAATAAAAGATAATCCTTATATAAATAATAATATATAAACATTGGCGGACAACAAAATGAAGTAACTTAGGGGCTTAGCTGGAGTGAAAGCTGGGAACAGTCAATCAAGAGGGGATTTGCCCGGTTAGAGTATAGGCTATTCTCTGTCCTCCTCCTCTGATGTGCGCTTTGGTGCACATGAGTTAATCTTTCATTAGTGACCCCTCCAGATCATCAATCATTAACTGCACTCCACTGTCTGTCAGCTCTCCACCTGCCTGCTACCTTCAAATGATACCTTTTACCTTTAACTGACTGTGTGCAATCCTTAAGCAGCATACCAAGTATACGAAACAGCAAACTATTTACACCAAGTTGGGTTCAAAACAAAAAAGAATATAAATGAGATCTATAAACAAAAACTAACCTTCCATTGTCACGACCTACACCCCACACACGAATGCTTGCGATTGGCTGTGAGTGAAGCACACTGCGGTCCATGGGGTCAACCAGGTTCAGCATATTGTTCTCCAGCACCAGGTACATGTCCTTCCCCTGGGGACAGAAAAACAAAGAAATCCTTCAAAACACCATTCTACATTAAAGAACACATATTGTGCTTGAGCCTGCTATATAGTTATAGTCTATTACACACTTTACGTTATAATTTGCACATTTTAACTCGTAATATTAATCTAAAATGAACTGGTAAAAGAAACAAGTCTGCTGACTTTGAAATAGAAAATGGAGACGCCCAATGGGAGCTGACGTCGCTGTTAATATTATCACAACAAAAAGTTAGCAACTTCTATAGATAGCTGCACATCATCCTAGCAAGTATAGAATTTTTTTTTATTTGTACCAAAATGACACTGCTGAATCCTACGTGTATCGCCGATTAAGAAAATAAAATTGGAGAACGAAGTAAATGGGCGTATACCGGTGGCAGTGAAAACAAGCAATTAAAGATTGCTCACATGCACGAATCACTCCAGATATAATTTCAAGAGGGTAAATGAGCAGGGGCAACAACTATAACATGATTAAAAGCTCTGAAAAGTTCAATTTGCATAATAGGTCTGCTTTAAAAAAGATGTAAACGGTCATAGCAAGATATTTTTCATTCATTTTACATATGTACTGGTGACTGAGCGCATTTCCAGGCTGTCCCTAAATAAATAATCAGTCTAAAAGGGGATATCTAGGCTATGAGAGGTTTTTTAGGGAGAGATGAACTTGCTGTCTGTGCACTGTCACTTCTCATAAAACTCAAGCTCTGCAAAGTTAAAGGTAACGCTGTAGCACCACTTTTGAACTGCTCTCATCTATTCCCCCTCTTATTTGTACCTCCTGACATCACATTTTCCATTTCCCCAACAATCCTGCTTATTATACACATCTCTGTTTCTCTGTGCGTTTGGGCTTGTTGGTTTTTCATTTTAGATCTGCAAAAGACATGCATTTATTTGTGTCCAATCTCCTCACCTCTCCCCAGATGCCCACAGTGTCCCGGATGTCGTTTTTGCAGTAGGACAGCTGTCTGATGCAGTTGTTAACAGCCACACTGCTCTTCCCTGGAGCCAAGTCTTCCTCCGCCATCTCCACCCAGCCCAAAGAACGCACTGCGAAACACTGGAAGATAATACAAGCCACTTCCATTAACAGAACTTAAATTAACAGAACTGAGAAGAACAGTACAGTTTAAGTGCAGGTGCTTAATATTGTATCAGTTAAACAGCTAATAACATTGTAATTAAAGGACCTATATTACACAAAATTGCTTTAATCCATGTTATAATACTCTCATCTCCTCAAAAACATACCTGGAGTTGTGTTTTGTTTAATTCACACGTGTTTGAGTAACCCTTTATTATTAGTCTGTCTACATCTCCAAAGCTCAAAATGCTCTGTTCCACCTTGCGATGGCAAATATGCAGGGTTTTGTGTTAAAAATAACATAATATAGGCTCTTTAAAGGTGTACTGTGTAACTTTTTACCATCTGCTTGTCTGCATGGAAATGTTATAGCTTTACCTGGAATTGTCCCACAGTATAGCACATTTTAATACCACATAATTTAATCAATAGAAAGTCATTTTTTATTTGAGTATTACCATGTTGTATTTTATTAGTTCTGAAAAAGATCAAGACCACTGAGAAATTATAGGATAAGTCCTATTAGTGCTGTTTATTTAATTATTTCAGTATCAATATCTGTTCAAATGAGTCTTAGGAACTTGTTATTGATTCTTTTGACAACCCTAATTTTGAGTCTAGAGAACAAAACATGCACAAACCATCTCTACATATCCATAAACGGTCATAGCAAAATGTTTTTCATTCCTTGTACATATATATTAGTAATTGAGTGCATTTCCAAGCTGTCTCTAACACCATGGATTTTATTATAGTTATTATAGGGTTTTTTTAGGGAGAGATGAACTTGTTGCAATCTAAATTACATTCTGCAACGATAAACTGTCCCTGTGCTGCTCAGGCTCATTAAAAAAAGTGGCAGTTGTTGTTGCTTATGATAATTCCTTGAGTAGGAAAGAGGGAGCTGGGCCAATCTTGATACTGCAGTGTGCAGCTACCCTGGAGGTATGTGTGTATGTGTGTGTGTGTGCGTGTGCGTGCGTGTGCGTGCGTGTATGTGTGACTGGACCAGATCCCGTCTGTAGTGCTGTTAGTCTGGTATTCATCACAATGACACTGTTGCTAAGGTTTGTGAGGTTCTGCCAGCCAAACACGGGCAGATCAGAAGATACCTGACAGCTAAATCAGTGGCACCTCAACCAAAAAGCTCTCTGATCTCTGAAATGTGACATACACTGCAGTCTATGAGCCTTTTTCCATTTGTTTGAGAGTAATTTCAGGAAAATCCATAAAACTTTAAAACAATATTTCTTGTACTTAATACCCTGGCAACATCTTAATAATAACAACAGAATTATCTCTGCAGAGGCATGTAAAAATGAATGATGAGACACGGTAGTGTTTCTTATACAACCCTCCACCGGGGGGCAGCATAGTACAAGTAATTGCCTTGTGACTTGAGAAGGCTTCATTTGCATTTTCCCCATGCTGATCCAGCCTGGTACACTTTATGTCTTCAGAGACAATGGCACGTGAGAGGAGGAGGATTTAAAACATGCAGGGAATGATACAGCAGAAATCTTCTCAATTTACATGGCAAAACTAACTAAACATTTTTTGTAATTTTCACATTATTTTAACTTCCTGAGATCAAAAAGCTAAGGCAATGTAAATAGGTCCATGCTACTACTGCATAATAAATATGAATACCTTTGACTTATTTAGCACTTTTCAAGCCACACAAAGCACTTAAAACAAACTAGAACCAAGAATATAACTATTGTAATGCATTTTAGGCTCTCTTACTTTTACTTCTGAGTCTCTCTTCACAGTGCTGTGCTCCTCTTCTGCTGGTGGTCGGTTCCTGGGAAAAGAAACGCATAAAAAAGACAGATGACTTTGGGAAACAGGATGCTGTAACAGACCAGCTGTGTGCTGTTGTCAGCGCTGTAGCTTTTTGCTGTTTTGTTAACAAGGCTGCAGCCCTGTGTGTAAGTTTAACAAGGCTATAGATGGTCATTATGCTAACTGCAGAAACATGGGGCCATTTCCTGACCCTACTTCCCAGCCTCCTGTTTAGTCTGATGTTAACACAAGATTAGTAACCACACAGGGGTAAATGGTACAGAAACAGCTCAAAGGTCTTTGAAGAGAATTTTGTATTTTTCTCACCTTAGTTTCAGGGAAGCGTAGCGAAGCGTTGCACCCTCAAACTCCTTCAGACTGGGGTCAGGGTTCACCGTCGCTGCCTGCAGGTCCTATCCCCAAGAGAATACACAAGTGAGTAAGGCAATAAGCTTAAACTTGCCCATGTTTTTACAGAATGTCCAAATTAAAGCCTCCTTCACAGATTCCACTTAGAAATTGTAGTGCAACTGCAGAATGAAAATTTCAAAATGATACAGAAACAGAATAAATAATAAAATAAATGTCACCCATAAACTGTATAAAGAAGTGGACTAAGGGAGTGTGAACATCACCCATAGTTTGACTTCAGTTTAATGAAACTCACAATGCTAGCAGTTATAGGAGCATATTTTTAGCCATTATCTATTATCTTGTTTTATTGCATGTTCCATTTTCCTGCTGTTCTTGAACTGTGCGTTGCAACACTGGAATTTCCCCACTGTGGGACTAATAAAGGCATATCTTATCTTATCTTATCTTATCTTATATTTTGAGCCAGGTCCATATTAGGAGTAGAAATTTATTTACGTACAAAAACACCAAGATCTTGTAGAACGGGTTAATACGAACATTTTAAGACCAAAATGACGAGGCTCACTGCACCAGCTACAGAGAGAGGTTGACAATTTTCCAGTGTAAAGTCAATTGGAATTAGAGTCAAAGATGCCAAAAGCGCCCCCATGGTCACTTCCTATTTGGAACTCAGCGGCTAGCGGGTTAGCTATGCCCATTTATATATACAGTCTATGATGTGATCGCATTAAACCCTAACCTGTTGCAAATACCGTCTAGTCTGGATCAGATCACAAAAAATGTGAAACAGAGGCTTCAAAGTGACATAAACAAAGCATGAATACTGAGACCCCATACAGTGAATGCCAGCATGCATCCAAGTGTAGGCAGGGGCCCTTTGCTGGATGGAGGCATCAGTTGTATTAAATGTGATGGGGCATGCTGCATTCAGAAGACAAAACTGACACAGACCGATGTACTAACAACGCATTAACAAGAAGTTAGACATCTTTTTAGAAGTGGGACAAATCAGAAAGGAGGAGACAATTAATAGCATAGTTATAGCCAATTAACAGAGGAATAGTTTAAAGGGCCCATATTACGCTATTCTCTCATCTATGTTATAATGTTGTTTCCTCATCACACACAGACCTGGAGTTGTGTTTTGTTTCATTCACACATGTTTAACACAGAATCCCTGCATATTAGGCTTCTCTTCTCTTCTCTTAGTCCTTCTCTCAAACATAAAACACTCTGTTCCATCTCGTGATGTCATGTGGTAATAGAGGAAGTGCTCCACTGCGTTTTTAAACTCTGTACACTTTCGCTAGAATCATTTGGATGATTTCAGTCCTGGAATTTTCAATCTCTACTAAACAAAAGGTAAAAAGCAGCTGTTAACTTGAAAACTATCACTTTGTGACATCATAAGTTGGAACAGAGCATTTTGAGCTTTGGAGATGTAGACAGACTATAACGTGTGAATGAAACAAAACAAAACAAGGTAACAATATTATAACATGGCTTAAAACTCACAAGAGTCAATTTTGCATAATATAGGACCTTTAATAAAAACAGCCATGATAAAATGCTGTGATCGGTGAAGCTACTTGTAAGTGGAAGCATCAGCCACACATGCATTCACTCAGGCACTGCATGTTTTACATACTGTATAAATGTACACAGTCGAGAAGGTGACGTTAGACAAAGAACAGGATTTATTGTGGATAATGCCTTATACTTGCCTTCCACACCTCACTATCAATCTTTCCTCCAAATTCACTCCACAGCGGTTTCTACATACAATGTTAAAATGCACATATATATTCATATAGAGAGGGTCGAGGGTGGGAGAGGTCAACAAAAAAAGACAAAAACAGGGCTGTTAGCGTACTGCCTCACTCCACACCCTGTGTCATCACAATGAGAAGCAAAAAAAACTACTAAAAGCTACATTGAAAATGTTATAAATTCAAATCTTTGTGTGCACAAGTCAACAAACTCTTTATTGTCAGCATCATAATGCAAAATTTCTGCTCAATTGTGTTTAGCATATGTGAGAAAAGCACACAAACTTCAGTCTCCTGCCTAAATACAGTAGTTTAAAACAAATACTAAACAACTAATTAACTACTGTGCTGTATATAACTGCAGACTGTAGAGCATAGTGCAAAAACAAGATGGATACTATAAAATGTACACATGCCATTTATCTTTAGAAAACCAAATTCTCACCTTGTCCTCTTCGTCTTTTTGCTCAGAACAACTCTCTGAATCAGGCATGCCTTGCAGAGACATGGACCGAGGCTAAAATCAAAGAAAAACATAAATTAGATCACAAAATTAACATTGATCGTGACACTGTTCTGGTGCCATATCTTAAATCGCATCAATCTTTCACATCTGGACTCTTGTCACAGTTCAGTGCAGATCAGATGCTCAGTTTGGACTCAGGCACTTCCATCTGTCAGCGTCAGTCCATTTTGTGAGGATCAATATTTTATCTGAGCTGTGACCGTGCTCTTCACTGCCAGTGCTGTCCTCCAGTTTCTCTCCATCATCGGGACTGATTGACTGATTGATTGACTTGAGAGCTCTGGCATTCCCCTATTCACTTCTCCATGATCTTTACTGTTAAAAAAAACTGCAAGCTGTTGATTTTAATAATAATCCCTTAAAGGATCACTGTGTAACTTTTCTGGTGGAGGGTCTGCCCCTTGCTTGTCTCCATGGAGATAGTACTGTTTTAGATTTAGACTTAGACAAACTTAGACAAACTTTTACCTTGATTATTCCACAGTATGAAATAAACTTGGTAATAACAATTGAGACAGGTTAATGGTCAGATTTATGGAGAAACAAGCCTGCACATAGTAAGAATTCATGTTTTGTTAGGTATTTTTGAGCTATAAAACACCAATACAAGGGAGATATATTTAATGTTCTACTGTGGAACATTCCAGGCAAAGAAATAACATTTCCATGGAGACAAGCAAACAGCGGACCCTCCACCTTAGAAGTTACATAGTACCCTTTTAAACAAAAAAAAGTGGCCCTCAAGTAATCATCTTAAAGGTACACTGTGTCACTTCTGTGGTGGAGGATTTGCCACTTGCTTGTCTCCATGGTGATTTTATTTCTTTGCCTTGAAAGTTCCATAATATAACATTAAACTTAAATCTTGCATTTAATACAATTACAGGTGTGTTTATTGCTCATGCGTGAAATGAAAAACATGCACCATAGCAGGGTAACATCTCCACAGATCTGACCTATAACTTGGCCTGGTGGCGTTACTTGCCTGTTACCATGGAAATAGATATGCTTAGTGTCATACTGTACGACATACCAGGGAAAACAATAACATGACAGATCCTCCACCACAAAATTACACAGTGCACCTAGTTTAAATGCATGTTCTGTTTTATTACTTCCACCTCGTCCAACTCATACCATTACCCCTATCTATCCCTGTGCAAATATTAGGTAGTACTGCTGAACATACTTTATACTGTATAGTAGTAAATTGTTTAAGTGAAGGATTGTACTTTTATACATACAAAATAACAGCTGTTGACAAATCCACATGTGGGCAGCACAGACTCATGACTAGAGAGGGGCTCCACTGAACTGTCAGAGGTGGTGCTGCTGGATCGAGTGGAGCCTCTGTAGAAGACCTCAGCCTGATTCGACTGCAGAAACACAAATGACCTGAGTCAGTACACAGCCAGTGTAGAAGAGCAGTGTGAGTTAGCTCTGTCCTTTCTCACCTCCAGGTCAGGAGGAGGTGAAGGGCTGAGCGAGCCCAGGGACTGTTTTCGCGGTGTGGACTCTGTGTGGTCGGCCTGGATCAGGGTGTCCGTCTGACTGGGGGGTGCAGGGTGGGTGGCAGGCCTCTCCCACTGGGTGGTGCCAGTAGGAATATGCCAGTAGTAGATTCCAGCCATGTCTTTGATCTTCTTCCATCCTGGAGGCAGATCAGGGTCAGTCTGGAACGACTGATCACTCCAGATATCTAAGAAATAACAATACAATATTACAGCAAGTAGTCGTGACCAGCATGTCTGAATTAAAACTGACCATGTGGTGTGGGCAACCCATGTTAGAATAATAGTTTATGGTATAGATTGTAATACTTATTGAGGAGTTGCAGAAACACAGAATATAAACTCTGAAACACTGACAGATCAATGATGGTCCCTGGATTGTATGAGAAGTCTGGTCCTGCAGTAGGTGGTTAGGAGCTCCTAAAGGTGATTTAAGCTGTGAGAGCTGGTGAGCAGGTGAAGATGTATCAGACTGTGTTTGTGTGCATGTCTGCGCCTGCACAAAGACCTCTCAAACTGCTGACCAGGCTGATGAAACACTGCCTGTGGGTCTGTGGCACTGACAGCAGCCCATATCTCATCATGATGACTGAGCCAGGCCAAAACCAGAGAGAATTTTGGTTTCACACACACAAACACACAGACACACACAAACACACAAAGAAGTTATGAGGGCACCTGCAAATTAACTTGAAGAGAGTGTTGTACTTCTATGAGGTATTAACTGCTAACCAACATATATTTATATGTTTCACTTTTGTTCTTGACGGTCTGAGTCTTCCACTCCCCCTTAAGAGCGCTATCAACACTATCTAATGAAACTACTGTACATCATATCAGGTTGTGTTTTGTATTATGTTTGTGTATATTTACTGTATGTGGAATAGTCGTGTGGAGGTATTGGTGACTTGTAGACTGAACATTGCACAGAATCTCACAGCAAACTGCAAAAAGGGTTTGAATAGGGCTCAGGAGAAATCGCTAAAATACAATATGCATGGATGACATAAAAAATCTCTTGTTTTTGACGAGGGAACAGCATTATAACACGAAAGAAAGCTAAATTTACACAACAGCCCTTTCAACAAAGTACTGTCAAAACTCACCATAAGACCTACATGACCTACTGACACATGCGCAGTTCTAAAACTGTGATCTATAATGAGAAGACCGTAAAGCAGTGCCTTGTGGGAAATGCAGTATGTTGTGCTTAAAAAATAGGTCAAAGCCATTTCAACTACAAGCAAGAGAACCTAAAAGTGTCTGTGTGCAATGAGCAAAAGGAAAGATGGGCCTGAATGAATAAGTGTGTGCATGACATAAATAGACCACTGCACTGGATTAAACCAGGAAGTAGGAACCTGGGACTGAGACATGCAGAGGTGATTTAGCCTCCTAACAGTTTTATAAGCACGAATTAGCATTTCCCTTCTGTAATGCAAATTATTGTTTAACTGAAATAAAAGGCTGACGCTACCTATTAGCATAATAAACACCAAGGCTATGCAGCAGTTAGCTTTGATAGCTTGTGTTAGCATTCACCTCCAAGTGGAAGCAAAGTAAAGAGAGAAACTTAGCGCGAAAACATACACAGCTTAGACACACATGCCCAACATAGACAGATCTAAGAACACAGGTCTGTACATCCATCTGATCTAAAAATAATAACAGAAAGAAATATTTTGGAAGTCCAGATAGCTTGATTTTCTCTCTCAGCATCAAACCTACCACTCTCTTTACACGTACCCTCATAATTGACAATCACTATAGCAGCCAGCATGTAGTCCTTCCCCAGCTGCTTCATGCACAGAAGATATGAGCGAGCCACAGACAGGGGAGGAGGGGTGAGGTGACAAGAAAGGGACGAGATGAGAGGAGAGGAGAAGAGAGAGGAATGTTGAAGCTAAGAGAAAATATCTGACAAGTAAGAAGCTGTGGAGCACTGGGCAAAAAAGTCATCGTGACATGCAAAAAAAGTGATTGTATTGTAAAAGACAGGACAGAAGAGGGGGCTAGAGAGGCTGTGTTTCCTCTACAGCTAGGGTATCCGGGCTAATAAAAGAATTGGCACAAACTTTCTTATGAGATGTCAAGGTGCACCCCTTTCTTTATTTCTTTCTGTAATGTTAGCCTCTTATGGTTGTCCAAGCAACTTAGATCATCAATCGCTCAATGTTATAACCAGCAAAAGAGAGCGTAGCATTAGGGTTGAAATAACTGGAGTATTGATTGTTAAAACATCCTACATTACCCAAAACTGACTCTGAGCTTCATGTTATAATGTTGTTACCTCCTCAGAAACATGCCTGGAGTTGTGTTTTGTTTCATTCAGACGCTTGAGTATTCCTGCGTTATTAGTATGTCTACATCTCTCAAAATGGTCTGTTCCACTTTGTGATGTCATGAAGCAGTAGTTTTCAAATGAACAGCTACCTTTTACATTTTGTTCCATAGAGACTGGCAATTCCAGGTTAGAAATTATCCAAATGATTCTAGTGAAGGGTGAAGGTGTATAAAGTTTAAGAAAACAGTTCCTGTATTGCTGCAAGACATCACAAGATGGAACAGTGTTTTACGTATGAGAGAAGAACTCATCCTAAATATGCAGGGTTTATGTGTTAAACATTTGTAAATTAAACAAAACACAACTCCAGGCATGTTTGTGATGAGTAAACAATTATAACATAGATCAGAAAATAGCTAAACATGGGCCCTTTAAAGCAACAATCTACATTTTCTCTCACGCGTGCAAAGGCATGTGTGTAATATGGCTCCTATGTGTGAAAGTAGCATGATACGAGGCTGCTAACCCAGAACATCTGCAGAGGAATCTGACACACGCCTGGGAAAACAATAACACTTTGTCTCTGCCAAGAAGTATGTCAGTTTGAACAAGAAATATTTTTTATAGTAATACCACAATAACATACAAAGCAATATGTTACAGTTACTATATGTCGATGTGATCCTTCTTACTTCTTACAGATGTTTTATTTTGTTTATGTTTCAGATTGAGCCAACTCTGTAGTGGAACAAAGCTGTTGACGACTAGTCTCTGCACTGTCAACTATTTATTTCAGTTCCTTACCAGATGTCTGTGTTCTCAGAGCCCAACTATGTCCTCATTTTTTGTTTTAAATTAAATACTAACAGCTTAAATGTAAAGTTCAAGTAAATCTTAACTGAGAGGACAGAGAAAAGTGGGATTTACAGCAATGTGCAACATTTCTGCTTGTCTCCATGGAAATATTATTGCTTTGCCTGGAATGTTACATGGTATGACTTTAAACATATCCATCTAGCATTTATTCATTCTGTGTGTTTTTATTAATCAAAAATACAATAATTCCTTGTGTGAATATGGGTGACATTCCACAGATCTGAATCATAATGTAGTTTAGTGCTTGTCTCCTTCGTGATAGTTTTAATCTATACTGTGGAGCATTTTAGACAAAGCAATAACATTGCCATGGAGACAAGCAGGTGGCGGACCCTCTACTAGAAATGTTACGCAGTGCACCTTTAAATAAAATTACTCCTTGGGTTTGAGATGAAGAAGCAGAATAAAAGTCAATTCCTTTCCGAGCACAGTGCTGATGGTAAAATGCTCAAATTGTTGGGTAATGACAGTCACAGTAGCAGATAGATGAGATGCACAGATGCTCTGAGATTGAAACTGAAAGTGAGTCAGAAGATGCCTTTCAAATGAACATTACAGGAGCAGACATCGCTTTGAAATGAGCCAGGATCCTACATTTGTAAGGTTTGTGTCAGAGGTGAAGGCTTCGCTTTAGATAAAACATACCATGGCATCATGGTTTACAACAATGCAAAACAAGGCCCAGTCATTTAAAAGTCCCAATTAAAAAGACACAGAAACAATAAGCTTTTTACATAACGCTGACAAAGAAATACAATGATTTAAGCACAAGTTCTGCGGAGCTAAGCAACCAGAGAGTTAAACATACTGACAGAGGTGATGACTCAAGACATTTCTACTGACAAAGTTTCACACTGTAACTAAAACCTAAATCTTTAAATGATAAAATCCTCAGTGCAATTTCATGGGGGTTGTTAAAGGTGCAGTATGTAACTTTTCGGTTAGAGGGTCTCTCATTGGTTTGTCTCCTCGGAGATGTTATTGTTTTACCAGGACTGTTCCATGGTATTTCATTAAACTGATATATCTTGCATTTATTCAATTCCAGGTGTTTTAATGCTTGAAAAATATTAATTCTCATTGTCAGCGGGTCTCTTCTCCATAGATCTGACCTGTAATCTGACATGACATGCTTGTCTCCATAGGTACAGTTAAGTTAATGCCTTGCTGTAGAACATTTTAGGCAAAGCAATAACATTTCCATAGCAATAAGCAGGAAACAGACCAATCACTGAAAAAGTTACACAGGGCACCTTTAGCTAATCCATATGACACAATATATTGTTACTTTAGTATGTTAAATCTATAGTCCTATTATTAAGTACAAAGTTGATTTACTAGTAATAATAATATTATAATAAACTGTCATTGCCATTGCCATTTTATTTAGAACTTTTTCCATTAAAGTTCGTGATAAAAATATAAGCAGACAATATGAGAGGAGGACAACTGCAACTGGATTTAAAAATAAATACAAACCATAAAGACCAATAATGTGTGTGTGTTGTTTTTTTAATGGTTTATAGCATAGACTGTATCAAAAGTGGACTAAGGGAGTGTGATGTTATGCTTAGTGTTTGGCTCCAGTCAAATGAACATCACTGAGGTTAGCAGTTATGGAATTTGGAGTCGAGTTCCATATTAGGAATAGGAATTGATTTACGGACAAAATGGTGAAATAAAAACACCAGGATCATGTAGAGTGGGTTAATACAAACATTTTAAAACCAAAATGAGGAGCCTGACAGCAGCAGTTACAGAGAGGGGCGACGTTTTCTCAATACAAAGTGAACTGAAGCCGGAGTTGATGGAGCAGGATGTGCACCCATGCTCACTTTTAAATGATAAAATCCTTAGTGTAATTTAATGGTGGTTGTTAATTAATGCATATGACACAATATATTGTTACTCTTGTACGTTAAATCTATAGTCCAATTATTACATTACAATCTATAGTCCAATTATTATGTTAAAGTTTATTTACACATTTTCCATTGTATTTAAATCTTTTTTCCATTAAAGTCTGTGATAAAAATATAAGCAGACAATACGAGAGAAAGACAACTGCTACTGGATTTAAAAATAAGTACAATACGTTCACAACTTAATCATATGTCAGTCTGTTATTGTAAACCACAAAGACCAATGGTAGTAGTAATGTTTGTTTTTGTGTGTGTGTGTGTGTGTGTGTGTGTTCATATTCTTTTTATGATTTATAGGGAGAATTGCCCTGTGTGTGTGTTTGTCTGTATGTTTGTATTTGTACCTGTCTCTTCTGGGGAGTTGCTCTCCTGTGAAAGTGTGGTCCAGCTCAACTCTTCGTCACTGGGGTTGAGGTTTTGGATTCGGTTCAGAGCACAGTCCGTTTTCGCTCCAGTCCTTCTGTCCTTTTTGGTCTCTGGGGATGAAGACGACGAAGAGGAGCCCGAGGCAACAGAGAGCAGGGGGGCTTCCTCGGGACTGGCCTGTTTAGGGACAGAGGGAGGAGGAGGCACGGGGGAGTCCTTCACCGATTTGAGGAGCTTAAGGTTAGAGCAAAGATCACTCATGAGTTCCAGATCAGAAGAAACTTTATTGTTCTCTACAGGCAAATCTGCTGTTATCAGTAAAGGCTTTTTCTCTTCCATCTCCTCTTCTGGCTGCGACTCCTCTTCTAACAGCTCATCCCCATCCTCCTCAATCCGAATCTTTGACATTATTTCCTTCTCGGACAGAATGCTGATGTCATCACTCTCCTCTCTTTCGATGTTTAAATCAAAGCCCAAATCTGCTGTGTTGCCGTTCACTTTAAGCTCAGCACTTGTGTTAAATTTGTAGTCTATGTCGATGTCTGTTTTGGGCTCTGGCTCGCCTGCACTGACCAGCGGTTCTTCCACTGCGAGTGTAATGATATCTTCTTCTCTATCATTATTGGTGAGAGCATGTCCGTCATCTTCTTTAGTGTTCACATTAATATCAGGCTCTACAGTCTCAAAATCGCTCTCAAGCTCTAGCGGCTCTGTGTTTTTATTATGATCCTGGCCAGCTTTCCGAAGTTGGTTGACCCCATTCTTGGTGAGTTTAGGGTTATTAGGGGTTAACGACTGTGGAGGTGATGAAAGAGGTGAGGAGGATGATGACGTAGCAGCTTCGCCCAGACCCATGGCGGTTTGGATGCTGGTGAGCGCGTACTTTTTGCGACATTTTGGGGGCGTGGACAGACCTTGATTGTTGATGTCGCTGGTGAGGAGCTGGTTATGTGAGGAGCGGAGGCTGAGGGAGGTGGGGGGCGTGGCAGCTGGGCCGTTACGATTGGTCACATCCACTGACATCATCACGGCGCAGAAACAGGAAGCTGGAAACAGAAATCACGTTTAGCATCTAAAGAAAGGAAATTTACAAACTCATATATTAAAGGTCCTATATAACGCAAAATTGACTCTTGTGGGCTTTTACACGTTATGTTGTTACCTCATCAAAAACATACCTGGAGTTGTTTTTTGTTTCTTTCACACTTTTATTATTAGTTTGATTACAGCTCCAATGTCCTGTTCCACCTTGTGATGTCATGAAGTGGTAGTTTTCAAATTAACAGCATCCTTTTAGCTTTTGTTCATAGAGATTAGCAATTCCAGTGCTGAAAGTACCCAAATGATTCTACTGAAGGTGTATGGAGTTTAAAAACACAGTGGAGCACTTCCTGTATGATCACATGACATCATAAGGTGGAACAGATTGTGTTCTAAATATGCAGCTAAACATGCAAGTTTTGTGTGTGTCAACATGTGTGAATTAAAAAAAACTATGTTTTTGATGAGAAAACAACATTTAATATATTAACCTTTAATATAGGGCTCTTTAATACTGAATATGCTTTCTATGTTTTGTGCGACTGTTCTATGCAGCTTGCAGAATCAACAAAAAGGTACTTCAATTCTCCAACTGAAGCTTAAACAAGCTTTTGAATTCATCAGCTTATTTGTGTTAAGAAAACAAAATCTTCTCTAAAACTGTTGACGTTTGGACAGTTAGCATGTGGCCCTTCACTCAGCAGTACATGCAAAAGCAGCGTGTGTTATGTGTTGTGTGTCTGGTGTGCAGGCATGTGTGCTGTACCTGACAGGAGGTCAGCCTAAGACCGGGGCTGGACACGCTTCACAGATCACAGGCTCAGCTGCATCTGAACACCACAAAGAAACATGTCAAGAAATTATTGCCATGAAGAATTTAAAGAATCTCAAGGACTGTCTGGTTTGCCCTGGAGACTTAATTCATCCAAGTGGAACCAACTACTGGTGGTTACTATGGACACACACTACACCGAGAAGAATCGTGAGGTTAAAAAACTACTCAAATGCGATCTTTGGTGAACCAGAATTGCACCACGGAGATGACTAATGAAAGAGGCATTTCTGAATTGGTACAAAAATACTTTCCCTTTGCAAGTTTAAAAATGAACTGGCCGATTCAACATAAACATATTGGTTACATCCACCGCACAAAAATAAAATGCCTGCAACATGATGTGTCTTAATATATTGTTAGGTTCATATAATATTTGTGCATGTTCAGTTTGACTCACCAAAAGCTTAAGGGTTGAGGGACACTCCAGGATGGACTGGGTCCATGCTGGCTGTGAGTGTCTCTCTCTGCATTCAAAGTCTTCAGTGAGGGAGCAGTGTCCTGCAGGACAAACATAAAATAGGATTAATGATCGAGGGAGAGAGGGTGAGAAAGAGCATGGGGTCTGCAGGGCACCACAGGGACAAATAATAAAGATGCATGTATTATTCAGAGACACTATCAAACTTTGATACACAAGGTGTGTATCTGAGTACACGTGTGTATGTGGGCGGACGACAGGCTCATTTTGTAGAAAGCTCATATTTCTTTCCTCACTGCAGTCGTGCCAACCCTGTGCTGACTGTAACCATCATAAACATGATGCCACGGGAGACTTGTAAACTTCCCCTATCCTGCTTTTCAACAATCAGTGCGCTACACACAAGCACTCTGATCTGCATTTCTACAGGATGTAGTAAATAGCTGAGGTGAGTCCTTGAACCCACAGAAAACACAGTAATAACATTCTTATAAAAACAAGCAAAACACTGTTTCACAATATAAAAAACACTACCAGGAGTTAGGAGGGCTCTGTTGACCAAGGCATGAATATCTTACTAACCTAAAAGGACATATAATGCAGTACTATTGTGTGTACCATTTATGATTGAATTGAGGTTTTAATGAGTGTAACTAGTATTGTATTAACTGTTTTCTGATTGGTTGTGAACATCTGTTTTTTCTGAATGGGCAGCCAGGTATGTAACAGGTCGACTTGTAAAGTACTTGAATAGAGGTGTATAATGTGTAACTTCAAACCAGCTGGGCACTACCGTCTCACTAATGATTTACCCAGGAAACTATGATCCAAGATGAATCAGAGCAGTCCAATGGTATGTCAGGAGGAGTAAGGCTACAAATGAGGGATTTAGCAACACATGATAACACAAGACACATGAGTGAGAAAGAAAGACTGCTTTGTACTAGAGAGACTTATATTTTTAGCATATTGGCTATCAGCCTTAAATCTCCAGCACATGGAGATATTTTGTTTTGCCCGACCTGCTGCCTAAAAAGTACACATAAAGCTTTATTTTAACACTTTAGTGCGAAATGATAACGTGACAACACTGCTGTCTCATAGGTCTGTGGTAAAAAAGCGGCTGTGGGAGAGTTTGTTGTAAATTGAAATAATCAAAATCAGTCCTATATATCGGCCAAAAATATCAGCAGTTTCTTGGCCATCATTTTCGCTGAATTTTACGCTATTGGTATCGGTATCAGTATCGCCAACGGCCAGAAAAAAAGTCACTCACCTATTATTATTATGCACACAATGACAGAGACACAACAAGATCAACAAAGCAATAAAGTCAGAGGCATGAGAGTTGTCAAAAACAAAGCTGTGAAAATTATTTCTTTCAAAAAGCTAAAACGTTGCATTCTGGGTAAAATTACTAGGTGGTAGGCATGTTTGACGCCATGGACCCTGCTACAACAAGCCTGCATTCCATGAAATATGAGTGAGTATGTGAGAAACTATTTGTAAGAGTGACTGTACACACACAAAACAATTGGAATGAATCAGTACTTGGTTTATCTTTGGCCACATTTTACAGGTTCAGTTTGAGGTCTGTATCATAAGATTTATAAGCCTGCAAGGGATGAGATTCTTAACTCCCATAAACACTGTCTCTTCTATCCTATGAAACAACTAAAATGGATTTTCAAAACAGCACAGCAGTGTGAAACATCTTCTACATATTAACACTGTTCAAGTTCAAAATACTGATTTGATTATGAACTTGTGAACAAAGAGACAAAGAGTAAATTGATGTCAACAAGAAAGTAGGACTTTATATTAAAGATGTAACAATGGCCAGAATATTGTGATATCGTATCAAAAGTCTCACAATAATACTGGTTTCTGATATCGGTGCTGATACTGAACATTTTACTGGATCGGATACTGGCTTCCAAATACCAGTGCAGTTGATATCCTAGTTGGACATATTTATGTAATAAGACTGTTTACTGGTCATAGTGAAGGTCTCAGAATGTTTGAACTTTTATTTATACAAAGCTGTTCTGTGGTTACTTGAGCGATAAATAACAGTTGATATTGGAAATCAGCTTAAAACCAGGAAAATACTTAAAACCAGGCTCGTCAACAGAAATTTGGGGGCCCAGGGCAAGAAGCGTCCCCCATTATCAACTCCCCTGTTTAAAACTATAGTATCACAATATATACATCACAATATATATCGAATCACAAGTCTCTTTGAATAATTTAATTGTTATGGAGCAACACCTAAAGAAACTGAAGGATAGACCATGATCCTTTGCCCTGTTTCAGTGTAGACAACATAAATAAATAACTGTTATTTTATCTTAAAAATCTTAATTCTTTGTATTATGACAGAAGCAAAGGCTTGTCAAGGCAGTTTAAAAGAAAAAAGTAGCATATTCACAATTGTGTTAGTCTCCACAAAATACTGTGAAAATATCATACAGAGAGATGTGGATATTGTTACTTTATATAGGACCAAACCTACAATAAGCTTAATTACACAGGAGCAAAGACTGAGGTATTTAATTTCTACATATCTCAAAAAATGGGGCTTTTCTATTAAAACTTCACATCTGGTCCTGGTTGAAGTGCAGATGCAGTGACAGTGACACTGGCGGCTTCTTGGGACTACAGTGGGATGGGTGCTGCAGGGGGTGAGGCATAATTATAAGGCCCTTCGCTTGGGCAGGGCAACTGTGGCACCGTTAGACACATAAACAGCCCATTTTAAACACATATGAAGTAAATATAGTAAGTCTTACATATGGATTTGGCTGTGAACGTTTGTATACATTCACACTATCAGGGTTCAATGTAATTAGATCTGGGATGTGTCGCAGCATGACACTGACCTTTGACCCTGACCCACAATGCATTGCTCTTATACGTGTTAGAGTACAAGTGTAAGAGTGGTATTTGGGGGTCTGTGGGATGGGGGTTGGGGTTGGAAAGCTTTGGCTGGGAATGCGACAGCTGCAAAGCCTGCACTTTTCTCCATGTGTCTTTTTACTTGTCTACAATGTTCCCTCTACAACCAGACAGAGAGGCCAAAACAGACTGCTTTAAAATCTAGGGCTGGGAATCACACGGCCCCTCACAATTCGATACGATTCTCGATATATGGCTCACGATACAATATTTTTATGATATGCCAATACATGCAATAATCAATATATTACATACCTACATACATTTTAACAACAGTATTTCTTTGTTAAACCACTACTTGTGCAAAGTCAGTATGGAATAAACCAGGCGTAACTATTAAAACAATGAATATGTAAAGTGTATTGCATAAAAAAGTTTCCTTTCTATGAAAAAACATCACAATTGGAGCACTGTCACAAAATAATTTAGAAAAATACACCAAAAAATACTACAATAACAATACTGTATCATCAAATTCAGTATCATATTTCGATATTTTAAAACACCCCCATTAAAATCCATATACTGTGGAATCTAGGGCTGTAGTCGACTAAAGAAATTCTTGGTTGACTACAGACATGTCAAGTTCTGCCGATCGATTAGTTAACTAAAAAGGGGGCGTGGCAAATGCTCTCAAAACTAGGAACGCACCGATACTAATACTTCTATGGAATATCGGCACTAATACTGAAAAATTAGCTGGATCCAATATTGGTTCCATGATATCTATTTATCCTATATCCAGGTTGGTTCTTTAACTGGACTGGATGTAACAAGATTATTTGAACTTTTATTTACACAACGTGGTTCAGTAGTTAGGATAAATAACAGTAACACAAACGGATCTCTTGTGCAAGAAGTTAACTGTGTTTTAAAGTAATACGTGCCATTTTCTGTCTCTGCGCTGGTATCGGTTGATATCGGATATTGGCAGATACTCAAAACTATTACGTATCTCTATGTATCTGACCTAAACTGCACTCACAAGACTACACCTGCACGAGAGATCATTCAAAAGCAACTATTCATGCAGGAAAAAAGAACTAAGAATTTATTTTAGCATATAAAGACAGACTGAATTTGTGAATCATGAGTTTAATGTGCATTTTTACATATAAATACCAAAAAAATACCAAATCTTCATCTAACTCACTCACTCACTAACTTGTTTCTGCTGGTGTCCCATTAAAATCTAAAATCTAAAAAAAAAAAAATAATTACTCGACTAAAACAAATCTTGATTGACTGTAACTCCATCAATCGATTAAAGGACTACAGGACTAGTGAAGTCTTGCCAACTATTTTGGCTCTGCTTCTTCCAGCGTTTCATTCTCAAGGTTTTAAGTCATCACAGTCCTCTGCTAATCCAGGTCTCTCAAAAAATCCCCCTACTTCCTTCCCTGTTCCTCAATTTATTTTCTACCTCGCACCAGCTGTCTCATCCTTACTCCTTTGTCTACTCAAGAATTGCTTTCCTTTCTCGTTAAAAAGTGAGCAAGGTCTGTAAACTCTCATAAAACCAGACGTTTTTCTCTATAACACTGATTTACGCCTGCGCCCCCTCCTCTCCTCCTCCTCCTCCTCCTCCGAGCACGAGAATGTCCATCTGTTAGCGAAAATAAAAACACTGAGGAATACAGGGAAGGATTGGTGCAGTTAAAGTCAATAGAAAACTTAATGGATGGTTGTGACTGGATATTTTTTCAGACTTCTGGATATGGACGTCAAAGTGTTAGCCAGCTGCACAATGATGGGCGCACTTCCCAGTTCCTTCTTGGCTTTGTTTTGAAAGGCTGCAGAGGAGGCCCACCGCTTAACATACTGCAGCAAAGTGATCCTGCTAAAACTCAAGATCAGTGCTATCAAGTATGCTACTGTTGTCCCAGATTGACGGAGCTTCAAAGAATTTTTCATAATGTTTCTTGATTAAAGGGCCCACATTACGCTATTTTCTTTGCTATGTTATAATGTTGTTTCCTCATCTAACATACCCAGAGTTGTGTTTTGTTTCATTCACACACACTGGAATTGCCCTCTACTGAATTAAAGGTAAAAGGTAGCTGTTAACTTGTAAACTACCACTACATGACATCACAAGGTAGAACAGAGCATTTTGAGCTTTGGAGATGTAGACAGACTAAGAATAAAGGGTTACTCAAACATGTGTGACTGAAACAAAACACAACTCTAGGTATGTTTTAGATGAGGTAACATTCTAACATGGCTGAAATCTCACAAGTGTGACCTAATGGACCTTTAACTACCTAAAATGTTGTTCTATTGAAAAACATGAAAGCCAGTATGCGTAAAGTCAATTTAAACTGAATTCAATTTGGTGAAGTAAAATTTTCCTCTACAGCTCATAAAATGCTGAAAATATAACTCGCCAATAAACTATAAAGCGCTTTTCAGTAACCCTCAGTAGGCATGAGGAAAATGGAAAAACTAAATCGAAAGTTAACATAATCATTTTAGGCAGGAATAAGTTTGCCCCATCTAGCTAATAGAATTCTGGCAAACAACAGTCCATAATAAAGAAGTCTCAAGGCCCAGAAGATAAGATAAAACTATTTAATAGATCTCAAGATCGTATGTCTAAAAACAACCCTTAAAGGTCCATTGTATAATTGTTTAGTTAGGGGTCCATCACGTGCTTGTTTCTATGGATATGTCATTGCTCTGCCTGGAATGTTCCACAGTATGACATAAAACAGCTCCACCTTACATTAGCTCAATTACAGGTGGTTTTATAGCTCAAAAATACCTAGAAAAACAAGCATTCTGACAGTGGGTGGGATTGCCTCTCCGCAGATCTGACCTGTAACTCTGGTCTTGGTCTCCATGAAGATAGAAAGGTTTAATACCATACTGTGAAACATTCCAGACAAATAATAACATCTCCATGGAGAAAAACATTTGACGGACCGTCTACCAGAAAACTTATGCACCTTTAATACCAAAATCTGCCATGTTTAAAGCAGCAGTGCAAAGAGATGCATTAGCCCAAACAATATAAAAAGCAGATGAACTGCTGGGTCACTTCTGCTAAATACATTTATCACTCTAGTGTCAGAACACTTTTGAATGAATGTCAAGTTTAATATTTAGCATCTTAAAATCACCATTGGTTAAACATAAGACTGAAAATCCTATGATGTGTGAGGACACAATCCCGAGCTCTATCAGGTAAACAGCCTCTCTGTGTGCCATTTTGATTGTAACTGGCCACTGTAAACAACCATGCCACACTTCAAGTTCTACAACTATTAATGTTGTCATGTTACTAAATTTCAAACTCAGTTTAGATATTAAGGAATGGATGCACGTAATAGATTGCGATACCACAATGCTGACGCTTTTTTCCTTTCGACAATAGAATACGATTTTCAACATTAAAATCATACTTTCTTTTATATTACCATGTGGTCTTATATCTGTGTGATCCCTCAGTGGTCCAGGTAGGTTCCATAGTGGTCCATGGGCATATACTAGTCTACATGATCTTATACTTGTTCTGACACAGATCAAGACATTCTAAAGCTATTCAGGAAAGTTTCATTTCTATCTGTTTTCAATATTAGTTTTAGCATCAATTAGTATCAGATTTTCTATATCCTTTGACAACCCTTACAACTGTAGTCTTATTTTATACATGGGTTGAATGTAATAAATAGTAGCATCTATTTCAACAGCAAAATAAGAGCTAAAGAAGCCTCTCACAGTTAACAGATGGCGGGTGGCTTGGCCAGTCTGGAGCTCCACAAGCATCAAGTTATACAGTGGGCCAGGCTGTGTTTGTGTTTGTTCAATGAAACAGCAAGGAAACAGGAAGTCAAACAATAAGCATTTTCAAACAGGCCTGTAACTGCAAGGACTCTAAACTATATATTTGTGCAAACCTTGACATTGCACAAACCCAAAATGCTGTTCATAGATTCAACTTTAAGCTAGCATGTTTTGTTTGTGTTAAAAAATAAAATTAACACAACAGTCACTCTTTACACATTATATTTTCTGCATAAATGTGTGTATGCTAGTTCTGTCAATAAGAGGAAATGGTTGAGACAGTATCACTATAGAGCTGAGATTACAGACTAAACTAACAATCTAAAACAAAATCAAGCAACCGGAGAAAGAAAGAATGCATGTACGTGTTCCCATGATCATACATTGTCCTTGCAGCAACTGTGAGAAGGACAGACAGAAATAGCCCCACTATAATTCCACATGGAGTTATAGAAACACACACATTCTTTAAGGGTTTTTTTGTGAGGAATGCGTAATATATCCAGCCAGGCCAAAGAAAGGGATCATTTTGTGCTGTGGTGGTTTTCAGGAGACAGGGAGAAATAAGGCAAGAGAGAAGGATACAACCACAAAAGAAATGGATGGTAGGAAGGGTGTGCCAAAGAATTTAAGGTATGTTTTCAGTTTAACGGAGGAAGGGTTTACGCGACTGGGGGCCATGGGAGGTTATAAGTGGTAGGGCAAACAGACAGCTCAAGAGGTTAATAATGAACAATTCTGTGTGCATGTGTACACAAGTCTTTGACCCACAATAAAAAGTGTTACAGGCAAAACAATGCGTTGATTCAAGGGAAATATAGTAAAGCAAAAATTAAATACCACTATAGAAATCTGTGGTTTCCAAGTACTATTAAAGTTCCAATATTACGCAAAATTGACTCTTGTGAGCTTTCGGCCATGTTATGATGTTGTCATCAAAAACACACCTAGAGTTGTGTTTTGTTTAATTCACACATGTTTGAGTAATCCTTTGTTATTAGTCTGTCAACATCTCCAAAGCTCAAAATGCTCTGTTCCACCTTGTGATGTGGTGGTTTTCAAATGTGTTAATAAAAAATTTGCTGTTTGTATAGTGGTAATTTAGATCTCTAGCTGAGAATCACAATACACAAAATCTTGAAAAAAAACTCAGTGTTAAGACCTCAAAACAAAACAAAAAAAAACAAAACAAAAAAAAAAACAAAACCACAAATGTGTATAAAATCAGACTGCAAGTGACACTGATGAAAATTAGTTCAACAAAAACAAACACCAATCATTATTTCCTGCATTTTGGAAACTTGGGAATGACTTTGCTCAGCTCCCACCCCCTCCCTGCCCCTGTTCCCTTCCTGTGGGTGAGGGGACATCGTCAGTGAAGGAAGGATCACTGCTGCTACTCCAAGCTACACTCACAAAGAGGAGGGACAACTTTTTTTTAATGCTGCGTGGAACAGCTCTGTGCCAAGACCGCAGTTCTTTCCTGGACCTGATGGTGACAAATGAAGCCAGAGTCAGGAGAAAAGCTAGTGAAAAACAGCACAACTTAAAGAGACTATATTATGCCATTTTCTGATCTATTATAATGTTGTTTCATCATCAAAAACATACCTGGAGTTTTGTTTTGTTTCACACATGTTTAACACACAAACCCTGCTCATTTAGGCTGAGTTCTTCTCTCAAATCCAAAACACTCTTTTCCACCTTGTGATGTCATGTGGTAATACAGGAAGTGCTCCACTGTGTTTTTAAACTCCATACAATTTCACTAGAAACATTTTGATTATTTTAGTCAAGGAACTGCTTATGTCTTCTGAACTAAGGGTAAATGGTACCTGCTAACTTGAAAATTACTACTACATGAAATCCCAAAGTAGAACAGAGCATTTTAAGATTTGGAGATGTAGACAGACTAATAATAAAGGATTACTCAAACATGTGTGAATAAAACAAAACACAACTCCAGGTGTTTTTGATGAGGTAAAAAAAATTATAACATGGCTTAAAGCTCACAAGAGTCTATTTTGTGTAATATAGGACCTTTAAGACACGCAGAGCAGCGAATCTCATAACTAACTAGATGAAAATGTCAAAAGCTGCCTGTCTACCCAATATTGCTGTAATCAACTTAAGTTTAGTTTCTTGGTTGGTGGTCCCACTTGTAAAGCACAGTGCTGCCAGCCAAGCCTAACCCCGCACACATAAAAGAATCCATTATGGCTATTTCAGTCATATGTAAAGTGCAAACTAATCACATGTGGTTATTTAATCTAAAACAGAGACCTCTGGGTGTATCTACATGAACACTGTGGTGCCACCAGGCCAGACCAAAAGCCCCCTAAATCACCAGATGCCAAAACATAGTGTTGCAAAACATAACATAATCATGTAACTCAACTTTTTGTAAACTCAAATCAAGATCAGTAATTGATGTTAAAGGTGCACTGGGCAAGAGCCAGACTTGTGTCCATGGAGATGTTATTGCTTTACCTGGAATGTTCCATTGTATGACATTGAACGTCTAGCAATTATTCATTACGGGTGTTTCTATTGTTCAAAAATACATTCATTCCTTCTGTGAATAGGGGCAATTCTCCACAGATCTGAACTGTAATGTACCGTAGTGCTGTAACCTGCTTGCCTCCCTTGTGATAGACAAGTTTAGTCTATACTGTGGAACATTCTAGACAAAGCAATAACATTTCTATGGAGATAAGCAAGCGTTGTACCCTCCACTAGAAATGTTACACATGGCACCTTTAAATTAAGCGAAAGCAGTTAAGACAAGCTGAACAACCAAACAAAGAGCCAAATTTATGTATAGTCTTCAAAATCTGAAATGTAATGTAAACAGTTATTGCTGTATCCCCAATGCGCTTCTATAAGATTATTATTTTTTTTGTTTGATTTGATCTAATTTTGTCTTATAGTTACAAGACCATTTGCTGTTACTTGATACTATGCTTTTGCTTTTGATTTCACTTTAAATATCCATAAATACTGAAAATATAATCTGTAAACCAGGTGCAAAGCAGATGATGAAGGGTGGACAAGTTCCTTCCTGCTTCTCTGGGCACTTCCTACAGATCTCACTTGCGTCACATTCAAATGGATGAGTGCATTTTTATAGACTCAATAATGTCACAACTTGCTGAGGAAAAAGAAAAATATCAGGCACTCACTTTGCTAGAAAATATTTAAAAGCCTTTACTGTCAGAGGGAGAGGGTCATAGGTTCTCTTAGCTTTGTTGATTTGGTGTGAGTCTTTTACATTGTGCTTTCCTATAGTACAGAGTAGGGCAGGTTGATATGATGATAAAAATCTAATTAAAATCAATAATATGCTCAAAGTCAAGATACTTTTTTCCACTCAGTCGCTGTGATATTTTTAAGTGATTGACAGGACGGATTAACCAATCACCATCATGGTTAGTAGTTGTAATGACCTTTTCAAGAGATGACCACTATGGAACTTAGCTGGGCGATTGAGATATTACACTGATGTAAGGCCACATGGTAATATAGAAGAAAACACTATAATGAGTGTTTCTTTTTATGATCATTGTGTAATTGGTATGAGTAGAGTCTATTCCTGAGTATCAAAATTGAGTTTGAAATTTTAGGAAAACATTCATCTTGATCTGGGCTCTCAAAAATCCATTATTATTTTTTTGGGATATCCCCACCCCTAGTGTTGAGGACCATAGGAAGTGGCATATAACATGGTGATTATCTTTTCCTCTGACCACAGAACACACTGTAGCACTTGAGGCTGGTGTTGTATCCGTGGCGAGGGCAGACACCGGAGGACAGGTCTCCTATATATAGCCAAGAAATGACAGGACATCCGCAAGGACTCGGAAGTCTAGACATAAACGGTCAGAACTAAGTGTGCGCTGGTGTACGGGGGGTTCAACATGGAGCTGCTGTCTTGCATTTCAGAAGGCAGGCAGCAATGTAGAAACGACAGCATTTGGTGTTATTATCACAGTCCGTGTCAGATAGTTTTGACAAGAACAAATCTATGCTCCGAAAATGAAGAGTGCGGAAAGCTTACCAATGTAAACGCACCATACATCAGAATAAGCAGAGGGAGAGAGTGACTCACCAGAAAAGGAATGCCCTGTGCTCTGCCAAAAGGAAGAAGCATGGAGACAGCACTGCAAGCACTCGTATATCTCTTACACAGCGCGCCAGCCTCGTCCGCACTCTTTTAGGGATGATATTTTGGTTTTAGAGATTGAGGTTACAGGCTGTTGACCCTAACTGTTGTTTAGACTAGCTGGTTAATGTAGCTTAGAACTCACAGGCTTCAACCAGTGTATCTGTGTGTGTGTGTGTGTTGTGAAAGTTATGTGTGAGTAATTACAATACTAATACTGTCAACTATTTCAGTGGTTTTGTGGTTTGGTTTCAAATCCGACTGAAAACTAAAAACGTAACAAGAAGTGATGTCATTTCAGCAGAACTATGATTCAACATTCCTATTCATTTACCTAAAAGAAGAAAAATCCTATTCATTGACGTGTTCATTCATTCAAACCGTAAGAATTTCAACCACAATTCACCACCTTAAACTAGGAATGTACCTTCAACATAATGCCAGTGTGCCCTGAATAAATGTACGAAATCACAACATTGTACAAAAGAGGCTTTTTATTGGTACTATATGAATGAGAACAAGAATACATTGCTGCGTTTGAGGAGAGAGGGAGGAGCAGCCCAAAATACATCAACAGTGAATAAAAAATGTACTAAAATTAAATAAACCAGGACAACAATACATTTGTGTGATAAACTCTTTGAAGTTAAAGAATGCATTTATATGAAGGTTGTGGTCTGAACGCATAACAAAATTCCAGAAGCACACGGTCTTAAATCAAAGGCCTAACAGACAAAGCCAACATTAAAGCTCCCAACATCACAGCCCTCTTTAGGCTACAAAACAACCCCAACAATAGCAGCACCAGTCACTCAAACCAATATGAAACACAGCAAGACTTCAACTTAACAAATGCCTTATTAAAGGGGTCTAAATGTTATGGTTTGGGTGGAATTTCATCACAGGAAAACCAGAAAAAGGGATAATCTTAGGAAAATATTGTTTGAATGTGAGTAAATGTTAGTATCCCATTTCATGCGTTTTGATCTATGAAATCGATGATATGAAAGTAGCTCAGTCAGGGTATGTAGGCTACATCACAGTCTCGTTCTCACTCTTCGTCCTGTACTATTCTATAACAAAACAAAAGAATGCAGTTTAGAAGTGGTTCGGATGCAGCACATGTGAGACTCTGTGTATGGCAAGCCGTTTTAACATTTAAACGCAAAATCTGACTATCCGTAATTAACATTGTAGATATCAACAACGCCTTTCTGACTAGGCGTAATTTAATTTTGGATAGTGGGAATTGTCATTTGAGATATCTGTAACGTAATTTTGACTTGACAAAATGACAGAGATATCTGCAATTCAGTTTTGACTAGGCAAAACGGAATTACAGATATCTGCAATTACGTAAGTGAAAATGACATTCAGCTCATCACAAATCTTAAATGACAATTGCAGATACCTGTCAGTCAATTTTGACTAGGCAGATTGAAAGTTAAAGATCTCAAACGCCATTATGACATCATGACAAAGAAAGCACCACGTTGTCTCGAGCTACTAGCAGTGCACCAGTCCGTCCAAAACGCCATTTGTCCCTAAAGCTAAACAACCGTCAGTGTTAAAATTAGTTTTTGTCGTTAATATAATTTTCAGCGAACATTTCACTTACTGATGAATTAACTTTCCATTAACAGCCTACAGGTGCCACAAGGAAATGCCCAGCTCCCGCCTAAAGTGGGATCATTTGCATACAGATATCTGCAACGTCATTTCGCCTAGTCAAAACTCCAATTTAAGATATCTGTAATTATATTTTGACTAGGCACAGTGAAATTTACAGATATCTCCAATTTCAGATATCTCTAATCAAAATTCATTACAAGATATCTAAAACTTGATAAGAGATATCTACAACAAAATTATGACTATCCCAAACTCCAGTTTGAGATACCTACAACATCATTTTGACTAGTTGTAATTCCACTTAGAGATATCTACGTCATTTCGCCAAGTCAAAACTTAATTTAAGATATCTGAAAAGGAGCATGTAGATATCTTCAATTGAGTTGAATTAAAAATATCCTGAACTTGAATTATGACTAGTCAGAATCAAATTGTAGATATCTCAAACCAGAATTACAGATATCTATAATTCAGCTGCAGATATCTGTAACTTACATTGTAATTATGAAACCCATATAAATGAATGGCAAAGGTGACATCATTTGCCCTGGGAAGAATGTCGTTGTAGATATCTAAAATGACAGTTACAGATAGGAAGAATGTTGTTGCGAATATCCGAAATTTTCTTTTTGACTAGGCAAAACTGAGTTAGAAATATCTGCAATACATATCCAGCGTAGAATTTAAATGTTAAAACGCAATACTTGTGTTGTTTCTGCCCTGATCTTCACTCCCTTTTCACAGTTAAAATATGTTAGACTGTTATTGTAAGGCTGTGCAGTACTGTAGATTGGGATTTAGTCATTTGTCATCGTCAATGATCAGCTTTCTCAGTCTTTTTAAATGATAGGTCTAAAGTCAATTGAGACTTTGCAGTAACATCATGCTGGGGGTGTTCTACATGTATGTGTATTGTAGGGATGCAAAATATGACTTTCCCACAATTTGATACGTATCTCGATACATGGCTCATGATATTGATTTGATTTCGACACGTTTTAAGATGCAAAAAAAACTCATGCAATTTTTTCTGCTAATGAGTACAATATGTTAACACTATGATGTTAATGAAACAATACATACAATACATTACAGTACAACTACTGTAAAGTTATAGTTTATATAAAATAAGTGCTTTCTCAGGCTATTTTATATTTTAAAATATAGCCAGTCTACTCTTAATACAGAGTGGTAGGGGAGTTACACTATCAAACTTTCCCTTCTTTGATGATGATTTGATGATTTCTTTTCCTCCTGAGTCCTCTCACTGCACACGCCTGTGTCCTCGCCGCCCTGCCTCCTCCAGCAGAGACAGACAGTAGCTCCTCCCACACTGCCCTGCTACAGTCTGTGCTCTTAACAGACTCAAACTATATTATATTACATAGAAATGTCTCAATGGACCGTTTTCTGACTAAAACTGATGAGATAGAGTCTGAGAAAAAGAGAGCGTATATATGCGAGTCGTATATGAGAGCATTTGATTAAAGCCAATGTAAAGTATTTAAAAGTTAATATCTTTGTCATTCTTGGGTCTATCAACGTAAAATAAAAAAGTGCTGTTTTTGTGCTGCATCTGAGGAGGATGCCGCGATAACTGTTTTCCTTTTGGACCAAAATAAATGACAACACAGCGCGCATGAAGGGACAGGTGCATATCGACTGAACAGGTGTATCGAATTGTGAGACCAGTATCGAACAATTCAATATTATATCAAATATCGTTGCATCCCTAGTATATTGGCGGAATGTTCACCACTTACCATGCAGACACAATGCAAACATTAGCAAACAGTGTCAAGTAAGTTTTAAGATTGTCTCAAAACTCAAGAATTTTTAAAAAATGTATGTAAAATCCAGCATAATTTGGATTTTTTCAGGAGCTTGTGATCAATACAAGTGTTCATGGTTCTGTTTAGGTGTTTGTTTTTCAACAAAAAGGTGAGAGTGACTAACTGAAACTAAAACGAAAACTTAGGTTAAAGTCTAACAAGCCTCAGACAGAGCATGCCTATAGTTAGCATCATCTCCCCCAGGGAACGTTGATGAAACCAGCTGCAAGTATCTGTCCAGTAAAACCATGTGATTTGGAGGAGGGTTGAAACTTAAGAGAAAGAGCATTTACATTTTTTGTGTTAAATAACAATGATTAAAAGTCTGTATTGTTTATGTGTGGGAAATTATTATTAAAAGCCATTTTTGTTACCATTTACGCTTTGTTTTGTTACCTAGCATGAACTACCATTGTTAGAACTGCAAAATCTCATTGAAAATAGGTAACCCACTTTCTCCTGCAGTTCCTCTGATTTTTTACACTACAAGCTCCACAGCACAAAGAACCTGCTGGAGGCCACACTTTGTTTTGACTTTTGAGACGGTGCGGCACAAATCCTTCAAAATGCTGCAGTGAGCTGATTCTGACACTAACCTGCTACCACTCTGGCCTTTACCACCTTTTTCATCACGTCCACGCTTCTGTACACTGTGAGAAAATCAAAAATTGAAAAAGATTGGGGGCAAGAGAGGCGGTGGGGAGAGGTCAAGGCGGAAGCAGCTGGAAACCTGATGCAGCTGAATTGTCGGGGCTGTGGATCTTATGTGTGAAAGAGTTCAGCGATGTGGAAACAGAAACATATCAACAAAAAGGGCAGGGGCTGGAGTGTGTATGTGCCGAGGTACTTAAAGAGCGGAACAGCATGTCTACCCTGGCCCAATTCCACTGCTAATTTACCGGTGGAATAACATGCACAGCCAATGAGGAGCCAGATATGACAGCGAGGAGACAGCCAATCAGTGAGGCTTGTCTGTAGTTTGATGTATGCTGTATGCACAAGAATTAAAGGGCCCATATTACACTGTTTTCTGATCTATGTTAAAATGTTGTTTCCTCATCACAAACATACCTGGTGTTGAGTTCTTTCATTCACACAAACACACAAATCTTGCATATTTAGACTCAAACTGAAAACACTATGTTCCACCGTGTGATACATCGTCACTAGAATAATTTAGATTTAGATTTAGAATTTAGATTTTAGCCCAAAAAGTATAGGTAGGTGGAACAAAGCATTTTCCACTTTGGAGATGTATGCAGACTAAACCAGGATTACTCAAATATGTGTGAATGAAACAAAATACAACTCCAAGTATGTTTTAGTGGAGGTAACAACACTATAAAATGGCTAAGTGTCAATTTTGCATAATAGAAGGACCTTTAGAGGTGCACAATGTAACTTTTTGGTTGGGGGTCAGTGCTCTGCCTGGAATGTTCCACAATATGTTATTAAACAGCTCTACCTTAATTACAGGTGGTTTCATAGCTCCAAAATACCTACACAAATAGGCATTCTGACTGTGAGCAGGGTTGTGTGTCCACAGATGTGACCTGGAACTTGATGTGGTTTGGTTTCCATGAACATAGCAAGGTTTTATACCAAGCAATAACATCTCCACAGAGAAAAGCATTTGATGGACCCTCCACCAGAAAAGTTACACAATGCATCTTTAAAGAGCGGAGCAACATGTCGACCCTGGCTTCCACTGCTAATTTATTGGTAGAATAACATGCAAAGCCAATGAGGCGCCAGATGTAACAGCAAGGAGACAGCAAGTTACAAAGACCTGCCTGGAGTTTGATGTGTGACACCACTGTATGCACATTCACAACAATTAAAAGATGGCGCGGGCGTACAGAGCAGACAGACACAAGGACAGACGGATAGAGAGAGGAATGATGGTTTGATTTCACAGCGCACAGGAAGAAGGGGGCCTCTCTCTGCTCCTTCTCTGTTCAAACACACCTCACGGATGTCTGCACACCAACTGCATCTGCGCACACTCGACTGACAGCGGGCACAATGACCCTACAGAGAGGCATCGATAAGAGGGAGAGGGAGAGGGTATATTTATATAACTATGCCTTATTTGACACCAGCCTCTTGTAGGCATGGGATGATATAAAAATTTGGTGTCACAATTATCATAGCCAAAATAATTGTGATTAACAATTATATCACAATAGTTATGAAAGCTGCTGACAGTTTAAATGTTATGGATATGAATAATGATAATTTGAATATTATTAATAGGTTCCATATTTAAACAGCTGTTATAGTGTTGTACTTTGTTAGTGAAAGTGAAAACAACAACGATAAAGAGGAAAACATCATGGTTAAGTATCTTTTTTACACATTCTGATGATTTATGGAGATTATCTTTGTTGGAGATTATCACGTTTATATAAAATGCCCCACAAACTATTATTGTCTACCCTTTTTATCATGATAAACAGTATTATTGTTGAAAATAACATAAAGTACAACCTCTGGGTTTTAAAATAGCTAAAATGACATGCTGTTTGGAATTTGGGTTGTTTCATTCACACATGTTTAACATTACAAGATGGAAGTTTGAGAAAAGAACTATGTAGGGTCTGTACATTAAAATTGTGTGAATGAAACAAAACACAACTCCAGGTATTTTGTTATGAGGAAACAACATCATATCATAGATCAGGACAGTGTAACATGGGCGCTTTAAGTTACAGTAAGTAAAAGGAATGTTAGATGTATAAAAAATCTGATTAAACTTTTAGTATTGATAAAAAAATTCGTTTTCTTCCCCCTTTTGTCGGCTACATGTTTGTAACCAAAAACAGATGTCCCCTTGGGGATGACTAAATGTGATTCTGAATAAATCAACATCACACCTATAACAAAATGGGCACCTTCTAGTATTCCATAAAATATCAATTAAGAGACACTCGCATTAACAAGAGACACAAACTCCAAGGTTCTCTCACAGTGAGAACTTTTGCTGAAACCCTGTCACCTAATATTACTCAAGTAAAATGTATTAAGAAATAGTTTGGAAGTACATATAAGCTGCTCCACTTAGCAATAAACATAACACACAATTGATACTTTGCAATAACATCACGGTGGGGATATTCTACATGTATCACTATGTTGGAGTGTTCAGCAGTTACCATGGAGACACAATGCACACATCAGCAAACTCTGTCAAAAGGTTTTAAAATAGTCTGAACACTCAAGAAAAAATACAAAATGGATTCTGTGATTAAGACAAGCTTTTATCGTCCCATTTAGGTGTTTCATTTGCAACAAAAAGGTGAGCATGACGAACTGAATCGTTGGCTAATGCTAGCTAGCATATGACTGTAATTTTATATGTGAGAAACTCGTTTAACAGCACAAATCAGCTGTTGTAGTTCCAGCTAAGTCAGTTCTTTAGGTGTAACAAAAAAGCTCAGATTATAGTGCTTCTGACAGAGTAGTGCCTTTAGTTAGCATCACATCCCCAGGAAATGTTGATGACAATTTATATCAGTATGAATTAAAACATGAAACTGGGAGGAGCATGGGATTCTTCTGCACTATCAAGCGTTGAGTTGGTGTTTCTCATAGAAGGAAGAAAGTTACGAAAGTCAAAGAAAACATACCAGAGCTTGTAGCACTAAAACGCTAATCTTCTGGAGAGGCCACTGTTTACCATTAAAATAAAGTTTCTTATGCAAACATTACTGGCTGAATGCCCAGCCAGAGGGCAAAGAGTTGGGGGGGGGGGGGGGGGGGGGGGGGGGGGGCAGTAGCTTTTATTAGATTCTCACAAGAGTCTAGGAGTGAATGAGGTTAGATATAGATCATGCACAAACAAGCTGCAGTGCCATTTTGCTGCCAACTTCACAGCATGGGCTAAATCTCCTCTGTCCTGTCCTTAATTTATCACTCATCCGTCCAGTCTGGAGTCCAGTGCCATGTACGCACACTGCTGGGTCAAAAGTAGGCCAACACGATATTGGAAAATGTAGTGATGTGTGATATGACTGTTAAGAACTGTGATGACGATATTACTGAGATATATTTTATTATACTTTTTGACTCAATAATAATTCCAGTTAAAATAAAACTAAGAGATTACACGCTTTTATTTACTAGTGAAATTTGACCATATAACCATAGTCTATATATATAATATATATAAATGTATATAACTAGCCCACTAGCCACTGCGTTCCAAATAGGAAGTGAGCACGTTCAACTCCAGTTGACTTTGTATTGAGAAACTGTCGCCCCTGTCTCTGTAATTGCTACTGTCAGGCGACTCATCATTTGGTCTTTAAATGTTCGTATAAACACACTCTATGTGATACTGGTGTTTTAATTTAGTCCATAAATAAATTCCTATTCCTAATATGGAACTCGGCTCCAAATTCGCCCCTATAACTGCAAGCCTCAGTGAGCTTCATTTGACTGGAGCCAAATGCTATGGGTCACACTTACCTAATCCACTTCTTTAAACAGTCTATGTACTGGACTAATGCAAAACTACTACTTTTGAACTTAATAAGAATAATCTTTGTTAAAATCTGTGTTACTTAAAATATTGATTAAAGAAAAAGTACATTTTTGTCAGATGAAGAACCCTGGAGAAATTGCAGTGTAGTCAAAGAATAACAGCCCTCGTCAGGAGCACTTCACTGTCTCAAGGGGTAACTCTGTCCAAGCTTTATCTGATGCTACAGCTCTCCATTCCACATCAAGGAAACAAGAAGCAGACTCACTATTTTTCTACCTCTTTTTAATTAACTAATGTTGCAGTGGGCTACTAAAGCGTTTTGAGCTTTGAGGTTAGTTAAGGCTGTTTAAAATGTTTAGTTTTTGGTCCCAGTCAGAGCTGTCTAGACATTATCAAGGCCCTAGAGGGGGTCTGTGTGAGGACCCCTTACCAGGACATGTTAAATCATTGATGGTTTTAATAATACTCATTTTATACTTTGACAATTAATATTTAAGAGGAAACATTGCTTTTCATAACAAGTGACTTTTCTTTTCTTCGTTCTTGGTTTGTCTACCCCCATTGTGGCGGCTCTGGTCTCAATAAAACTGACAAATCACTGTGTTAAAGAGCATGTTATAATAGGAATGGATAGACCGTGGTAAATGTCAACTACTGCACTTTTCTCTTTATAGAAAAACAGAATAATTATCAATTTATCACTTAGCAATGTGTAACTTCCCTAATTTCAATATGGATGGCTCTTTTTGTGGAAAACATTATGTATTTCAAATGTTATACTAAAAAATGGGGGGGACAATATATTGCAAAAGCACCGATATCACAATATTGGCTGACGCAAAAATCAACTTTGCAAAATACAAAAAAACTAAACTGTATCACAGTAACACCAAGGTTCTCCATCTGATGTACTGCTTTTTTAATGTAATATGTTAAATAAAGCTGATTTTATGAATGATTTTCCTTATTATGTCCAAATTAGCCAAGATGTAGTCCTAATTTTGTCTCTGTTTTTATTTTGAGTATTTTCAGTAGTACATTAAAGGTGCACTGTGTAACTTTTCTGGTAAAGAGTCCATATGTTCTACAGTATGGCATTACACTTATTTATCTCTATGGAGACTGCAGGTGATAGAGCCAAGTTACATGTCAGATCTGTGGCGAGGCTAGCCTGCTCATAGTAAAAAAAAGCAAGTTTTTAAGTCAATAAAAACCCATTTCATTGAATAAATGCAAAATAGATATGTTAAATGCCATACCGGGACATTCTGAACAAAGCAACAAGATCTCCATGGGGACAAGCAGATGGCAGACCCTCCACCAGAAATGTTACACAATGCACCTTTAAAGCATGGAGTAAAAAAGTATATTAAAACATTGCAAGCATATCAAAATCGTAGTGCATTTTTTCTTTTTTTTATTGTAGAGCCCTACTAAACAGCTAATAAGACTTCCATACCTGATAATCAAACTTTCTCTGCCTTGTACAACAACATCAGGTGCTGTTTAGTGTGACACCGACCACACAGCGTCAGACCAGTGGGTGCTTTGGGGTAGGAAAGTCCCACGCACACTACCTCAAACAGTAGCTGACATAATTGTACCTAATGTGGACTGTACCCGGGGCCAAAAGTGAGATATGGAGAGGTATTCTCAGGGCTGAACAGGCCTACAGCTTCACAAGGTTAAATGACTCAATGGCTATATCTGTCCACTGTGCTGTAAGAGGCATGGCCCCCTCCTTTATTCTCCTGCTCGGGGACTTTTACACAAACTCCCACTCTCCCTTCCAAAGCTAAACAAACAAAATTCACAACCTAACATAAACAGTCCGCACTGTTTGGAGCCAAACTCATGCCCATAAATGTCCATGCCACTTTCCCACATTCCATATAAAAGTTCAATAATCAAAGTTTAAGAATCACTGGAAAATATTTTAAATAAACATATTGTGGATTTTTTTTCCATCTAAAACTTTTATGAAACACAGACTTTCAACTGACATAACCAAATACCAAAAACCAATAGATAATAATGCCATAGTAGTTACATTTTTATGTGTGTACAACTGCTTTAAAATCACAGGGTCCCTCACATGTCACTACGATATTCGATACATGCTCACGATACGATATTATCACGATATGGCGATAAATGTGATAATCGATATATTGCACATCTGTTTTTTAAGAACTGCATTTTAGCAACAATATTTCTTTGTTAAACCACTACCTGTGCAAAGTTAATATGAAAATACAGCTATTTTAATCATCAAAACAGCGAATATGTCAAGTGTACTGCATAAACAAGCACTAAATAAGCAACAAATTTGTAGTGTGGCCACAAAAAAAATGCTAAAAGAAAAAAAAATCTCGATACAGCAGCCCATGATAACGATACACATGATGTATCACAATATATCGATATTTTGATATTTTTGCACACCCCTAGTTCACAGTTTAGTACTAGACCTGGTTTTGATTTAGTGGTTACAATAATCAATGTGGAATTGTTTCATGCCAAATAGCCCTGTTAAAATACCAAGGTGACTAAAAGTATGTTTAAAAGCCAAAAAGGCTTGAAGCACGATGTCCACTAATCCACTTAGCCCTCTAATTTGAACAGCTGTGGCTCACACTGGTTTTAGTTCTAGTAAAGTTGTAGTAGAGAGGTTTTTTTTTTCTATCCTTGCACTAAAATCCAAACTTTCTTTGAGATGGTACTTTGAAAACTTTGTAAAACCACTGATGTAGAAGAGACAAAGCCAGGAGGGATGAACTGATGCAGTGTCGACGCAAAGAATATAAAACGAGCTCAGGAGCCCCGAGCAATTAGAAATGACATCATGTCCTCTCAAACACTCACTGCAGTCTTTGGCCAGGTCTGGATCAGGAGAGAGACTGAGGAGAAGACGACTAGAGAAGGAGAGATGAAAGAAAGGAGATGACAGTGCATGAGGCTAATTAATACAGGCAGTGACACAGCAAAGAAAACTACAATTCACTCGGCCAAAAGGGACTATTTATCTCAAAAAGGGCAACACATGATTCAAGACACTGCACATTTAACTGGTGTACTATCTAACTTTCCTGGTGTAGGGTATGACACCTGCTTGATTCCATTAAGAACTTCCACAATAGATCATTTAACTTATCTATCTCCATAGAAACAAGCATGTGCTGCCATCAGGCCAAGTTCTTGGTCAGATCTGTGGAGAGGTTACCAAGCTCACAGTAAGAATGCATTTTAGAGCAATAAAAAACACCTGTTATAAGAGAGCTGTACAGGAAAACCAACATCTCTATGGAAACAAGCAGGTGACGGACACCACACCAGAAAAGTTACATATTGTACCTTTTCAATACAGTCCATATTGTGTCCTATAGTGCGCTGCCTTTTCATTACTTTAGGGCAAGCCTTAAGAAAATTTGAAAGTGCTTCTGAGACTGAATGTCGTCTATTTAAATGCTTGGTGGAAAATGTTATGCAAAATGTATGCAGCAGGAGAGTTGGTGAATGGAAAACAGGTAGACGCACAGAGTGAAACCTCAGCGGTACACTCCAAATACAGCACAGAAGTCCTTTGGTAATTCATGTTATTGTCAACATCTTTTACTGCTGTGTACAACTACTCCAATAGTGTTAGGCCTGCAGCGTTCAAGAAGAAACTAAATTAGACACAATCCAGTTTTGCTATTGTGTAGTGTGTGGTACTGATACACAACTAACTCCAGTCTAAAAACAACTCCTTTTAAATTGTTTTTGTGCAATTATCTGTCAACTTTACTTTAAAGGTGCACTGTGTAACTTTATATGGTGGAGGGTCTGTCACCTGCTTGTCTTGTATGGAGATGTGTCTAGAATGTTCCACAGTATGGCCATAAACTTACGAATCTCCATGGGGACTTGCAAGACAAATTACAGGCGACCCCACTCACAGTAAGAATTAATGTTTTAAAGTTTTTTAAGATATTTTTGCGCAATAAATAACACCTGTAAGACTGATTAGTTTAACACCATACTGTGGACAATGTAAACCAAAGCATTAACATCTCCATGGAGACACACAGGTTGCGGACCATTTTGAGAAAAGTTACACAGTGCACCTTTAAGGTATACTTAAAACACTGCTATTACATTTTTTCTTGCTAATAACAACCCAAACATCAGATAAACAGAATTGTAGTATAAAAAGATTAAATTACACTAAAATCCTACTCAAAAATCAAACCACCATTTGTGCCCAATCTGCCTGCAAGAAGATTTAAACAGGAAAGTCATTCACATTATTTTCCAAACCTCTTCAATCTCAAACACAAACAAGCAATTAAATGAGCCCATGTTTCAGCAGGACAAGCAGGCGTATTATCTCCAGGGTCAGACAGAGAAGAGCCACAGAGACGATGGAAACGATTAGTGAACCACGTCCAGCCAGCACCAAGCACCCATACAACCCCAGCCTCTGCCTTTGGGGTCTGCAGCCTCCTGTCAAAGCATGAGAATATCCTCTTGTATTCCATAAAGAAGCCCTTTATTCACTTCAACAGCAGCCCAGCAGCACTGATAGACCTGCATGGGAAAAGGCAGGGTTTCTCAAACTGTGGTACCTGTACTACTGGTAGTACACAAGATTCTTCAGGTGGTACTCGGACAGCTCTTCAGTTTGTGGGTTTGCCTAAGTTTGAGTTAATTTTGTCCATTTTTTTTTGTCCTTTTTTGGATAATATTTTGTTTAAAACTACAGTACTTTTAGATCTTGGTTGGTCCTAGATTAGCCCTGGAATAGTTCTGTGGTAGACTTGATTTAGATCTGGTGATATTCAGAAAGCAAAATATCCTTTTCTTTAGTGGTACTTGCTGTGTAAAGTTTGAGAGCCACTGGGATAATTAAAGGGCCCATATGACGCCTTTTTCTGATCAATGTTAAAATGTCGTTTCCGCATCGCAAACGCACCTGGTGTTGTGTTTTGCTTCATTCACACAAGTTTAACACACAAATCCTGCATATTTAGTCTGCGTTTTATCTCTTAAAGAGAAAACCCTCTGATCCACTTTGTGATGTCACGTGGTAATAGGCTCCACTGTGTTTTTAAACTCCATACACCTTCAGTAGAATCATTTGGATGATTTCAGTCCTGGAAATATCGATCTCTACTGAACTTAAGTTAAAAAGTTAACTTGAAAACTACAGCTTCATGACATCACAAGGTGGAACAGAGCATTTTGAGCTTTGGAGATGTAGACGGACTAAACAAAACAACTCCAGGTATGTTTTTGATGAGGTAACAACATTATAACATGTCTTAAAGCTCACAAGAGTAAATTTTGCATAATATTGGACCTTTAAGGTACAAGTCAGCAGTAAAGGAGCAGTGGTATCTCTGAGAAGGATTATTATTTACTTTCTCAATCATGTTTTGGAATAAATTGCATTCTGCTGGGTTTAGACAAATTATCCACCCAAATTCGATCCCTCCAGACCATTACCCTTTATTACACGGTACTGCAATAAATAAACTTGCGCAATCTCTTTTCCTGCTCAATCTTACATCCAGTACATCATTTTAGTAGGCTCAAGGCGATGTTTGCAGACTTTTTATTTGTTTAGTTTAGTTAGGCTAACTACTGAAGGTAACTAGAACTCATAGGGATCAATCATAAGGATCAGACAACGAATCAATGGCCAAGTTACTAGTCAAATCTTCAAAATAAAACTTTTAAAAGAATATTGTGTTCGTGTAATATATTTGATGGTCCCTTGTTGTTGTTTTGTGTGTAGCATTTCCAGTTTAGCTACTACCACCGCGGTCTGGTTCGCCAAACCTTAACCAAAGAAAGATTACCACGACGTCCCTACGATGGTTGTTTTCTCACACAAGCACCAGTTTCCGTCACACCGTACAAAGTCATTGAGCAGCCACCACGACCACAGCTAAATCCAAGACAATAAAGTCAAAGGAGCACACGCTGAGAGCTGTAAATGCCCATCTGGGGCCGCAGCCTCCCAGTCTCTCCTATGGTCTCCCTCTCTCGCCTTCACGACGTGCGGGCCCCAGCAAAACCCAAAGACGCACACAGGCACAGCGCAAAGTTACTCACGTTTTGGTCATTTGAAGCGTGGAAAGACCGTAAACACACAAAATATCTTCTTGAACGGGTAAACAATGTGTGCATACCACATCACTCACCTCCTCTTGTGCACAGCGTTCACGTCCTATTGCTGCTCTCTCTCTCGCTGTTTCTCCTCCCTCTCTGGGCTGGATCCTTCTCGCCCTCCCCTCGTGGATGTGCTGCTCCCTCCCAGATGCAGCTGCTGTCCGACAGGGGGAACCAGAACCCAGGGAGCGCGTGGGTGGACCAAGAGGTGGACGGGGACTGGCATAGATCCAGATTAAAACCTGACTTGAAAGAAAATGTATTAAACCTGGTCTAACTTAAAATTTAATATTGAAAAGGTCAACAGTCTACTGTGGCCGGATAAAAAGGAAAAAAAGAGCTATAATGGAATACTTTTTAAATGTAGGCTATTTATAATATCTGCATTTAATATCTTAATACCTTAATACCTTAGGCAAGCACATCATTCATCATGTTGCCTAGTATGAATGCGGTCTGTGCGTTTGTGACTGAGGTGGTAGTCGGAGCGGAGGAGCCGACGATGGCGCAACTTAGCAGCCGCTCCCAGTCTACCCCAGGGCAGCTGTGGCTACAGGAGCCATCGACGAGTGGACGAGTGTAGTTCAATGAGAGGCTGTGACGAGTCTATAAAATGCAGTTCAAGGCCCTGGAAATGTTATTTTTATAGTCCATATATTCAATATACTGGTCTTTGCTGTCCTCTAGTGGCGATCACGTGTAAGTGCGCCAGTGTGCTATTTGCCTCCAGACCAAGAGGGGGCGCAATGCCTTTTCTCTGATGGTTGTTTTTTGACCAATCACAGATTGCTGCAGTTTTAAAGAAAAGCGGGCTCTGCTCTTTGGACTAATGAGACATCTGCGACTTTTAATGCGAATATAGGGCTTTCATGTGGATTTTACTTATGTTACAGCCTTATGGATAGTTTTAACTTAATCATTGTTAATCGGTGTTAGTCGTCGTTTTGTTGCATAGCTGTGTGCATTGTCTCCCACACGTCTTTGCTATCCGTGTTCTTTTACGCAACGTTATAAGCAATCATGAAGTTCCTGAAAACATATGGAAAGCAGAAAACAAAACTATCCGCCTGGGTCTCCATTCAGGATCGTAAGCAGGTTTTTGACAGCACCTCCTCGTCTTCTGAGACTGATGCTTCTACAGTCCACGCGTCAAAACCTTCACGGAGGGGGTGAGGCCAAACTTGATATAATAATGTGATTTATTTTTTTTGTGGGTATGTGTTTTAATTTTTAATCCTTCACACTGCAGTAAAAGAAATAATGTTAAAAAGAAGAAAGTAACAGCTTTACTTGATAGTGAAGATGAGGAGAATCTTTTTTCACATCCCCTGCCACCCTCAAAGACGACAGCTCGGTATGGACTTTAATGGGTTACGGTGGATCTATTTATCAAAGGCTTTACTGTCTTGTTTTTCTGACTGTTCTGTGTCTTTTTTTTTCCCTAGACGAAAACCAAGCATGACTACGGGACGTTCAGTTCGAGCTCGTAAAAGAAAACATTTATCTCTGAGTGTGAGCAGTGATGAAGAAAATATTGTACCACCAACTAAGAATTTGAAGGCATCTAATCAAAGGAGAGCAAGGTATGTAAACTTCTGATTTGCCAATTACTTATCAGTCTAAATTTGAATGAGAATATCTTGGATCAGTGGTCTCAAATGTTAAACTAATATTACCACTTTGGGATGATCAGACGTTTACCCGGGACAGTGCCAGTTTTGAGGCCTGGGTCCCGTGTCCTAGGAGATTTATCCAAAACCATCAAGTTATCCCAGGTTTATTAAAGAAATGTCCCAGATGCCCTGTTTTTGACCAATTTGATACCCGCCAACAGTAAAGAGAAGAATATATTGTCATTTGTTTAGCTAAAATACAAACAACATACTTGAAAATGGCCATAAGAAAATAATGTGCACTCTTTTCACAGTTTGTTTATGTCAATCATCCCAACTGGTGTTTCCCAGTTTTGAACCCTGCACTTACCTGATGACCACTTTGTTGCAGGAGAAAGAAGTCCAAGGAATCCAGGGATAATACCCCAGATCACCACACTGATGAAAATAGGTGTCCACTTATGCCCCATCAGAGCAGGTCGGTACATACTTTGTGTGATTATAGGTCCAGACTATTCTAAAACTACGCATTACTGACAGTATGGATTGTCCCCGAGCATTGAACTTTTTCTTTTTTTCATCAGTGTCATTAAGTCAGGATCTCTTGTAAGAAAAAAGGATTCATCAAGGAAAGAAACAACAAGAAATGGGCTGCAGGACAATGCTGTTCAAAAAGACTCTCTGTAAGTATGAATACAGTGTTTCCCATTAATCCAGGAGACTGGTGGCACCCCATAGTCTAAAATAACCTGAACTGTATATTGGCATAACAAAATTAGACTTTGTTGCTCATTGCATTATCACACAGTTATAAAAGAGACTACACTGGTCAAAAAATACTGCTTTAAGATTAAATATAGGCAGTATGGGACATATATGCAAATTGAATGAGATGAAATGATTCAAATAAAATAATTTGCCACCATAGTCTTGACAAAATGTATGGGAATATGTATGTGCCTTTATTTTTGTGAGGTTGATTGTCTTTTTTTTTTTTTCTTCTGTCAGTATTCGCCTTCCATCTGCTGGACGCTTTGTTACTCGTAGGAGATGTGCTGTTGCCTCTAATTCACAGCTGGTTATTTTGAACTCCTCTGATGAGTTTGTGCCGTTGAGACGTTCCATTCAGGCCAACTGTCCATCAAAGAGAAGATTCCCTCCAGTTTTCCTTGAATCGAGTGCAGACAATTCTGTAAATGCAGCAGTACTTCGGAGCTTTGCCACAATTTCACTTCCAGAAATTTCCCTCAATGAATCAGTGGAAAACACCCTTGGACCATGCTCTCGAAAACCAATTTTTTGTTCCACACCTTCAGCTGCTCCCTTGAACAGAAAATCAAAGCTTAAAAGTTTCAATCCAATCACTAGCCCTGCGTCCATTTCAGTCAGTTGTATAGCTCCTGTGAGCATTGGTTCTCCAGAACAACAAGCGTCACAATTTGAGCCCTCTGTTGAAAAACAAGCAACTCTCAATGAGTTTCAGAAACCTTCACAACTTCATCATGAAGAGATGTCCAATAGTTTAAACATTACCCACTCAAAGCAAACAAGCCTCAGTAGGTCAGACCAAAGCCAGTGTGGAGAGGGGCAGCCAGGCAGTCCAAGTCTACCCAGCATGATCACCATAGGCAGTGATGTCAGCGGTCATTTCACATCTGCCTCTGGAGAAATAGACTGGCTCACAGATTTTCTCAAAGAGAAATGCTTGACCCAACTTTGTACTGTGCGCCTGGAAAGAATTGAAGACCTTATTCAGCTTTTTAGTGAAACAACCTATTCGTCATGTTTGGGGGATTTGGGGTCTGTCTGTAATTCTATTGGAAAAGAGCATTCACTTTCTGTAACTACAAGCCACAGCTCAGCCCATGTTAATGATTCAGAGCTCCCAAGTAGTCCTAAATTAGGTGTGACACATGATGTCTTAACAACTCTTGAGACCTCCAAGTCTTCTGCACCAGATGTTGTGTTTGTGCACAGCCAATGTGCACAGCCTTCAATGTCAAACGACTATATGCAGTCTGAGCACAAATCTACCATAGATCTCTTCAGTGAATCCACCAACAGCTGGACTGACGTAGTTGACACACAGGTTCAAGATATGACAGAGGACTTGTCTTCAATAATAAAGAACAAGTGTCTTTCTCTGGAATGCTCAGTCGAGCTTACAAAGCTGCCTCGATCAAGTATTGAGAAGCATTTGACACCTGGACCAAAACTTGGTGAAAATGAGTGTTCAGTTGTCAGTCAGTCTCAAAACGTTACTGTCTCAGAGTCCCAGCCTAATGAGACACAAACTGAAGCAGCTGAGCATTCCAAAGAGTTGAAGAAGAATTGCTTGGACCGCAAACCTATTGTTAAGATGAAGAAAATGTCAATTACAGAAATAAAACTCAAATTGCAAGAGAACATGGACAGAAGTGCATCTAATTTGATTTGTGAAGAGTCAGATTCTGTGGGTAACTGCAACATGGCCAGTCCCGAAGACACCAGCACTGGAATGCACCGAAAGAGGACGTCATCTAGTTCAAATGACAGGGATGACTCCGATAAAGATGGCTCAAAAAAGTCAAGCAACAGACAGAGCAGCAAAAGAAATAAGATATCAATGGCGCCAAAAGAGAAGGACCGCAGAACATCCACCCAGCGACCTGGAACCACTAGAAAAGCTTGTGTTAGTGGACTGAGCGTGAGCCGTTGGAAAAGCAGAGATGCCTTCACAAACTCAGTCGGACCTAGAGGAGGTACTAAGACCATGGACTGCAGCATCAATGACCTGATCCCAAGTCAGCACAGACAACCAATGGTGAGAGAAATGTAAAACACAGTGTTGGTAAATTGGTAACTCTAAATTGACCCTGGTGAATGTGTCTTATGTCTGTCAACCCCAAGAATATGTAAATTTGTATACGTTTAGGCCTGTCATGATAACAAAGTTTGAAGTGTGTGATATATTGCTGAAGAAAATGTAGGCGATAAACGATATTGAAACCAAACTAGAAAGCAGAATTAGCCTAAAACAGTATTCTAAATGTACAATATGGTTAAAAAACACAAACTGCTAAAATATCAATAAAACACTAATTAGTCTGTGTCTATAATGAGTCACAGAAGTAATTTATTCAGCCATCTACAGCTCAAATCTCATTGTAGTACAGTGTAAAAGTTAAAAAAAAAAGAAGTAAAAGTGATAAATATTGACCCGCAAACTGTTGCATCTATCATGTATTCAAAGATGAGTAGATCTAGCAGTTATTGGGACAAGCCTATATACACTAACCATGTACGCTATATGCAAACCTAATGTATAGTATAGCGTATAACATTTATATACAGTATGAATTTTAACCCCATAATCACAGTTGCACAACTTTTCTCTTTTTAGAAGCTGACTGATATCAATAAGGATTTCTCTACTCCAGTCAAAGGCCACAACTTTAGCCTGTCGTCTCTTTTGACTGAATTAACTCCCAATACACACACCTGGAGTCGCCTCAAGGCTGCGCTCTCTGTTCACCGCAAAGGTACTGCACACAACACACAATAGATGAAATGCTGAACTGTTAAATTTAATTGTGCTTTTTCACAACTGTGTAGTCATTCTTACTCCAAAGACTCCTGGGCCTGACATGTCTGCAAAGATGGCTATGGCAGACTTAAGCCAGGATCTTTTTGCTACTCCATATCGGACCCCTCTTCTCAAACGTCGACGGTCACAGCTTAGTACACAGGATTCTCAGGTAAATACACATATACATTTTAGGATGTAAATGAGTGTGAGTGTGAATGAGTGAACTGTGCTCATAGTCTTTATGAACCCATATACTATTATTCTACGTGTGATGCCAAAAGCATGTCATATTGTAGATGACCATGACCAAATATTATCATTTATAATGTTCATTTTGCTTTTCCAAAACCAAGTCAAACTGGTGTCAAAATTTGACTGTGAGACCCTTGAAGAAATAGATTATTTTAGTACTTTGTGTTAGACATGTATCCCTCAAGATATTTTAATGCTTTGAAATGCACATATCAGAGTCTCTAAATTCTGTCATTTCGGTTTGTAATCCAGCTTGTGTTTGACAATGATGAGATGTCAGATGCAGAGAAGGTGTATGCAGAGTGTGGGCAGCAGGGTCCTGTGGCCTGGGATGAATGTCTCCTGCCTCAGCGCATGAAACAGTGTGTGAAAATAGGAGAGGGCACCTTTGGAGAGGTCTTCTCTACGACAAGTGGAAAGTCTAACGGAGAGATCGTTGCCCTCAAAGTGAGATCATGAGCTTGTAGTGTTTATAGGAGTTGTGACTATACTGAGTACCGCCTGTTTTGACAAGGTTATACCAGTAGAGGGCAGTGAAAAGGTGAACGGAGAGGAGCAGAAGACCTTTGGGGAGATTTTGCATGAAATTATTATTTCCAAGTAAGTGATATTATCAGATTATTTTAAAATGACTTGCTAGGAACAAAATGTCATTAACATTATATAATTCCACAGGGAGCTGAGCTGCTTGGATAAGAAAGAGAAGAATCAGACCAGTGGCTTCATTGGCCTTAGAGAGTAAGTCCTGGTGAAATTCATATTTTACTTTAAAGGTGCACTGTGTAACTTTTCTGTTGGGTCCGTCATTTGCGTCTCTCCCAGGAGATATTGTCTGGAATGTTCCACAGTATTGCATTACAGTTGTTTATCTCTACAGAGACAGCAGGTGACACAAAATACTATGAGCCCACTCATAATAATGCAGGTTTTTAGGTCAATAACAGCCCATGTTATTGAGTAAATGCAACATGGATATCTTTAATGCCATACTGGGACATTCTAGACAAAACAATATCTCCTTGGAGACAAGCAGATGGCGGATCAGTGCAGTTTTAATTTGAATGTTTACTGGATATTCTTTCTAGTCTCCACTGTGTAAAGGGCTGCTATCCTCCAGAGTTCCTCAATGCGTGGGACAAGTTTGACAAACAAAAAGGTTCTGAGAATGACAGACCAGGTTAGGAAAGCACTTGTATTCTGTTGTATCCTACATACTAGTGGGTGTATCCGTTCACATTGTGTCTTTTTATATATTCTCTAGATTTCTTTGAAAACGAGCAGCTGTTCATTATTCTGGAGTTTGAGTTTGGAGGCACTGACCTCGAGAACAGCAATGGAACGGTAAGCACGCTGCCCAGAAGAATGTCTCTAAGTGGCAAAACCATATTTTGAACCTAATGGAGAGTTGTCATGCTCCATTATGGTAATAATATGGTAATGAGTGATGACAACTTGTTATGCTTACATTGCTCTAAAGCCTTTAATAAGCAAATGAGACATTTGACACTGGCAAATATGATGGGTAATGGGTAAGTTGTATTTAATAGGCTGGTATCAGAAGTAAAACCAGTAATTTATACAAAATTACTGACCAATATATCAATATTATACAATGAGTATTTTGACACTGAATGCAGAATTGTCTTATGTATTTGTTAAATTTATTTTTTTCTTCTTTTTAAGTTGCCGTCAATCGTTGTCGCGAAGAGCATTCTTCATCAAGTCACTGCAGCACTGGCTGTAGCTGAACAGGAGCTGCAGTTTGAGCACAGGTAAAAACTGAATATTTGACAAAATTGCGTTGTTTCTTATTGGTACGACCATCTACCTTCATGATGCTCTGATTTAGTAGTATGCCTGTAACACGTCTTTCTGAGATTGTTAATCTCTTGTAATTCTTTCTTTTACTTGTGTCTTGTGTTCAGAGACTTACATTGGGGAAATGTGCTGGTCAAAGTAACTAAGCAGAAGACGGCAGAGTTCAGTCTGAATGGGACAGTGCACTCTCTGGAAACCAAAGGGGTGCTCATCCGCATCATCGACTATTCTCTCTCCAGATTAGAAATAGGTCAGAAATGTTTCTGTCTGCACATTTGTGACCATTTCTGTCCCCAAAGCCTGAGCCATATTTTCTTGTTTTTAGACAAACTCACTGTGTCCTGTGACATTTCCAATGACGAGGAACTTTTTATGGGTCAGGGGGATTACCAGTTTGAAATCTACAGACTTATGCGACAAGAGAACAGGTGAGTGCTTCAACGGTCCATAAAATGCATTTGATCGACTGGCAACGTTTATTCCTAAATTAACTAATGTCGTAAATTTTCACTGTATCTTTTACTGTGACAGTAATGAGTGGAGTAGCTATAACCCCCATTCAAATGTACTGTGGCTGCACTACCTGTGCTCCAAGCTGCTGGACATGAAATATCGTGGATCGGGAGGGAAGCGGAACAAGGACATGCGAGCCGAGCTGGCCAGTTTCTATGACAACGTCCTCCAGTTCAGTTCTGCCACAGAGGTGCTCCAGAACAGCCCGCTGTTCCAGTGAACGGGACTGTAGCATTTTGAGAGTGAACAAAGTGATAGACTTCTAAAGATGCTTCCTCTGTCAGCAGTCCCCCCAACCCCCCGACCTCTGATATGTAAAGACACATTATTGATTCCTCTGTAACATAATGACACAAATGAAGGTCACCCACTGCTTGGTTGACTGTAAATGGAGGTGTAGAAAAGGGTTATTAAATCCAACTTGTTTCTTACTTTTTTTCCTTAATTTTTTGCCTTGGGGTTTATTTTATTTGGGGGGAATTATGACAGAAGTGACAATATAATATGAAATGAACTACTAAAATGTTTCACTTAGTTGACTTTCTTTGCAGTCCACAGTCGTTGAGTACTTCAAGGTCTTATATAGTGGATTATGGAAATCCTAGCGAAAACGTCCCCTAAACGTATAATGATTCATGACTGTATACACCCTCACATTTTGGACTGAACTAATGCAATAAAAGTAATTCTAATTTTAGGACTGTTCATAAAACTGCTTCTAAACTTGTAACAAAATTTACAAAACAGAAAAACAAAATATTTTATTTATTAGTACATCAAGATTATTATACATTTTGCATCAAAACAAGCTTTGTTTTGGTATGGTAGGTTGCGTGTTTCATATAACAAGGATCTTGATTGATTATGCTATGAATACAGTCTGTACATGAAGAGTAAAAACAGCCTGCGATTGTATGAAGAAATCAGCCATTTAAAAAAGGAAGACAACTTTAAGAAAAAAAAAAAATGAAGACTTCTCAAACTATACAAAGAAGATCCGACAGGCCCATGACTTAAGAAGAGGTCAGGCATGTGTTGGAGAAGCACTTTTTGGTTGAGCTTAGAGGCAATGTCAGAGATGGCCTTGCTGGTGATGAGTCCATAAGTGTTAATGTTGTATTAGTCTGTGGATTTTATCTGGATGCAGGAAGCAAATGGATGTTTACAAGAAGCAATGGACTGCATATGATTACATGGAAATTGCAGCTACTTTTGTGTGCATTTGTGCTCAGAAGGAGAAGTATTTGGTGTACCACTCCTGTTTTAGACCCTCAGTCCCTCTAGGCTCCAGATACGGACCCCTGAAAAAATAAAAATAAAAAATCTTAATTATAATATATATTTTTTCTATTATCAAAATATGGTATCAAAATGCAAAAATATGTATTTATCAGTCAGTGTGTACCATGTTATGTTCTGATTCTAGCTTTAGTATTAGGAGCAAATGCAGCTCATCTGATTTGACCACACTCAAAAAAAGTGTTCACTGTCTGACAAAAAAATAAATAAAAATACCCTTATTTTATGTACACAGGCAATTGTAATAATTTATAATATTAAAAGTTGGTAATACACAAAAACTAAAAACATTACTAAATCAAAGTTGTTGCTAATCTTTGACAGATCCATGACTAAGTAAGAACAACTATGAGCCATGGGTTATGCACAGCGCAGTCATAGAACACCACAAAACTGCGTGAAAGCTGCATAACACACAGAAGTTGTTTAATGCGCTTATACCAGGGATATAAACTGAAATGGTTCACCTGTTAATCTGAAAATCCTGTTCACTGTCTGTAAATGTCTAAAGCAGTTTTACATAAAGCTATTTCCTACATTCTACTCAGAAAAGTTGAGCATTTATTTATGGACTACTTACAGGCCTGTCGGCATAAATTTGGAGGCCCAGGACAAGAAGCTTCACACGGGCCCCCTCTAATATAAATTAATAGGAAGAGGATCCAATTCTGGGCCCCTAAAATCCTGGGGCTATACGGGCTATACCACACACTCAAACTGTACAAAAATAAAAAAACAACAAAGTTTACCTGATTGATTGTAGGTGTGGATCGAGGCATGAAGGGGACACGTATCTGATGCCCGTCTGCGATGAGGGGCATACAGGGAGGGGGGCAGTGGGCGCTGGGGTGGCAGGGATGCAGGAGGAGCGTGACCTGGTGGAGCGCTGGAGCGAAGGGGAGGAATGCTGGCCCAGGGAGGTGTGCTTGTGTGGGAGAGAGGAGGTGGAGTAGTGGGTGGATGTCTGGGGGTGAGAGGCGTGTGCGTGGGGCAGGGTGGAGGAGAAGTTCGGGTGATGGGAAGACGATGTGGAAGACGAAGAAGAGTGGAAGATGCTTCGCTCGTAACTGCTGCTGGACATGCTGGTGACACGAGGGGAGTCCACGTTCTTTCGCTGGTAAAAGAGAAAACGGGAAATGTGACCAAAATGTTTTAACTTTAAAGGCCCTATATGGCACTGTTTCTGATCTATGATATAATATTGTTTCCTCATCAAAAACACACCTGGAGTTGTGTTTTGTTACATTCACACATTTAACACACAGACCCTGCATATTTAGGCTGAGTTCTTCTCTCAGAAAAAACCCTGTACCACATTGTTATGTCATCTGGTGATTAAAGAAATGCTCCACTGTGTTTTTAAACTCCATACACCTTCACTAGAATCATTTGGATAATTTCAGCCCTAGAATTGACAGTCTCTACTGAACCAAACCTATACTATCGTAATATAGGCCCTTTAAGAGCAAAAATGTCATCAAAAGTACATAAACACAAACAAACACATACAAATCAATATTATGGTGGTATTTTCTGTATTGAGAAAGCGTTATGAAGTTATGACAACTTATGGGAGTCAGTGTAACTTGTTGGTAATGAACAATGCTGAAATGCTGAAAACTGTTGGTAGTCATTTCTTTGAGTAAATTCATTAAAGAATATGACTTAATTAAAGTATATTATTTGTCTTTTTGTAATATTTATTGTTGGAATATGCATTGCTAACAGTACAGATGGTTATTAGAGAGAAATGAGGTCCCACAAATAAATATCTGAACTAATTATACTCAAATGATCTTGGTGCAGTTTGGTTTGTCATTTTATAGCCCAATTTATGAGGCCAGCTGGTCCTTGATCACTTACCCAAATCTGAAAAAATTATGTAGGCAAATTAATGCACATTTGTTGATGCGCTCAGTCACAGCTCCACATTATTAAACAATGAAAATCTTGTTTTTTTTAAGTTTGTAGTTTAAACATAGTGTAGGTATTGATACTTTGCAATTGATCATAATTGCCTCATCATTCCTCAACATTCCCTGGGGGTGTGAAGCTAACTGAAAGCACTGCTCTGTTAGAAGCTCTGTTACTCAAATTAGACTTCATCTAAGATTTATTTTAACACAATCTGACCAGAAAGAACTGACTTAGCTGGAACTACAACAGGTGAGATGATTTGTGCGCTTCAACAAGTCTCTCACACATAAAATTACAGTCAGGAGATAGGTAGCATTAGCCAGCAGTTTCGTCTCTCACCTTTTTGTTGAAAATTAAGTAACTGAACATTTCGCCAATACAGATACATGTATAACACCCCCAGCGCGATGTCACTGCAAAGTATCAGTAGAAAAGTTATGGCCTGAAGTTGCGACCAAATCCTATGTCAGAAATCCTATGTTCACACACGAGTTTAGTATTCCAGTTACATGCCAAGATACGAGGGGCCCTCACACGACAGCACATGCGGTTAGTGGATGATCTGAACAGACCATCGTACCCTCATGGTTGGCGTGACACTTCCAGGGCGGGACTTGCTGTCACGCTGCCCAGGGCTGTTGTTGTCCCCGGCAACAGGAGGAGGGTGGAGCTGCAGCTGATGCCTCTCTTCCTGGAGGCAAGGAGGATGAAGAAGGACTTTTCAATGGCCTTATTCACAGTTGTTGTTGTATTGACGCAGGTCTTGAGGCTGTACTTGTTTGCTAAGCTCCCTCATCCCGCACAGATGGCAGGCAGAGGAATTTGGCACTGAATGCAAAAACTGCCTGTGCTCATGTGTCAGAAAAGATTTGTGAAAATAAGACTTTTAAGAAATGCTTTAGTTAAACTACTCATACATCGCCCTTGTCTGCAATACTAAATTAAACTGACATAATATTCCCTTGATATTAAGTACTATAATGTTTTTAGTTTCATCATTTAGAACTGCATTCTCAACTAAATTCAAATCTAACGGGCATTAGCCAGCCGCTGCCTTATTCTAAGTTTAAGATTAAGAGTTAAGTTACACTTTATTGTCCCTGTGGGGAAGTCTGTCTTTTGTATCCTTCAGTGCTGCTGGGGCACCTCATCAGGAGCAGTGACCCATCTCTGTGATGTTGTTGGTAGGCTTGGTCAGGACTACTTTCCCTGTAGGATCGCACCTGTATGGCATGTTTTGGGTTGATGGCAGCTTTGTAGAATAAATTTCACATTTTTATATAGCGCTTTCCCCCCTTTAAGGCACTCAAAGCACTTTACATCAAGGAACCACTCACCCATTCACACACCGGTGTAAACAGACACTGGGGGTAGGGTGGGTTAAGTAAGGATACAACAGTATTTTTCTGTGTGAGCTGGAATCGCGCCGACAATCTGTGGGTCACCAGATCCAACCGCTCAACCAATGATGTTTATGCCGAGCGCGGGATTCAAACCATCACCACAACCTTCGGATCAGAGGATGAACACTCTACCAGTTAAGCTACTGCCACATATTGCTACCGGCAGTTATGTTTTAGTTATTATTTGATAGTGCTATTTGGCTCAGTTGGTTTTACATTCCTGTTTTAGCTGTGCAGTGTGCTCAATGAGGGATGGAGGTGGATTTACGAGTGGAACTGTTGGAATGATGGAATGAGAGGAGCTTGTAGCAAAGCTTGTTGGAGACGTGTGTTCTTTTCTCACCACTAATCGTTTAATGAGCTGGTCCCTCTCTGTCAGTCTCTCCTGAAGTCTTCCCAACTGCAAATCCTCACATCGACTCTGTCTTCCCCTGCACCGCTCCTCCCGCTCACGCAGCCTGGAAGAACATCAAAAACATCAAATGCAGACAGCGTCCATTTTAGTACTTTTAAACTGATTTAAATCACATTGTGTTCTCCGCTGCTCAAACTGTCCCAGTTTTTGGATTGTAAAGTTGACTTTAGTTTTCAGTTTGATCTGATTAAATGTTAATGACTGACATTAATACCAGTTTCAGTATGAGCATCAGTTTATACCAATTTAAAACTATTAAACTGTATGTGAATATAAGTACAGACTGCATAATGTAAATGGTAAATACATGGACGCATTTTAAATAATGCTTTTCTACTTCTATTGGACAGAGAAACACAATTTGAAACAACCATTTCCACACATTCATACTAGGGTTGTCTAAAGTATCGAAAATCAGATACTAATCGATACTAAAACCAATATCGAAACTGGATACTCATTTAAGTAAGCAACAACGCTCAAAAAAAATACATAAACTGGATAAAATTTTACCTTTCTTGGACAGTTTTATGCCGAGTCTTATCAGAACTGGTTTCATGTTTATGGTTTAGGGTTTACTTGTTACTATTAGTATTAAAACTTAAAATATTGTCAGTCAAAATCAGTACTGAGTATCGAGTCTATTCTTTAGTACTGAAATCCAGTTTGAAATTTTAGTGACAACACACCAATGTACGCAACCACACAAGGAAAGATGAGTGTGTTTTCTTAGGCCTGTCACGATAACAGATTTTGAAGTACGACATTAAACACGGAATAAAATATAGACAATACAAGATAATATTGAAACTAATTGATTATCCCCCCAAAAAAAATATTCTAAATGTTCAATACTGTCAAAAGAAAAAAGCAGAACAGCACTTAAGTATTAATTTGTATCTATAATGAGTCACAGAAGTCACATTCAACCCTCTGCAGTTCAGAAAAAATGACAAAATATTCCCCCAAATGTGAAGAAACTGTACACACGATAAATATTGAGCCCCAAAAAATATTGTTCCAGATATATTGAACGATAAGATATAGTAATTATCATGACAGGCCAATCAATATGCACTGAGGTGTGGTTTTCACTCACTCGTTCTCTAAGGCCACGATGCGCGCCTGCAGGTGTGACTGAGCACTGCTATACTCCGACGCTAGACTCTGCAGCTCCCTCTTGTGCTCTCTCCTGATCTCCTCCACCTCCTCCCTCCTCCGCTCCTCCTCCCTTGCTCTCCTCTTCTCCTCGTCCACCTCTTCGTCCTTCAGATCGTCGTCCCTGCGCTCCTCCCAGTGCTTCTGAGACTCCTCTAGCTTCTCCATCTCCACGCGCAGCTTCTCCACCTCCTCCTTCAGGCGCTGGGCCTCCTCCTCTAGCTGAGCGTCGCGTTTTTTGTTCATTTCCGCTACACTGTCCTCCTCCTTCTTCTCCACCTCAATCTGCTCTCGTGCTGTCCTGATAGGAGCACACATTTGTACATGACTGCATTCCAGACATAATAATAAATACATAATAATAATGTTATGAGCTCAAGTATCAATATTTACTATTATTATTATTATTATTATTATTATTATTATTATTATTATTATTATTATATTTTTTTTTATAGTGATATCTCTACTTTATATTATTTTATTACTATTCAGTGTTCTATGTTGCACCTCATCACCAAAGCAAGTTCCTAGTTTGTGAATTGTGTTCACTGACAATGGCAATAAAAGCTTTTCTGATTCTGATTCTGAATGTAAAACATCTGCTGTCAAAAAGTAAGCATTTAAAGGTCCTATATTACGCAAAATTGACTATTGTGAGCTTTAAGCCATGTTATAATGTTTTCTCCTCGTTCACACGTCTGAGTAATATTTTATTATTAGTCTATCTACAGCTCCACAGATCAAAATGCTCCATTCCACCTTGTGATGTCATGAACAGCTACCGTTTGCAATTCCAGGGCTGAAATCATCCAAATTTTTCCAGTAAAGATGTATTGAGTTTGAAAACACAGTGGAGCACTTCTTGTATTACCACATGACATCATAATGTGGAAAAGAATGTTTTCTGTTTAAGAGAAGAACTCAGCCTAAATATGCAGCGTTTGTGTGTAAAGCATGTGTGAATGAAACAAAACAAAACTCAACTCCAGGTATGTTTATGATGAGGAAACAACATCATAACATAGATCAGAAAATAGAGTAATATGGGCTCTTTAAAGCTACCATCTGTAATTGATTGGCCTACCCTGTTGTATTCTCACACTTCACCACTAGGTGCTATCTACATTATTGCTGTCTGAGTTACAGCTTTGGCCTGAGAGAAGAAGACCAGAGAGCACAAATGAGTCTGAACAAAGGCCCAGTGAGGGGAGGGGGGACAGGTTTCACATCTGCCATCTACTGGTGAAAAAAAAATTAAATAAGCTTACAGATGGAAGGTTTAAAATGTCATATTTCTAGGTTTCCTGGATTTAATTTGTCTAATTGTACTATATTTTGCTGTATTCATATAACACTAATTATTAACAGTTGTAATTCATACCAATAATATGATGTATAATTATTAGTTTAGTTTAATTATTAGCTAAGTAGGTGTATTTTTCTGTGTAAGCAATAATAAATACATTCGTACTTTTCCTTGAGTTGTCTCTTAAGCGTTGCATTTTCTCTCTGCAGTTCCAGCACGGCGCAGCGGCTCTCGTCCAGCTGTCTCTCAAACACCTGGTACTGATTCTGCTGCTTCAGATCCTTCACAGATCACACACAAAGCCATATAACCACATTTAACCACATATAGTCCATAGTCAGTGTGGGCATGTGCCTAAGAGCTCAGATCTTGCATTCCAAATCCAGTCTCCACTCTGCCTAATTATGCAGAACAGTCTGTTGGCTCGAGCCTAGTGGTATCGAGGATTACATGCGCTGAATAATAATGTCAACGTTGATTTTGTGGACAGAAATGCGCTTTAACGAATATGAAAAATGTATTAAATAAACACTAGAAAATGCATGTGACCTGTTGTAGCGCCATCATCTGGGTGTGTGCCTGTAATTGCGCTTGGAGGTCCTCTATTTGCTGCATATGTCTCTGAGTCATCTGCCTGCTCCACTCGGTGTGCTGTTGGGTCAGTTCTGCACGCTGCTTATCTGAAATCACACAAGCATTCACAATGGAAAAAAATAAAAAATAAATAAAATAAAAAATCTAAATCAATTCACTCTACTGTTACAGGTACCCTTCTGCTGTTGCCATGGTGAAGTGTATCCATGGCAATAGCAACTTCACTGGTGAATTGCCTGAATCTAGATGTGTATCGCAGTGTGTTTGGGAGCTCATTAATCTCTGCAGTTGAATATGCTGTTTATGCTATGGGTTATGTGAAAATGTCATTGTATAGAGTTAAATTTGTTCTACTGTATAAGGGAATTAACTGAATACATGTACTGAGAATATGTAGGCCTATTCAGAATATTGATTTTGAGTAACTGTATTCTGGTACAGTTATTTTTTTTCATTTGGTGGTATTCAGTAGCCAGTTACTTTACAAAACTCAAAGGAATACATTAGGGTATTTGATCATGTAATTTAGGATTCAAACTGCACAATATTAGTGAGAAAAACAGTCAAATCTGCTCTTGTTGTGAGGCATGTGTGATTTTTCCATCTCCAATGAGTGATAGGAAATGCTTTAAAAAACGGTGAAACAAATATAAAGCTGTTTTAATACTATGTTTTGTCTTTACACTATAATTTAAATGCAACTCTTTGTAAAAGTATTCTAAGCATTCAGAAAACAGTACTCTGATTGAACCATGGACCAGAATATGTTACAAAATACATTTTAATGCAGGTATTCAGTATTCTGTATCTAAACACTAGTACATTTTCCAAGTATTCTTCCCATCACTGGTTACACATGGATAGAAGTGAGCATTACCTAGTTCCAAGTGGTGCATTGTTTGTAGTCTGTTTCTCTCAGACAAAACATCTTCCTTCGCTTTTCTCTCCAGTGCCTGCAGTGCCATGGCGTGATTGTGTCTCTCCTCAGCCAGTGATTGGCTCTGAGGTTCCTTCAACACACAGAAACAATACATCCATATAAGGAACTGTGGAGATGGCATCGACATATTGTCTTTCAGAGCTGCTATCAAAGCTGCTGAATTATTTAAACAGCAGAGCAAACCTTTTGGCAGACAGTGAATGTAATTTTTATACATGTGTGCCTCATGGGTTTGTACCTGCAGAAGCTCTCTCAGTTTCTTATTTATTTCCTTGGTGTCTTGGACCTCTTTTCGGAGTTTGTCAATCTCAGGGTTTACGTGGCAATCATCTCCAGAACCAGCTTTCTTTTTCTCCATCTGTGAATAAGGTAAGACGTGGGATTAATCTGAAGATTCTGAATATGCAGCAAATACTGAAGATGGCAAAATGTACATGTTGGCAATGACTAAACTGCAGTTTATATTTCAAACCAGGGATTCATAGGACGCCGGAGTCTACCCCCATAAACTGTCTGTCTACCCCTGCAACTATAGGCCTTAGGTTGGATATTACACTACACAGGCAACCATTCACACTTAGTGTAAATAGTGATAATAAAGCTGAGTAGCTGAGTACTTTCAAAACAATCAAAAGAAAAGCAGTTGTGTTGTTAAGGAATTATGCAAAAAGAAGCCCAGGTCAGATGGAGCTCACTTGTGCCTGCAGCTCCTTCACTTGTGCCTCTAGCTCCTCGATGTGGCTCTGCATGTCCTGCTCCTGAGTTTGCCATCTCTGCTCAGTCTCTGCCACTGCAGCGTTCATCTCAATCCTAAACTCTGCTCTCAGGCGATCCTCACACTCTGCCCTGAAACACACAAAAACACAACAGATGCACAAACAACTTTCATTGTAATTAAGCTCCTCCCTTCAAGCAGATATAAAGCAGTGTCCGCCAGCATCTGACCAGAACTGAAGAAGCAGCTTGGATGAGCTGCGAAACGTATTCAACCAAATAAACTCTGTCCAGTTGACAAATTAAATTTCTCCTTTTACTATGGATTCTACCTGGACGACTGAGGGATTCTACACACAACTTTAAATATTCTATATAAATGTTTTTACATACTGATGCTTTACAAGTGATGTCAGCAACATTCCCTGGGGGTGTGATGCGAAGGCAGTGCTGTGCCTGAGGCTCTGTTAGACTTTAATCTGAGCTTTGTTTTAACACAATCTGGCCAAAAAGAACTGACTTAGCTGGAACTATATTATAGCGGTGTATAGCAAATAGCATGGACCAGAGGTGGATTTTCAAAACCGGCTACAAAGATTTGAAAGGCAAACAATAATATGTAGATTATGACTGAGATTTCTATTGTAGCTACTATTGTTCAAGTATTTCCTGTGCAGTGAGACAACCTTGTGACCGGATTTAGCCTTGTGTAATGGAAGCCTCCATCAGTGCTTGTATAGAGTGAGTGATAATGTTACTTCCTGGACCGACCAGAAACTTGATTTGATTTCAAGCTTTTTTCCCCTTATTCCTCAAACAAGAGACAATTACCTTTCAAAAGCTCATGTTTAACCACAAATTGTGTCAAATATGTAAATTACGTAGTAATAATCTATCATAACATAGAATTATCAGTGTATATATGTCACTAACCGCTGGTCACCGCTAACAATAACCTACCCTAGCTTCTAACCTCAACCTCCCTCGTACACTTTCTGCCATTTATAACCATAGATCTGTGCTTATAACCTTGTTCGCTTTAAACGACTGCGTTTAATGTGTGATTTGTTGTCGCAAGAGACTGTATATACAGCATATAAATGGACATGGCACTTTGAATTACTTTGTGTACGAATTGTGCTATACAAATAAACTTGCCTTGCCTGCTAGGCGCTGCATTCCAAATAGGAAGTGAGCATGGGGGCGCTTCCGGCTACATTCACTTTGTTTCCAACTGATTTTACTAGAACATTAAAAAAACTGTCACCCCTCTCTCTGTAACTGCTGCACTGAACCTCGTCATTTTGATCTTAAAATGTCTGTATTAACCTGCTCTACATGATCCTGGTGTTTTTATTTTGCCATTTTTTTCGGTAAATAAATTCCTAATATGGAACTCCACATTCATTCCTATAACTCCTAGCATCGTGAGCTTCATTTGACAAGAGTCGAATGCTATGGGTGACACACTCCCTTAGTCCGCTTCTTTATAGAGTCATCTTTATACAGTTTTTAGTTGTCACTAAAAATAGAGGAAACATGTAAACATGTTCATTGTTTTCAATCAAATGATGGACCTGGAAGTGACATCACACTTACTAACTCTGTAGTGTTACCTGATGCGGTCCTCAGTCATCCTCTGGCTCTGCTCTAGGAGGCTCCTCTCTGTGTTGAGTCTGCTCTGCTCCAGCACCTTCTCCTCCAGCCGATGCTTGTCTGCCTTCAGGGTGGTGATCTCACGCTGCTGTCTGTCCCTCTGTCTCTCCGCCTCCTCCTGGATCCGGGCCAGTTTGGAGCGGGTCTGGTGGAGCTCTTCTTCCATGTGGGAGCACCGCGATCCACATGTGGGAAGGACGTCTGGAGCTTTCTCCTTCTTTTCCTTCTGCTGGAGAAGCACTGCCTCTAGTCGACATATCTACAGACAAGGACAAACACAGACTTTGTTAAATATTCACTCATTTCATTTTCATTTTTATATAGCATTTTCCACCTTCAAGGCACTCAAAGCACTTTACATCATCACTTTACATAATACACAAGTGTACACAGACATTGGGGGCGCGGTGGGTTAAGTGTCTTGCCCAAGGACACAACAACAGCATTCCACTGTGGGAGCTGGAATTGCTGGAATTGTTAGGTTTTCATTCTTTCCTGGTTTTGTGATGATTTGTACTACGAGTCTGTACTAAATCACGTGAACATATGGGGATCAGTCTATAATGGTATATCTATACTCTCCAAATATATATATACATAAATAGGGCAGGGTGATATGAGAAAAAATTATTTATTTTTTTTTCCTTAATTGATCAATCATGATTTTCATTTCAATATCTACCAATATTAATTTGCTGAACAGAAACAATAAAGACTTTTAGTCAGTGCAACACAAAAAAAACAACAAAAAAACATAAAAATTCTTCCATTAAAGTCTGAACTCCGCTCAAAACCACATGCTTTTACTGACATGATTGGCTATAAACCTCTTGATTAAAAAGACCCAAGCATATCATTGACAATTATAAATGGCTGAATCTCAATCTCCATTAAAATTGGATTAACTGCAGAGCCATATAAAGTTTTGATCATTTTGAGTTATTTTATTATCTCAAACATAACATCTTACATAGCAGAAAATAAATCACATAATAAAAAATCACATAAATTCTGTAATAAAAATGATCTAAATTAGTTCATTTTGAGGCAGTTTAATAAAGACTTATTTTTTTTCATTGGCATTTGACATTATTCGGGCTGATACCATGGTCTATTTTTTAACACTAATGCATGGCTTTATTGTATTTTTATTGTTTACTGCATTTTGTGATAACCTGTGGAGCACTTTGATCAATGGTGGTTGTTTTTAAACGTGCTATATAAATAAATGTGATTTATTAATTGATTAAATATAATGTGTGTATCTGACCCTCCAACCAATACTATTACATGGAGTCAGGAGGAGCAATGGGTTCTTCAAACAAAGACTCGCCTTAAGATTTTGAGGATCATGCATGTTTTTAGTTCATGTGAACTTGGAGAACACAAACATCACACCACAGTGATGGTAACAGCAGGCTGGTTATTTGATCAAAGACAAAAAAAATATCTAAAATGAGACTATTTTCAAATTTGCAGACCATAAAGCAGTCACTGGGAAATTCAAGTTTTGCTGCAATAGGGATGCATCGATACTAATACCGGTATCAAATATCGGAGGTGATACTGAAAAATTTGCTGGATCAGGTTTTGGTTCCATGATATTGGTTCAGCTGATACCCTGGATGGGCCTTTAATTGGATGTAATAAGACTATTTACTGGCTGATTTTGTCCTAGAACATCTCATAATGTTTGAACTTTTACTCATACAAAGATGTTCAGTAGATACTTGAAGGATAAATAACAGTTACATAACACAGGGGGGTCTCTTGTGTAATAATTTAACTGTGTTTTAAGAAAATAAGTACCATTTTCCGTCCCTAAACTGTATCGGTTAATATCAGGTATCGTCTTAAAGGCCAAGAATCGATATCAGTATTGGGACTGAAAAAGCTGGATTGGTGCATCAGTCGTCACAAATTTTTGCTTTCCACTCACCTCCGTTGTTGAGTCCTTGAGTTTCAGCCTAACCTCCTCTAGCTCCTTCTCCAGCCCACTGCAAAGCTCTTCACTCTTCCTCCTCTCTTCATCCAAACGCGCACAAACCTTTCAGGAATATTAATCAAAAATAATCACCATCACAACCATGCCCTCTGGCTGGTTAATTCATCCCAGCTATCATCTTCTTATCATCCCGCTTAATTAATAGTCAGTCACAAAGAAGTGCATATAACCAGGCTTAAAGGCAAAGCAATTACACGATACCATCTCTACATTAACACTGCATATTCAAATTATTCATTAACTGCGCTCTTTTAGCCTTAGTGCATGAATCAAACTGAATAAAGAGACTGCGCAGATCCAGATCTTGTTTGGTGAAATGGTGTTACTGAGCATGCTCAACAGTTTGCTTTGAGGGGAACATATGTGGTTCACACAGAGAGAGCATTAGTGCCACAGCAGTGTGACGGGATGAAAGAAGACATAACACAGCGGTTGTATACACACCAATTAAACACACACGCGCGCTACAGCTAAAGTAATTAAGCCCAAAGATGAATGACGAATGAAGGAAGCATCCAGCCTCAGAGATTTTAAGATAACAGACAACGAAAATGTAAAGACTGTGCAGAACATTCAATAGTCTTTTCAATATAAAACAGTAACAAAGATGTGTAATATCCTGTTTTTCCAATAAAGTTTGCGATGAAATGTGGAAAAAATGGCTGTTACCATGGAAATCCGACATGTTTGTGGCAGTAGTAAAAAACTCCATAGGTTTAACATTAGGCGCACTGAAAATGTACTCTATTATAGCCTGACTTCAAGACCAAAAAATGTGAGCCTTTTAATGTCCAAATGAAGAAAATTAAACCCAAAAAATAATAAATATTAAAATGTTGACAGCAATAATTTGCTAGTGCTAAGTGATTAAAGGTGCACTAAGTAACTTTGCTGGCGCTTGATAAATATTCTTATTGTGAGTGGGTTAATGTCTCCACAGATCTGACCCATAACTTGATCCAGTGGCATCACCAGCTTGTTTCCATGGAGATACAAGTTTGATGCTACACAGATGCTACATATTCTGTTCAGGGAAAGGAATAACATCTCCATTTACACAAGCAAGTGCCGTACTCTCCACCAGAAAAGTTGCATAGTACACCTTTAAATAATTACATAAAATCAAAGCATGACCATCAGAAAGAACAAATTAAAATGCTCCTTTCACAATCAAACATTGACTGGTTGACCTCACCTCTTGGTTGGTCTTCTTCTCAGAGCTCAGAGCCTCCTGGACACTGTTGAGTTCAGCGGCGTGTCTTCTCATCACCTCCTCGATGGCCTTTCTCACCTGATCCTTCAGCCTCTTCCTGTCCTCCTCTGCCTTCTCTGCCAGCCTCCTCTTCTCCTCTTCTAATTTCTGTAGCACTCCGGCTCTCTCTGCGTCCACCTGCTCCATACTTTTGTCCAGCTGGGATCGCACCCTCACCCTCTCGACATCCAGCTCTTTCCTCTGCCTGTCCATCTCCTCCTCCTTCTCCCTTCTGAGACGCTCCTTCAGATCCTCTATATCTCTGCGCTGTTGCTCCCGATCTTCCTCACGTTCTCTGCGGAGTCTGCTCAGTTCTTTCTCAAACTGATCCTTCTCCTGCTCACGTTCCTTTTGTAGGGCCTGGCGGTCACGTTCTATCTCCTTTTGCAGTTTGTCCCTTTCATCATCGGCGTGCTTTTGTATGCGGCGCAGCTCCTCCGTCTGCGCTCGTACCATTTCAGAGCGCAGGCTGGACAAGGCTTCGGCGTGCTAGACACAGAGATGAACAGATTTAGCAGTGGGCTGTACTTGGGAGATGGCCTAGTTGCGGAATAAGCATTTGGAGTTGTTTTTAATTATTTTAAATGTTCAACCAACTTTATCTGGACCATCGAAAAATATAGAGATTATCTTAAGATTGACATTGATTTTACAGGGCTAACAAATAAGGTATTGTATGTATTGTAAGTCAGTTGGGATTTTTTTATATGATTGGGTGTGTGGACAGACATTTGGCAAATTAATAAAGATTTTATTTGATTCAGGTCTGGGTAATGGACACCCTTTTCTAAAAACAAGACTTTAATTCGTACTTGAATCCTCAAAAGGCCACTCTAAATATTTTATATATGTGCTTTATCAAGATAAATTAAAGAGTTAAAATATGGCTTACTTACTGCCCAGGCCATAGTTTTACACATGCCTGATCTACAGTAATTTCAGATGTTTTTCATTAGATGGTCAATACAAGCTGCTTGGAGGATGAACTTAGTTATCACACCGAGGGGTCACAGACATTGATACATTATAATAGTACAGAATGATGTGTTAGTGCCAGTATAATGTATAATTTGTTAGGTTTTTGATAAAATTCTGCATTAAAAATCTGTTGTATCAGTTGTTACCTGTCGTATTTGGCGGGCATGGTCGCTGTTCCGGCCGCTGCTCTGTAACTCCAGCTCTCGGTTGCGGCTTTGCAGTCGGCTCACCTGACTCCGGAGCTCATCCACCTCCGCACACACACACACCTCACAGCCCCCGCGGTTCAACAGCTCCTCTGGCACAACAAATATACAAACAGACACCAAGTTAAAGTGCTTATATGAAATTAAACTACTAATTTCACTAAAATATAATGATATAATATATAATATATTTGGTGAAGTTTATAATTTTACTTCCAGGTCGGACACAGTGACCACATGTTCCAGTTCCAAGTAAATTTTCCATTAATTTTTCCAATAGACTTCAAAAAATGTAAATATTAAAAGTTCAAAGGCATCATGGAGGCTAACCGGCTACATGGTAACTAATATCCATAATGTGGTTATTTTAAAAAGCACATTTAAAATTTCAGTGAAATGCTTTAATAACTTGGCGGTTTATAAAGTTTCAGAAACAGATTATAAAGCTGATTATGCTTGAGCAAGCTTTTAAACTTTTAATATAAATTTCCCATAAAGTCTATGAGAAAAATGATGAATGGGGGATTTAGTTCCAGAACCAGGGATGGCGGTCACTGTTGAGATCCACAGAGGTCAAAAACTGTTATCTAGCAACCAATCCATGATGGGAAGGGCCAAAATTTGCACAACACTGAAAAAAATAAAAACTAAAGATAAAATAAAATAAAATGACAACAAGGTCATTTTGTTAAATGAAGGTTTAAATTGTGTATTCAGTATTTTTGTACTTTTCTTCACAACTTTTTTACCACAAACTGCCACTTAACTGATATAAACCTATGATTAATATTAACTGCAGGTACTACCCCACCAAACCAAGCAATAATTCGAAAAACATGAAAATCCGTCATATGCACACATATTTAGAGTCTTTATGCATCATAGGAACAGAATGGACTTATGGCAGAGAAACTGTGAATGAGTCAGGACTTGAAACTAACTCATATCTTTGCAGTAAATAACTAATCAAGGCATTTTGCTGACCTGGAGTAATGACAGCATGATGGAAACACTGGGAGGATGAATAATGCGCTTCTGTTGCTTTTTTGGCTGTATATATTATAATGACGTGAGCCGCAATCTTAATTAACGCTGAGTCAGAGTGAAGAATGGAAATGAACTGAGCTAAACGCTGTGTACAGAGACACAATGAGAGGAGAGTGAGGTAGCATGCATACACAGACACATGCAGGAGAGGGGTCATCGGCTACCTGCCCTGCTCTGTAACTCGTCTTCCTGGAGCAGCAACCTCTCCTTGGCAACCGCTAACTCCTCCTCCGCCCGCTTCACCACACCCTCCGCTTCCGACGCACGTTTACGGTGCAGCTCCAGCTCCTCCTCCAAGTTCTGGAGGTGGGCATGGATGCAAAAGGTGGAAAGAAGTATACAGAAGAAGAAGAAGAAGATGAGGAAGAACCTGAGCCAGTGAGCGTGGACAATGCAAGATTTGTTTTAAGAGAGATTTGAAAAGGTTTTAATGGTGAAAACGTGCAAGAGCAATAATCAAAAGAGAAATGTAACACTACTCAAGTAAGAGCCTACTAAATACAGGTCCTTAAGGAAGTTTTCTGTAGTTGTAGTAGTCTTTTGGGTCCAAGATAGCTACACAACAATCAGATGTGCAAAACTTCTTTTTAGGCGATACAAATTTAATTTATTTTTTAACTGAAATAGGTGTAACTGAAGAACTAATAAACTAATGTAACTAATGTTCCAAAGGATGACAATTTAAGGCCTCCTTTTCTCCAAGGAAATGTTTGCTTGTAATGTTGCACAGTATGGCATTAAACCTATCTATCTCCCTTGAGACCAGGCAGAGTTGCAGGTTAGAGCTGTAGAGAGGCAACCTCACACAAAGCGAGGATAGCATGTAATATAATGCATGCAAGTTTAATGCCATACTGTGGAAAATTTCAGGTAAAGCAATAACATAATGGATACAAGCAGGTGGCAGCCCCCCACCTGAGAAGTCACATTTCTTTTCACTTTTAATATTCATGCATGTTCAGATAAGGTAGAATAAGTACCCAAAAACAATCCCAGACCTAAACATGTACCTCTAGCTCTATACAATCAACTTCAAATCATCTTCTACTACAACTGTCAGTTTGGCACAGATAAATACCAAATAGTATGAGTCAAACAAGAAAGAGAGAGAAGAGACAGAGGGGGCGGACAGCAGTTAGCAAATGCAGGGCTTTAAATGTGGCGAGTTGGAGCGCTCGCTGGCCCAGCTGTGCGCATTATCAGTTTTCTCATGTCAGCTCAGTGCTCTTCTCACAGGACATCTTAATGCCCGTGCGTGAGGTGGTAATAGCAGTGGTGCAACAGATCTACCCTGCTCTAACTACTCATTAGCGGATGGTTGGCAGTGAGGATGGCACTCAAGACCATGTGTGTGGTTTAGATAGAGCAAGAAAATCCCCTCTCCTCCATCTCCACATCTTCACCGCTAACATCAACATCATTAGCTGAGTGCCTCTGAGACAGCTTTGCAACAATCATTTACCATATTGAAACAAGTGAATCTGTCTTGACTATTACAACAGAGTGAGCATACCTGTATCCTCTCTTGCAACTTCACTGTGTTCCTCTTGCTCTCATCCAGTTTTTCCAAATGGCTCTCCACCTCTGTCTCTGCCCTCTTCACCCGTTCCCGTAGAGCACTGTGCATCCCTTTCTTCTCCTCCTCCTCCCGCTCTTCCCATCTCCTGCGCTCCTCCCTCCACTCCGCCTCCATCTTCCTCCTCATCTCCTCCTTGTCCTCGTTCAGATCCTGAATCTTCTGCTCCCAGCGCTCCCTCTCCTCCTTCAGAGCTCTCCTCTTGTCCTCCTCGGCTCGCTCCCTGTCCTGTCTCAGTGCGTTCAGTTGGTCTAGAAGGGCCCTCACTCGCTCCGTGTCCTCCCGCTCTTCTATCCGGCGCTCCTCCTCCCTCCTCCTCTCCTCTTCCTCCTTCAGTCTCTGCTCCTCTCTCCTCTGTCGCTCCTCCAGTTCGGCCACTCTCTGCATCTCCTCGCATTTATTGTCAAGCTCTTGGACATGCTGTACCATGTTCTCCAGTTCTTTGCACAGTCTGAGGCTCTCTTCCTGGGCAGTGCTCATTTGAACCCTTGCGTCCTGTAGTGCCTCCTCAGCCGCTCGGAGCTTCTCTTCAAACTCCTTCCTGAGCTCGGCCTCCGCTTCACGCTCGCGCTCCTCAGCCTGAAGGCGGTAGCACTCAAAGTCTGCCTGCACCTATAACACACAAACTGTAAATAACTCTATTTTGTTTGGATATCCTTTATCAACTGGGAAAATAAACATTTAAATAATAAAGGAAGGATATATGTGACAAAACCTGGTATCAAAGCTGATATGGTGCTACATAGTTTAGCAATTCCTTATAATACAATTGAATTAAGTAGTTCTGTTGGTAGAGTAATTTGGTTCATGGTGGTTCAAACACTGCAAAGACTGGACAAGACAACCCATTTCTGCCAATGTGAAATTGATTGTGGAGGTCACAGTTATGAGTGGTTAATGAATAAGGCAGAAAGTTGTACAAATGGGCTCATGAGTGTCTAGGAAAGTGCTGCTAAAACCATGTAGCACAATAAATTATTATGATTAGGTTTCTATAATTCTCACAGAAATCACAGTGTTTTTTCTCTAGCAGCATAACCTTGACGACATATCCTGGTTGGTTGATTTTCATCCTTGCATGAAGTCTATCACACTGTGAAACGTTTTGATATTTTAAAATGACCCCATACAATTTTCCATTTGCCACAGTGGCTGTTTATGATTCATGATGATGGAGCTTTCCGGAGGAGCTCAGGATGTAAATTAGGCCCCAGGTCCCGGGCGAAGTATCAGGCAACAAGGTTGATCATTATAGGTCACATTGATTTGTGGCTCCCATGGGGGGTTACACATTAAATTACAACACGACATGCCCTTGAATCAGGCCGGCTCTGGATTGAGAGCAGCGGGTGCGCGCACACACACACACACACACACACACACATAATCGTGCTGGCCTCACCTGAGCGCCCACTCTCTGCTGCTCGTCCAGGCACTCCTGCAGCTCCAGGAGGCGTACCCTGAGCACCGAGCCCTCGCCCTCGTGACACGACTCCATCAGCACCCTGTGCAGCTCCTCGTGGTGGGCATAACTCAGGGCCTGCAGGGTGGCCTCCTGCTCCTCATTCTTCATGTTCAGAGAGTATATCACCTGCACAGTGACACAGGGAAGACAAACTGCTGTTTACGTCCTTCCATCATATCAGGAGAGGGGAGGCAGCTCATTGTTGATGTGGTTGTGTTATCATCACACATAAAATATGTGCAACCATTTCAACTTTAGATTAAATTTCAGAGGTTTACAGTTAACATCTAAGTAGGTATGGGAAATAATACCTAAACTAGTTATGATGTAAAAATTTTCAATATAAAAGTAAATATACTGTATATATAAACAAAAATAATACAAATAATAATACTGTATTCATTACAAATTGTGCCAACATATTTCCATGAGTCATTCTTGTTGGATTTGTGTCTCATCCAACCCTTAGTTTATAGTAGCCATTTAAATTTTTTTACCTGATCCACTCTTGACTGTGGCAGACATTTGATATACTCGGTCAGATAACGGAAACTGTTTTCACTTCCTATTCATTTTGATGAGCAAAAAGTTTTGGCTTAGAAGGGTGGCCTCATAGATGGACACTAATTCATTTTAACTTGACCCAGACAATCATAAACACAAACAGTGAACAGTGCTCATCTAAATATATGCATTGTAACCAAAGCTTATCGCGCCATTGTATCTGTCTTTTCCCCATATAGACTGTGACTAACATAATGAAATGTAGCCTTACTTTTGCCACTACTCACAGTGGTCTCTTTGCTATGCATACAGAGCCCTGGTGTGCTGTGGTTGACCCTAACGATGTCTCACTTACACAGAGGTGCATGTGGTGGGATGGGGGCGTGCTCTCCAGTGTATGCTGGGGACACACAGGCTCATATTTTACCCAGACGCCTCTCTGTCTACAGCACAGATCTGGCACAGCGCAGGACATTCCCCCTGTCCGCAGAGTGCTTGCAATGCCAATGTCAGGGTCCACTGTCCGGCAAATGACTTCCACATGTACAAAAGCAAGGTTTGTTTTCTCTGTGACGCTTATTACTTTCCTTTGGTACTGGGACTATTCTATTGGTGAGAAACAGTAACATGATGTGCTGTCTTCAAATTGGTCATAAAATCAACTGTCAGTTTGAAAAAAAAAAAAAAAATCAGAAGTTTCAGAGTTGATATAACACTGATCTTGCAGATAAATTCCTTTTCAAAATTGTATGTTTCATCTATATGCTCAGGCTCCCATTTAAAGTGTGACTGGGACTGGTCAGTGTGTCTATATAATCCTTCTAGTCAATATTGTTCATGTAACCTCACAAGTCTGAGCCTGGGCCTATTGACAGTAACTTCACAGTCAGCAAAGCATGAAATTATTATTCTGTGTGTAGTGTAAAGCTGAGATGAAGAGGCTTGAGATAAAAGAGTGCTGATCAATGAGTGACAGGTGCACATACAACCATGCACAGCTCAAAGACTGAAGAGGGCTGCTAAACATCCTTCTGAAAAATCTACAGCTAATTGTATTGTGATACTAAAGCTTAAAGGTGCATTGTGTCACTGTTCTGGTGGAGGGTCCGTCAGATGCTTTTCTTCATGAAGATTTTATTCCCTTGTCTGGAATATTGCACAATATGGCATTAAACCTTTCTATCTTTATGGAGAATGCCTGTTTTTCTAGGTATTTCTGAGCTAACACTCTCTCTAATCGAATACATGTAAGGTAGAGCTGTTTAATGTCATGCTGTGGAACATTCCAGGCAGAGCAATGACATATCCATAGAAACAAGCAAATGACGGACCCTCTACCAGAAAAGTTACACAATACACCTTTAAATTCTCATTATTATTCATTACTTTTTTCATTTGTCTATGTCTGTAAAATGCGTTTGGACTCATTTCATTCCCGACTAGTACAAACACCGCTCTCCTTTGTGATGTAGCAGAAATGTGCACGTCTCTTCAAGAACAAGCTCAAGTGAACATTCACAACAGCTGGCCGGACATGGTCAGCCTCTGCTCTGCTCTCATTGGTGTGTTCGGCCATGCTAATATACTCCGACGTGGAACAGTTATCTTTAGAAATATCCATTCAACCGAGGCAGGTCACTCTCACAAACACAAGAGCGGGAGTTGGATGTGAGGGAGGGAGAGATGGGGGAGTTGAGCATTTACTGTGGAGTGAAAGCGTACACTGTCACTGAGGAGCTTCATGATGTCACCCATATAAACTTACAGCATGCTTGAATACATATCTATGAGAAGGTCACACAGTAAGCGGTGTGGCTGCACAAGTTTACTAACAGTTCTACATAACGTTAACAAGAAGAATTGATCAAGAAATCAGAGTGATGTAAGCACTTTTTGATTTCAATATTAAAATGTCCAAATCTATGGCATCACCTGTTTGGTTACATTCATTTAGTATATTATCATCCCAGTACTGTACCTGGCTTTACGTATATATTTTTATTATATTATTACATATTTTCTGACCAAGTGACAGTCTATTTATGTTTCCAAGGTCCTATATTATGCAAAATTGACTCTTTAAGCCATGTCTGAATGCTGTTACCTCCTCAGAAACATACCTGGAGTTGTGTTTTGTTTCATACACACATGTTTGAGTAATCACTGAGTAATTAGTCTGTCTAGATCTCCAAAGCTTAATGATCTGTTTCACCTTGTGATGTCATGTGGTGGTAATTTTCAAGTAAACACCTACCTTTTTACCTTTTGTCTAGTAAAGATTTTAAATTCCAGGGCTGAAATTATCCATGATTCTAATGAAGGTGTATGGAGTTTAAAAACACAGTAGAGCACGTCCTGTATTACCACATGACATCACAGGGTGGAACAGAGTGTTTTCAGTTTTCTGCCTAAATATGCAGAGTTTGCGTGTTAAACGTGCGAATGAAACAAAACACAACTATGTTTGTGATGAGGAAACAACATTATAACATAGACAGAAAATAACATAATATGGGCACTTTAATGTGTATAGTTAGTTGTTTACTAAGAAGGACAGGAAATAATTATCTTCAAAAACAAGTTGCTATAGACATTTTTCACTCCAGTCAATGGGAGGTCAGTGTCAATGGATAATAACTAGTTTACTACTGGTAATGACAAAGTCTGACCTGGAGACTGGTGTAATAAGTTAGGGGACTTGAAGAGGCATGGAGGCAGGTCTGGGTTTACATCTGTGCAAAACGTTATTGGAACCTCATTTAAAGGTACACTGTGTAACTTTGTCACTTACTTGTCTCCATTGGGATGTTATTGCTTTGCCTTAAATGTTAGACAGAATATAAACATCTATCCAGCATTTATTTCGTATTTCCGGTCTTTTAATTGAAGAAAAAAAAAAAGAAAAAAAAAACACCATAGAAACGTGCATTCCTACAGTTACTAGGGTCACCTCTTAGCAGATCTGACCTGTAACATGACCTCATTACGCCTCCATAGAGATAAATACGTTTATTACCATACTGGAGTAGACTATTCCAGCCCAAAGCAATAACACTGCCATACAAGCAAGTGGTGGACCCTCTACGAGTGAAGTTATGCAATGCACCTTTAAAACTGTTTGGTGCATAAAATAATGACATTTAATGAAAAAGTGTTGTCTTTGCACCTCTTTGAAACTCAAATACACCCTGTCAGTTTGGTCTACCCTTGGGCCAGCATGGAGGGAGCATGGAGACATGAGGGGGGTGCCCATGTGTGTTGCGACTGGTGGCCTCAGAGTTGGGGTTATTAAATATAAGGTTACCACAGCTGACCCATTTCTTGCTTCCTCTGCTATTGCTTCAATAAATCCTGAGTCATATTCAAGCACTCAAGAAAATGCTTACACCAAACATCACATCTGATTCTAATATTTCATCAGCTTTTATATTTGGGCTTTCTGGACTTAGGTCTTCAGTGTGCCAGAATTGAGAGGTTGAGTATGCAAAGAATGACACAAGCATTCAGTGTGATTATTCATATTGGGATAGGGATAATATAGTTGACGATAAATTTCCAAAATCATTACGTACAACCCAAAAGCACAAAGCCTTTTCACAGGCTGCAGTAGTACAGCATCTCAGATACATGTAGGTCTGGCTTCACATGCTCAAGGCTGGATGGAAACTGCACTGTCAACAGTAATTGTCACTGCTCAACAAGCAGTGGGTCATGTCCTGCTTCTGTAAGCTATATTGTGGCAGGGACAAGGTGAATCCCTGTAAGAACTGGTTAGTGCATAAGACAGAGCAGCGACTGCAGCTGCCTGGCTGTCAGATCAGACATCCTGCACTGACTGCACATAGCACAGTGTACGTCCACAGGAAAACATAAAGCACAGAGAGACACCAAAATGCCCCATATACATCGAACAGCTGCTTTTGGTTATCATGTTTGAGCGTGACATAAAAACAACAGCATTATCAATAGGCTACTGTTCATTTAAAATCACTGCGAGCTTTAGCTGGTACACATTTTTTTCTCATATGTTATATTCAGAGTCAGACGTGTACAGCACAGGATATGTTGAACTGTTGCTAGGTGCCTTCGTTTTGGCAGAGATCTTCAGCCTATTCGAGTCAGTCACGATAACGATTTTTTAAGTTTTTAGTCGGCTAATGTTCCAGGTGGATGGTATTTTACATAGCCAATTGAACAGAGAATCAGGACAAGTGGGCTATTCGCCTAGGAGAGCATACTCGGTTTGCTCTAAATGGTCGTTTCGTCGTACATAACCCCATTACAGTGGCCCCCACGTTCTAAGGTGTAGCCTCAACATGTTTATTGGCAAATGATGGAAGGCCATCAGTCTGGGACACTCAGTGACAGCGCGTACACGGCGCGCGCCTCTGTCTCCGCTAACACCGGTGCCAAATCGCTTACCTTGGTAAGCTGGGCGATCTTCTTGCACATTTTGCTGTGCATGTGGTAGTCGTACTGATCTGTGTCTTGCTCAATACTCGGGAACTCTGCCGCAGTCCCGTTAACGGCGGAGCCCTGGCCAGCGGGCTGTGTAGCCTTACCGGCGCCTGAAGCCATAACGCTCTCGGGGGAAGTTCCAGGAGCCAATAGTCTATCAGACGAAAATTATCAGCGTAGTCCAGATAACTTCAAATGTATGCATTTCATTCGTTTTTCTGCAGAACTCCATCTGTGAAGAGCAGCTCGAGCGATTCGCGTGAACACATTTGGTTGTATAGTGGCGGTGCAGCCCCTCTCTTGCGCTCCACTTCCCCACTCTCCCCTGGTCCGCCTGGTGCTCGCGGAGGTCACACGCTGGAAGTCCATCGGGGACGCGCTCGCGCCGACCGACTTGTCCCAGCTGTTTTATTGTAACAGTCAGCGCTAAAGCATGAAGGCGTACAGTCCACCTGTCTCGCAACAGGGGAGGTGAGGGGCGTATGTATCCGGTGGAACATTACCGGAGAGAGCTCGTCAACACAGGCGCACTGCTGCAGTGCGGCCCCGCCCCTAGCACCGCGGCTGTATCTGTGCGATCGGTGCCCATCACCGCGAAGGTGGGGGCGCACGGTCTAGTCGCGTGATCGCCTTCTGCCACACTAGACTCGAGTACATGTGGAAAACATGCTGTTCTAGGCTAACAACTTTTGGTATTGCATTGGCCTATATTGGCAATGGCATTAATATGTAGGGCTCCTTCCTGGTGGCATGCTAATGCCATCTCAGTGACTCTGACTTTTGGCAATTCAAAGTTGAGAAAGATAGAGGCTCGGGGGCAGGATTCTGGCCCCAGGCACCTGAGCCTGAGCAGACATGATCGCTGGCAGGCCTGGTTCAGGCGCAGGAAGAAGCGATAATGTTGCTATATAGGACTTTTACTAACCTGGAACCACAAAATGTTTTGACAGTTTTATGTGTACGAAGAAAAGAAAAACTAAACTTTTCCAGCTGTTCTAGTTGTTAAAGTGGGCAGTATTCCGGCAAGATGTGAGGCATAGTGTACATCTACTGCTTCAATCGATTCAGTGCATTCTTTTAATTAGACTGGCCAAAAAAACTTACAGATGGTAGCTTTAATGTAGGCCTAAGTCTCCAGCCAGTGCCATGTTAATAGGCACGTTGCCAACACAGAATTGTAGGCAACATTCTAAATTGTACTCTGTATCTGATCTCAAAATGCACCACCCCCATACTTTTGAGCAATAAAATCGGCCTTCATCCACAATTCGATACATATCCCAGTACATTTGGCATTAAAATGTTTTTTTCTATTGCACTCATTCCACTGAATAACAGAATTTGTTGAAATTTCATGTCCACGATGCCCTCAAAATTACACCAATCTTGCATTTAAATGTGAGCTCAACAGTCTAAGCCTTGTAGGCCTACTGTTTAGTCTGTGTATGTTCGGTAGGCTATAACTAAACTACATTCACCCTAGTCAGCTGTTCATTCAGCTCACTTATTTACAATAACTTAAAAAAAAAAAAAAAAAAAAAAAAATATATATATATATATATATATATATATATATATATATATATATATATATATATATATATATATATATATATATATATATATATATATATATATATATATCTTATACTTCCATGGTTTGGGTCTAGTCCTCCTAAGAGACAAATCTCAGGGCAAACGTTACAGATACAGTAGTATCGCGAGATCTCACGTTAGCTCAATTTGAAAACAGGCGGCACGATTAAACAACGGAAACGACAGAAAAGGTGATTTTTATATTTTACTAACTTACATTCGGTGTTATTTTGCATTTCAGTTGCATTTCATACACATTATATATAACATTATGACAATGTAATTTACATGTATAAAATCTCTTAGGGGAGTAGCGTCTCGAAGGATTTTGGTAAGGGTATGTTGTTTGCCTCTGCGCTGTGGGCGTTAGCAGCTAACAAGACTCTGGAGACACAGATGATGCACTGTGTACCATGTTAATACCGATCAAATTTAAACATTGTTTTCAGTGAAGGGACCATGACGGCGGACAATGAGATGGATATCAAGGAGGCGTTTCAACGCGCTCAGAAAGGCCATAACAACAAGGCAAAACTCGTGGCAAGTCTCAAGAGTCGTTACAACAAGGTAATGTCTCGTTCCTTGTAAAATGGAAACAGTGCTGGTATTAAAATGATTTGTGTCAGTATTTATTCATGACTTTCTCGTCACCTTAGCTTGAAGACAAATCTCTGTTTCATGAGGAGTTTGTGCACTATCTCAAGTATGCCATGATCGTGTACAAGCGAGAGCCCTGTGTGGAAAATGTCATAGAATTTGTTGCCAGATTTGCAACAAGTTTTCAGTCTGCTCTAAAACCAGAGGAAGAGCAGGAAGAGGAGACGGAGGAAGAGGAAGAAGATGACGATCACCCTTTCCTCAGTTTTATTTTCAACTTTTTACTGGAGGTAATGTATTGAGATAAAATATTTAGGTCATGATATCACTGTGTAAATTACAATCTAGTTGTTATAATACTAATACTATACAATAACTTTTTTCTCCTGCTTAGTCCTATAAAGCAAATAGTCATGCTGTGCGTTTCCGTGTTTGTCAATTGATCAACAAACTTCTGGGCAGCATGGCAGAAAATGCTCAAATTGATGATGATTTGTTTGATCGGATTCATCAAGCCATGTTGATCCGTGTCACTGACAAGTTTCCAAATGTGAGGATTCAAGCTGCATTGGCTATGACTCGTCTACAACAACCAAGAGATCCAGACTGCCCTACAATCAATGGTTTGTACCCTACTGGATATCTGCAATACGTCTGTATGTTGTATACTCATTCCTATTTTTTTTTAGCATATTCACTGATAATGGATAATGATTCGAATGCTGAAGTGCGGCGGGCTGTCCTCTCCTGTATTGCAATGTCTCCATCTACACTCCCTAAAGTGCTCAAACGCACTAGAGACATTAAAGAGAATGTTCGGAAGTTAGCATTTCAGGTAGAGTCATAATTAGTCTGTTAATAGTAACTTTTTACCCATCTTCTCTTTAAGCAAATCTGTCAGAGTCATGTTTGTAATGATTTGTTTTTTTCAGGTTCTTGCAGATAAAGTTCACATAAAAGCTCTCACAATTGCACAGAGAGTGAGTCTGCTGCAGCAGGGTCTCCATGACACCTCTGGTAATTGTGTTTTAGATGTTTATGTGAGCATGATAGAGGCCTTATTTAACATGTATGGCTGTATTTTGTAGAAGCTGTGAGGGAGGTGGTGTGCTCACGCCTGTTGCCAGCTTGGCTGCTTCGTTTGGACGGTGATGTTATTGAGCTGCTTCACAGGCTCGATGTAGAGAACTGTGCTCAGACTGCTCTGGACACTCTGAAAGCCATATTTAACGGCATGGCTCCTGAGGATCTCATGAAAAACAAACTGCAATTTAATGACAGGTAGGACTTACTAATGTTTGTGAAAAGTGAGAGTTTTAAAAACTAATAGTTCAGGGTTGTCTGAATACAATATGTACTATATGTACTGTAATATGTACAATATATCCCAACAGGAAGCTTCTAGTAGAAAATTCCCTGAGCTGTGAGAGTGTGCTTTATTGGAGAGCCCTTTGTGAATTCATCAAGAGCAAAGGAGATGAGGGAGAAGAGATGTTGGAGCAGGTTTTACCAGACGCTGCCACATATTCTCACTACCTTTCAGGGTAAGAGGGCATCTACTTTAAGTCTCCGCCTGCCTATTTGATGTTTTGTGTTTTGTGTTTTAAAAATGTTAAAATTCTCCTTTGGACAGGTACCTAAAGGCCGTGCCTGTTTTGTCAGAAGAACAGAGAGCTGACTTTAACCAGCTGGAGCTTGTCATGACTAAAGAGTTCATCTCACAACAGCTCATCCATCTCATTGGCTGCCTGGATACAAACGAGGAGGGGAGCAGGTTCGATAATTGAAAGATAATAAATTATCATAACAATAGTAAAGGAATTATCAGTTATCACAGAAAAGTAGGAAGATTATATGAATATCATAAGTAGTTTTGTTTCAATGTATGGATAGTTCTTTTCACGAGATGGATCGTAAAGTTTGACGATTTCTGGGCAGTTACGCCTCTTCTGTGTTTATAGGAAGCAGGTGCTGGCAGTTCTACAGGAGATGCTATCTTTGCCCCATACTCCTTTCTCTCTTGTCTCACTGCTCACTGAAAAGCTCCTTAGCCTCATCCCAGATGAACAAAGAAGGATTCAGTGTGTATGTATATTGAATTGCCACAATCAACACATTAAAATACAATGATGCCATGTTAAATTGTTGTGACTTTGTGTTCAACAGGTGGCAGAGACCATCTCTGATGTGAGAGAGCCTATTATGGAGGCCAGTCATATTGTAGATGAAAATCTCAGCCGCCGGCAGCAAGTACAGGTTTGGCCGATAAACACAATTTTCCTCTGTAACATCACAAGAACACATCAGTCACTGAAACACAAGTTGGAGCTGATGGGCACAGGTCTCGCCCCTGTCTCAACTCCACTTATGTCTGGCCATAACATAGATTATTATACAAATATAGCAATACCATTTTTATGTTTACATTATTTCTGGGCTTGAAACACCACTCTTTCCGTTTCTTTCCAGCTAGCAGAGGTGAAAGTTCATATTATGGAGGCAAAACAAGCACTGGAGGACTGTATCTCTGCTCAGGAGTTTAATCGGGCTGCTGAGCTCAAGGACTCCATCACAGAGCTGGAAAATCGCAGGAATCAAATTCTTCAGGAAATTACAGAGAGCAGTCAGCCAGCTGACAAAGAGACTCGTGCTGAAAAGGTAAGAATTATCCTTAACCTAAAATCAGTCATTGCATCTGACTTAAAGAATTCACCAAACATATTTCTTTATCTTTAAGAATGATCCAGAGACTCTTCTCAGGTGTCTCACAATGTGTGCTGAGTTACTTAAGCAGATGAACATCAAGTCTCGTATTGGACCAACTATAAGCGCACTTATGTCCTCATTGGTAACTGCTACATTGAGTTAATTACCAATTATCTGTAAGCAATGGACCTGGTGACAGAATTGGAGTTATTTTTCTATTTCTAGGTCTTGCCTTCTATTGCAAATGCCCACCCCGCCGTCCGCAACATGGCTGTGGTGTGTTTGGGAACATGTGCCCTACACAGCATGGAGCTTGCCAAAACTCACATGGTTCTGCTGCTACAAGTAGGTCCTACTGTATTGATACTTTGCAGTGACATCATGCTACAAAGTCATTTTGCTAAATTTCTATTTGGCAAAATGTTCAGTAGTAACCATGGTGACACAATGCACACATTAGCAAACACAGACAAAAAAATACAAATTGGATTTAAACAGCACACTTTCAGGAGCTTGTGATCAGTATGAGTGTTCATGGTCCTGTTTAAGTGTTTGATTTTCAACAAAAAGGTGAGAGTGAGTAGCTAGCTTTAGACTGTAATTTATGTGTGAGAGACTTGTTTAACCTGCACAAATCATCTCACCTGTTGTAGTTCCAACCAAATCAGTTCAGTAAGATTGTGTTAAAATAAAGCTCAGATTAAGTCTAATTTGAATAACAGAGCTTCTAACAAAGCAGTGCTTTCAGTTAGCTTCACACCCCCAGGGAATGCTGATGACATCAGCTGCAAAGTATCAATAACATACAGATGGGGCAGATTAGGATCATTTGCTCCATTTTTATTTACTCTGAGAAAGGTTTAATTACCGTCACTCTGTATTGCTTGTTTTCAGATTGCTCAGCTGGACGAGGTGAGGATTCGCATCAGTGCTCTGCGGGCCATTATCGACCTGTTGCTGATGTTTGGCTTCCAGCTGCTCTCTGATACAGCGGCTCTTCACCCTGCCCCTGCCTCACAGTCCCCAGACAGACAGGAGGACGACGCCCCCTCTGACGATAAGGGGGAAGCGCAGGAGGACAGTGCTCAGAGTACACTGGTCATGCTGTCAGAGTTTCTGGACAGTGAGGTGAGTTCAGTACTGGTATTTAAAGGGCCCATATTATGCTAATTTTTGATCCGTGTTTCTTCATCAAAAACATGCCTGGAGTTGTGTTTTTGTTCATTCACACATGTTTAACACAAATCCTGAATATTTAGGCTGAGATTTCTCACAGACAGAAAACACTCCACCTTGTGATGTCATGTGGTAATAGAAGAAGTGCGCCACTGTTTTTAAACTCCATACACCTTCACTAGAATCATTTGGATAATTTCAGACTAATAATGCATGTGTAAATGAAACAAAACACAACTCCAGGTATGTTTTTGATGAGATAACATTCTAACATGGCTAGTCAATGTTGCGCAATACAGAACCTTTAAATACAGCTTCAGTGTTTGTTTTTTTTGTGTGTGTGTACATTTCTGTTTATTATGCTGTTCGCTTCTTCACAGATCGCAGACCTCCGCACAGAAGCAGCTGAGGGCATTGCCAAACTCCTCTACACTGGCAGAATTGCTAGTGCCAAAATGTTCTCACGTCTTGTTCTTTTGTGGTACAACCCCGTCACCGAGGATGACACTCGTCTGCGGCACTGCCTTGGCGTCTTCTTCCAACTCTACGCCCATGAGAGCAGGTGATGTGTTTACAGCCTGGTTACAGTTAGGGCTACACAATGCATACGTCAGTCTTCTGCTTATCCGTGGCCAGGTTGTGGGGGAATTTAATTGAATCGAATTTTTTTTAGGTAAACACTAAAATATCCTGTCACTGGGGAAATTTTTTTTTACTTTTTAGTTTTTAGACACTGAAATTCTTGAATTGGTTTTATCAGTCTTTTATAAAATGTTAATGCTCCTGGTAGGACTGTCACAATAAATACTATATCTATATAGTATTTATAGCTATATTTTTTATATTTATATCTATAACTTATCGTTCAGTATATTATAAATTAAACAATTTTTGGAGGTCAGTATTTATGGTGGGTACTTTTTTTGTAATAGGTGGAATTTTTTTTTAGTTTTTATAGAAGAAGTAGAAGATTGAATTATGAACTTAAGTTACACAAAATAGTTATTTAAGTGTTGTATTCTGCTATTTATTTATAGATATATTTAACAATATCTTACATTTAGAAAATTTTCTGTGGAAAATTCTGCTTCATGGTTTCAAACATAGATTACTTAATTGTTAATCTATCACAGAGTTTATAGCCTAGGCTAAGTCACAACACCAGTCACCAAAAGGATTTTAAATTGTTCAGATTTCACTAAAAAGCAGTGGTATTATTTGTAGAAAAAACAATAAATATGGTGAATTTGTCAAGAGAGTATAAAGCCATCCCTACCCTCTCATACTCTTGCAGCCCTAGTTTGAGTCATATCTAACATGTTGGTAATAAATGTCAGAACTGTGGTTTTACTGATACAAACCATTTATGTATTAGGGCCCACCAAGAAGTTATCGAGGAGAGTTTTTTACCAACTGTGCGGACTCTGTTGAATGCTCCAGTAACCTCTCCTCTTGCTGAAGTGGACATTAGCAACGTGGTGGAACTACTGGTTGAACTGACCCGCCCCAGTATACTCATCAAACCCTCGACCAACACAGAAGTAAGGATATAATAAAAACCCTTATGTGGTAGATTTTTAAGTAAAATATTAGCCTAATATGGGCATGGGGGTGTGTTCAGGAAGTGTGTGTCCATGACTACCTGGCTGCGCGTATGTGTGGAGAGATGTTAAAAGATCCCACAGCCCCAGAGGTTCGATTGTATGCAAAAACTTTGTGCAACCTTGAACTAAGTCGAGATGAGACTGTGAAAAAGGATTTGCAAACACTGCTGCAGGAGCTTCTACAGGTTTGTGATGTTAATATTTGAGTATAGTACATGTAGACTACCAGTCAAAAGTTTTATTTTTACTACTTTATACATTTCATATAATACAGAAGACATCGCATATATGAAATAAGATGTATGGAATTATGTAGCAAAGAAAAAACATTAAATAACTACTCAATATTTTTTGTCAACGCAAAGGATGACTACTTTGAGGATTTGAATTTATTTACCTTTTTACTGTTTGCTACATAATTCTATATATCTTGCGTCATATTTGATGTATTCTGTATGTATATAAATGTAGAAAGTCGTCAAAATAAAGGGGGAAAAACATTGGGATGGTGTAGACTGGTAGGGAATAGTATATTTCTGTCTAATCTCTGTTCTTTTAACTTAGGTTGTGAAGGATCGTGTGTGTCTGCGTGCACTGGAGAAAATGATGGTTCATCTTGTGGATTCTAGGGAACAAGCAGAAATGCTGAGTGCTACTGCTTTACAACCTCTGGACGTCAATGCAGATGGTACAGATACGAATACTGTAAAACAAACTTCTGTCCCATGCCACTTGCGTAATGCTGTTTTTTTGTGTATGCAGAAGCACCTGAAAACCCAACAAAGTCTGTCAAGAGAGGAAAAAGAGGGAATCAAGGTTTGTTTCCATTGATATTATGGGATTTTTAAAATGTATATTTCATATTTACCCTTTTATTGATGTGCATGTTTTAGGTCAAAAGAAAGCTGGTGCAGCCAAAGGGGGTAGAAAGCCCAGCAGGAGAGCAGACTCATCAGAGGAGAGGTATTTGATCTAGAAAAGGAAATAGTTCTATTTCTACTAATCTGTGTAGTGTTAAAAAAATCATGTTTTTTTTTTTTTTTTTTTACAGTGATGGAGAAAATGTTCCTGAGTCCGTCCCATCAGTACGTCCATCGAGAAGAGCAAAAGCAGCTGCTCTGGAGAAGACCAAGCTCGATCTAAACCCTCTGATCAATCAAGAGGTGTCGTAAAAAGTCCAATCTATAAAACCTGTATTCATAAACTGCCATGCATTTATCTTTTCTTTCTACTTTAGCAGTTTATACCTATTGTGTACTCACTTATTTCTGCTAATTTTAAAGAAAACATGTAATAAAATATTTTCCAAAACATAAAAAGGGAAATATACACATTTACTGTTATGATTATTGTGAGAAAAGACAATATTAAGACGATTCCCGGTTATAGACGCTGATCAAAAACTTGTGGAACCTTTAATCTTCATTCACACTATGCAGTCGCCAACTGGTAAAGGGCCCTTTCTAGTTTCAATATTTGTTTTAGAGACATTTCAGGTGTGAAAATTTAAATTAAAACCTGTAACTTTACAAAATCAGTTGGTTTAATTCTTAATGCTATTTTGGTTCTAGCGATTATATTGTGATCTGAATAATCACAATTATCAATCTTTGCATCCTTATCGCTGAATACCACAAACACTGAATTGTATTTTAGTCTTTATTGTTCCAACAGAAGACAACTTTGCATCTGTACAAGATAGTATAAAAATCACATGATAAAATATATACAACCGTTTAGCACCAGGTTCTCCAACAGAGAGCTAGTCCTCTAAAGCTTAACTAGCGTTCCTCAACCTCAATGTACATGTACAGGGCTAATCAGGCACGCACAAGTTCATTAGCATTGACCTATGACCGGATATCTTGGACCTAACTGCCATTCAAGTGGGAAGTGTTTTATTAACCTCTGTGGCTTTCTATGACACAATTGACAAGCCCAATTAGAGGTAGGTTCTTTACTTAGTACAGATTTGAAATATTAATGCTAGTACGCTATGACACAAACACTTTAATGCTATCCTAATAATTAAGGATCTGGTGGTGGGGAAAACAAAGCAAATTTTAAAATCACATTAAATCTCGGGTTTCAGTAATAGCCTAGAGTACATCCATATCTGTCAGCAATAAAATTACTACGTGCTAAAGGTTATCTGGGGTAGTATTGCACCAGTTGTACAATAGGGATTGGCTATGGGGACATGGGGTGTGCAAAATATAGTGAAAGAAAATGCGTAATCTGTGATAATCTCAGAGGGAATAGTGCAATAAGCAACGTGACAAAGGCATCGATCTAGGTGGCGTCAGACAGAGAAACGAAAACTACAACTTTAAAATTTACAAGTGTCAATATTATCTATAGGGTACAATCACGAAGGTGTCTTGCTACAGGGATGATGATTAGAACACTCCTTCATTTAAATCATTTTGGCAGGATTTGGCACCATAAATATAGTAATCTGAAAATGCTAAGTGATGAAATGTATCAAGCAGAAAATGTTCTAAATAAATATAAAGGGCTCAGATAAAATATATATAAGGATGTTTTTAACTGACTGTGGGATAGTTCTACCTCAAAAACCAAAATATAAGCGCATAATTGTTGAGTCCAAATGACATTAACTTCTAAAAACACAAAAATGATGTGACAAAAATACAAACATAAGAGAAATAGTGCAACATCAAGCTTTTAAGTTAAACTGCTACATATTTGCTGAGTGTTAGACTGAACTCTAGTGAACAGCCAGTCTGTGGTCCGCTCAGTGTCTAAAGGCACCATTGAAACCACAGTCCCTTTTCCACGATGGAGGCCTCTTGTATTTGATTACTTTTCTAAATTAAAATATGAATAGGTAGAAAGATAACATTTTGTTTTTCTGTTAAATTAGTCTCAATAGTATTCTGCCAAAAAGTCAGTTTTCAAACACAAAGTCACGCCATCTGGCTCCAGATAGGCCCGTCATTCGTGATTGTCTCAACCTTTTTGCTGGTGGCTGTTGTGGTGATTCATCCCTGTGGCCCTTGCCTCTCATTGGCTCCACATGCTGTCCCTGGACTGAGTCAGGTGAGTGACTTTCAGAATCTCTAAAGCAAGCTCCTTTAGGGCTTCTTATATGTTCAGTTTTCACAGCTTTGTTAACCCCTGCACCTTTTTCACTTCCTAACAGTAATGCTGAAGGTGACCCCTCTTCCAGTGTGACAGAAAGAGACCCCTCTTCCTCCTTTGCCCCATTGTTCGGTGAATGGATTTTCTTCAGAAACACACGACATTCCCTCATTGTCTCTGGACTTGAATGTTCAGAGCTCACATAATCTTCAGCCACATGCACAGGGGCCAGTGGTTGTCCACTTAAGGAAACATGTTTTGTTGGTGATTTTAGTTTTGAACGTAATACAGTGCTATGTCTTTTTAAACTATGCCATGTTTTACTGTTCATCCAGGACTTCCTCTCTTTTCTGGTCAGAAACCTTCTTTTTACTCGGTAAAGACTGGTCTTATATTTGCTGAAAGATTTGCTCCTCCCCTTGGCAGTGTAATTAAGCCTGTCTGTAGCTGAAATGGTGGTTGAATACCATTTTTTTAAATTAGATTTTGATACAGTGTTCCTTCTGTGAATCTTTTTCTGAGCCTGTGCATAATCAGTTGGAGTTTTTGGCACACTTCTTGCAAATTTCTTGAGATGCTTGCGAAGTCGCTCTGCCTGAGGGCTGTAGTATGTAGTTTTTTTGTATGTGGTTCGTGGAAAATGCATGACTTCATAAGGATTGCGTGAGCTTGCCTTCTTGACAATAGAGAGTGACTGTGTCTCAGTGGTCTGCATAAACCAAGAGCAGAGCTGCTGCATGCTGCAGGACCTGGGCTTGTTAGGAGAGCAGTCAAACAATGAACGCACCACAGAAGAGCACTTGGGCTTTCCACTGGATGGACTTTTATTAGCGTCAAATCCTGCTTCATTACCCACTGTGTCTGAAACCCAGGTGTCAGAGATGAGTCGGATTCGTCTGGCAAGCTCCTGGTTTAGGGTCTTCTTCTGAACTGAGGCTGACCACCACTTCACCTCTTTTGGACGATAGATGGAGTCAATAGATACAGTTGCTATTTGTTGTAATCCTAGGGAGCAGGCCTGTCCTTTACCCTCCCCTCTTATATGTCGTTTTTCTTCTACTGGGTGCACTATATTCTGTGATTCATCTTTTTTGGTTTTATTCAAAAGGAGCTGCTTAGATCTCCGCACCAGAGCACTGCTCCGGCTGTACGAGCTGGAGGTAGCGACTGCATGTAAAAAATGAATAGACGGCTTCCTGACCCTCTCAGAATGGCGAACTGAGACTGGTAGGTTAGGGTTAGAGCCTTTAGGCTCTTCTGAAGGCTGCTCCTCATCACTGCTTTTGCTCACTGAATGACAAGTGATTGTCTTGGGCTCTTTGGCAGACACAGCCTTTTGGAGGAGTGCTCGCTTATGGTTCTGTTTTACTGGAAAGGCTTTATCTTTGTTTATCTGAATTTTGCGTTGTCGGGGTGATACTGTGGTTACTGTAACAGAAATTCCAGAGATTTTAACTTTAGCAGGTCTTCCTGGTTTTCGAGAGGGTGCAGCATCATCCATTGATGGACGTTTGATGCTACTTGAGTGGGGAGCACCATCCTTAACAGGTCCTAATGTGGGAATCTTTTGGGACAGTTCAACTGAAGCCGTTTTTAGATCTGTTGAATTAACTTTTGTAGAGTTCATTAACATACTCCAGTTGTTATTTAGGCCAACTGCCTGACATGCATCGCGAAATTCAGTTTGAAGCTGATCAAAGCCCTCAGACACCATCCTTTTATTTCTCCGGGAACGACCATATAGAACAGTAATTTTTAGATTTTTGTTGACGTTTTTCTCTGTGTCTGATGCTTCAGTAGTTCCATTAACCTTTTCATTGACTGTGGATTCCATAACCTTCTCTTTGCGTGGACGGCCAATAGGCCTCTTAACTTTTTTCTCCAGCTGCGGTCCCAGCTTTTTTGGCCGGCCTCGACGTCTCTTTGGTGGAGTGATTTCATGCAACCCTGAACCATCATGGGAAAATCTTAGAGAGTCATCCACCCACTTGGTTGGAGTGCTTTCACCTGATCTTCTTGATCCTGCTTTTGGTGAAGTAGTTGACTTGGGTGAGGCAGATTTAGCAGGTGGTGTTTTTGGGGAAGTTTTGTTGGGTGAGGACCTTGGTGACCCAGAGGCTGGTTTGGGGGAGGTTGAGGACTTTAGAGGTGATGCAGTCTTTGTGTCAAGCTGTGTGTTCTGCCTTGTGATTTTCTCTGGAGTCCCTGACCAAGATGATTCTTCACAGGGGTCAAAACATTCATCTGCTCGCGATCCATTTACAGCAGCTGCTGACTTCAAACTGTACTTCATCCCCTCCTCATCTTTAACCGGGGAAACAAACATTAGCTTTATTGGACTCGTGTACTCAAGACAAGTGTCAGTACATGCTGAAGGCCTGGTTTTGGCATCAGAGGACAAGTCTTCCAGCTGTAGCCTTCTGCGGCGCTTGGTAGTTCGCCGGTTATAATCTGTCAGCATGCTGGAGTCATTTTTTGTGGAACTGTCTTTGGTAGGTGGAACAGCCAGGTTTTCACTGTCAGCTTTTATAGAATATTCATTTGTATTTTCAGAAGCATCATTTTCATAATGGGGCTTGTGGTCTGTGTTTTGTGGGGGAGTGATAACTTCATCAGCTCGATTTCTCTGGTTAAATATGGTGTCTGAAAAACATGCGACAAAGTACATTTTGCGGGGCTCTGTGACATAAGAGGAAAAGCGTGGAGGGGGCACAATGGTTCTCTTAGATTTTCTCGCCTTTCTTGAATTATTTGACTGGTCTAATAGACTTTGTACATTTTTACCACAATTTGAAGTCCCATACTCTTTATCCAGATTCCTATCAGTTTTACAGTTTGTCACCAATGCCACATCAGCCTCTTCTTTTATAGAAGCTGCCATATATTCTTCCCATATCTCCTTTTCTTCTTGTCTCACCACAGTCTGCGTTTTGTTTTTTTTTGGAGTGTCTGAATTGAGTTTCACAGTTTTAACCTTTCTCTCAAATTCCGCATTTACATGATTCAAAATGCTTTCCCCATTTTCTAATGTGGCCCGTTTTTGTTTATCGTGATACTGGTCCAGCATTGCTAGTTCACGTTTAATTTTTGTTTGTTTAGTTTGCCTTCGGGTTGTACCATTATCAGTGGGCGTCGCCATAGCAGCGAGCATCTCCTGCCGGCGCCTGGAACGTGTGTTTGGGGACTGAAGCTCCTTGTTATTATGATGGTTAATGAGCTTACCAAGGTTGTATTCACTGGCTTTGCCTGTGTGAAGGACTGTAGTGATTATTTCAGTCAAATGGGAATCTGGATTTAATTGTACACATTTAGAAGCACAATGTAATGGCTGCTTTTCTGCCTCTGGTGCAGTGATAAGTGACACATCCTTCTCTGATGGCTTGAGGGTTTCAAGTTTCTCACTAAACCGACTGACTACATCCTGCAGAAGAGTCCCATTAGTTCTCAGAGTTCGGCTACTTTGTGTTGATCTACACTTTGGTTTTATAACCAAATATTTTTTAAGGTTTGCATTACTACGTATTTTCCCTACCGGCTCAGTTTCCTCATCTTGAATTTGGTCAAGAAGGGCTGGTGGTCTATCATCACTTTGCTCGTTAGGATCTGGGATAGGGGACAGAGGAGGAGGAGAGGGGCTCTGCTCCCTTTTTAGTGCAGTAATGTCACCTTCATTCTCTGTGGAGTTTGTGCTCTTGTCTTCAGTCAAAGAGGAGCGTGTTAAATGACATGAGCATGATTGAGTGTTGGGTTGGTTACAGCAGATTGATAATGAACATAAATTTAAGACTGATGGGGATGGGGCAGAAGGGGACAATGAGCACACTGAATTGTTTGTAGAAGAGTCGCTTTGGCAAGAATGACAGTGCACCCTCTTGGGGCGTATAATTGTGCAAGTCTCACTTTTGCTAAGCTTAGCAGAGCAGCTGTTGGAGTCATTTTCATGTCCACACTCTTTCAAAGCACAGTGATGGGTGCTGCAGTTGGACTTGGACCCAGGATGGCACCTTATGTTGCAGTGATCAATTAGCCAATGCTGACAGCAACTGTGCGAGGTGCAGTTACTCCTTGTGCCATGACAATGACTCCTATCATCTTCAAAATGTATGCCACAATGACAGCAGCAGCACTCTGACTGGACTTTAACAAACAGTTTGTGTTGATGTGCTAGCTTTAGGATTTGGCATAGCAACAACTGATGAGCTGGACACAACAAGCTCAAAACAGCACCTAAAGCAGAGGTCTTGGTGTCTTGAAGTTCTTCCGTTTCTTTTACAGTGGTTGACAGGCAGCAGCTGAAAATACAAAGATGGGAGTTACAACACAATTACATGCACCACATTCTGTTTCATGTAAAAAATATCTTCAACCAGATGCAAATACAAAAGTTAAGGACAAAATCACTATTTCACAAAGTTCATATTAGAGTCCTGTTTATTGAGGAGTTGAAGGCAATGACAAGAATCTGCTCAGAGCAGAGAGAACGATTGTAGAAACGCTCATCGTAGGTAAAAGTCCAAAAACACTCTTGATGTTTACCGTAATTAGACTTAAGTTTTAAGTTTTAGAAGGTTTAACGACCTTGTACACAGTCAGAAGAGCTAAGGGCTGTTATGAAAAACATTCTGTAGTGCGATGGTTGTTAAAATGTCAAAAGTTAAAACACAAATCACAATATCAAAGGGGTTCTTTTTAGAAATAAATAAATCACAACATTTATAAGCCTTCATGCAGTAGCAATACACATTTCACATTGCATCAAAGTGCCTCATTACAAATAATAACATCTACATTGATATAAATAAATATCAATCAATAGGCATTAACACCACAAAAAGGTTGAACAATAAAAATCATAGTGCAATTACAGATTAATGCATAAACATTTGTTAATGTTTAAATTTTCCTGATAGAACAATCTGTATGGATTTTTTTTTTTTTTTTTACCTAGCATCGACATTTAGTTTAAATTACATATGCTTTTCAGCATTGATTTTTATCTTAAATAAGTTGCTCCCAGAGTATCGGCATCATGCTGCCTTGTCATTTCAAATTCAAGCATTGTGTACTATTGTGACATTCAGTGAATAGAATAAGAAAGAAAATGCTAGCAAAATACTTATACAATTATCCTAAAATTACCCAAACACAAAAACACAATAAATTCACTTGATATTTAGATGGCATTACATTTACACTTAGGTGTTGTTCCTTGAGAGAGCCTGTGTTTCCAAGCTGAATAATAGCCCAGCACTGTCACAGAAGTTGAAACCTGAAGCTGGGCAACAGGCAGAGTTCAGAGGTATATATGGCAATGAGGTTAGAGAGAGAGAGAGAGAAAGAGAGAGAGAGGCCTACATCCATAGACTACAGTCTATGCCTACATCACAGCAAACAACTAAAGCAGCTTTTGGTAGGTACCCATGGACTGTTGCTTTGGTACTAGCACTGTTAGCTTAGCCCATCTTAATAGAAGCAACATAAACACCTGGCACCTGTCAATCTTTGTGATTCTGCCAACTATAATGTGTCTAATTCTTTATCTATAACCATCCTATCATTAACTAAACTATAACTACACTTTTCACTGAATTTAATGAAATAAGCATCTTTGTTTTTGCTGTACATCTTTGTGCCTGGGATATGGTCCCAAAAAGTAAGGTTTAAAGCAGCAGTCATGTACGAGGTTTGCAGTAATACAGCTACAGTAGCAGAATTAGTACATCTGTGATCAGTCATAAAATAACACTACACAAATACATACACATCCCAAGTGCATCAGTGCACATAAGGAAAACATGCCATGGTTTGCATTCCATTGACACTCAAAATGTATCTTGCACAAAAGAGAAAATTAGTACAGAAATGGCTTTAACAAGATAATCTCTTCTATTAGAACATTAGATTAATGATGATGCCCAATGCGCGATACATTGTACAATCACGGTTTGCAGAGGGGTCAGTATGTAGCAATAGTAATGACTTTAAAATATGTTTTAATGGCTCTAAGTCACTTGAGGATAAGTGAAATACCCAGAGAATAGTTAATGACAATCAAACACTCCCAACAATGTGGAATCTTAAGAAGTGAATCAAACCTGAATAACCTGATAATCTATCTAGAATGATGACAGCGACACAGTGTTTGTGTTTCACTCACCTAAACATGACCTACAATAACATTATGTGACGTTTTCTGTCAAGCTGCACTTCATGTCAACAGTGTTGAAACACAAACCATATTGTGTGACTATCATTACAGACAAACCGTTAAAAGACCTGAATATTAATATAAGTATATTCTGTAAAGGCATGTTTTGTGGTAAATGTCTCCAAAAAATGTTTATCTTGAAAGAGGCGAGAGGTTCAAGTGTAGAGGAGATTTAATAGAGGCGTTCTGTAGCACTCTAGTTTAAAACCTGTTTGTTGGAGCAGCTAAGGTGAGTATCCCTGAGTTAGCTGAACAGGTAGAACCCGGCCTGGAGCCGTTGGTACTGGAGGGACAGGGGATGGCAGATTTTTTCTTGGGTGGGTTTTTCAGTGTACCAGTACGTTCTTTGACTTTGTATTCCAGTGTGCTGTGTGGCACACCATAGACGCCCTGAGCCTTAGACACACTCATGCGACCTGCCATCACCATAGTGATAGCTTCCTCCATCAGCTCATGGTCATATTGGCGATATCTTCCACGCTTCTTCCTGGGTTGCTTGTCTTTGTCACGACGATCTGCTCCCTCCTCTGCATCATCCACTGAAGAGGCACGTGCCCCCAGACGATGAGGTGATAGGCTGGAGCTGTGTGCCAAGACTGAAGGCCTAAGTTTGAAGAGAGGTCTTGCTGTAGAGGACAACACACTGGCAGTGCCCTCTGATGATGAGGTACGAAGGTGAAGGCTTTCAGCTGCACCACCGTTTTCAGCAGGGAGTGCCCTGCTCTGATCGGACACAGAGCGGACCTGAGGAATGCGCAGTGGAGTGGGGGGCTCGAGGCTGGGGGTGGGGCTAGCTGGAGGCTGCAGAGCATCCCTGAGCTGGGGAAAGGCCTGGTGCATCGTTTTGTTTGGCTGGAAAAAAGTCAGAGAGGATGAAGGGAAACTCAAGTCCCCATGATCCTCTGCTGCTCCTCCAATCTCTGCCCGCTCTGCCCACGCTGCCACCTTCTGCAACACTAGCCGGGCCTCGCCGCCCAGCATGGATGACATCACACAGTAGGACGACACTTCTTCTCTAACATCTCGGTTTCCTGGTGCCAGATGCTGTAATAGACCTTCTTCCGACCAGTTCTCCTGGCCTTCCTTTAGGACTTGAATTGGTATCCCATACAGCAGTGCAGCCCGCTGCTCCTGAAGCCTCCCTGAGCGAATGTCCTTAAGGGCCTTGGACAGCAACCCCTCAGACAGCTCCAGGCTCCTCTCAATGTACTCCTTCTGCCTTTGCTGCCTCCTAGGGATGGGAGGACCAAACATCAGGGTCAGGATGGAAGTGATGGAGGGGATTGATTTAGGCATGAGGAAGGGGTTGCAGGGCGAGGGGTCCACTCCTTTATTCCTTGTGTTGGTAACATCACTGCGGCTCTTATGTGTCGTGTTTGACTCTGTGGTAGGCCCTCACACTGCTGCATGTCTCATGCACACATGTTTTTGGGGAAAGCCTCTTCACGTCCAGGTGGGACAGTCTGTGAATGGCTGGGGCTACTGCAGCATTTGCACATAACTTCGCAGTAGTTTTGTGATATCCTTCAGCGAGTGTCGACATGTTTGGAGGTTGAAATACCAAAATTTGAAGTGGATTAGTAGAAAATCAGGTAAACTGTTGTACTGCTGCATATTGCAAGTCTCCTCACTCCTGAGCTGGTGATAAATGGTGATACAATGCCATTTTTGTGACGTTACCGCTCAAGACATAAAAGAGTCAACCCCAAAATGACAAACTACATTTTGGAAAAAAAATATATACATTCCATTGTGATATGAAAACAGCACTTCTTGAAAACTATTGCTTTGCATTACATTTTAAGATTTAAATTAACTCACAATAAATGCTCTACTGTGTCAACAGTCAATAGTAAGTTTTAAGACTTACCCTGAGCCTTTGTGATTAATGATGGAGACAGAAGGTTTTGATGTTGGTAAACTGGCAGACTTTCTGTTGGAGAGGTCAAGCACGCCATCTGTTACAGGAATCACAGATTAAAACTGGTTTGAGCTGATGGTGCACAAATGCAATTTAATGTAAATGTACATTTGTAAATACCTGGTTGTGGCTCCTTTTCTTCCTGGGCACGGCTCACTGTAAGGTCAAGGGGAGCATCTGCTGTTTCTGACTGAGGTGAAGAGGTTTTTGTCTGAACACCATTTATGGTGGTGTGGAGCAGGCACTTGGAGGCATACTCCATGGCAAACTGACGAATCATCTTTTTCATAAGCTCCTGGGCAATTAGGGGGATGTTTGGGTCACAGTCAAGAGGCACATCTAATTGAGACATACAATACAAAATCAATCAATCAAAAAAAAAAAAAAAATCAATGCAAAAAATCTATATGTCAAAAACTTTAAAGATACAAATGATTATACTCATCACAACATAACATGTAATTTAGTATTATAAGTATCATCAAGAGACAAGGAACCTTGTCACCAGAAACTGAAACTACCTGTAAAGCAAGCTCCTGGGTTATATTACTTTTACTGCTTCCTTTGTATCTACATAACCTTCCTATAAAAACATACAAGGTTACGTTTCATTTTAAAGATCTGTTCTTCTGTTCACCACAGCTGTCTCTGGCTTCTTTTTATGCTGATTTGGAGGACTGAGCATCTTCAAATTTTCAAGTTCACATTTCCATTTAGTCCAGAAGTATGCCATCAGTATTGTGTTGTACCAAGGATTACCTTTCTTGTTAAACACAGCCTGTAGGAACCTGTGAGCTGATTGGCTGCTCTCAGAGAGGGCAGGGCGTGGAGAGTATTCCGATGGGGACGAGAGGGGAGACATGGATGACAACACATGATCCTAAAAAGAAAAATCTCGAGTTATGTCTAGCAGTAATTAGTTCTTGATAAAGAAGCATATCAAACTATGTTGTGCCTTACAGTGAGTTTCTCTAGGGGAAGATTGCAGAATGAACAGTGGGAACCGTTTTCTTCAGAGGACCAGTCAAGAACTTCTTCAGGCTCATAGTCTAAAAACAGTGCCAAAATATTTATGAGATAGTCTGCTTATGTATATACAATACAGAAACTGTTGAACATAACAAAATGGTGGAGCTAGGATTAAAGTCATGTGAGGTTTTACACCCTACCCACCATCAAATAAACTGAGATCTCTGAGCAGTAATGGTCCATAGATGCCCTCAAGAATGCTTTCAAACCCTGTAAAATAGACATAAGTTCTGTTGTCAATGAGATACATGATCATTTGCATAGTTACAACCATGCAGCGGTTTGCCAATGCACTAAATGTACTTAATACAGAATGAAGACTCGCCGCACCTATCCTTCACCTCCATAAAGGCTTAGCTTGACATTAGCTTTGCGGACGCATCGTATATTTTCATAAACACAAAGCGCTCGTACTGGGGATGCAGTAATTGTAACAAATCGCTTAATCGTGAATTCAAAGTAACTCAGGGTTAATAATACATAGTTTTCGTTGTGTGACACTTCTACCAACACTGGTGCTATTGTTTTGGACAGGTAGAGGCTAGCATACCAGGCAGAGGGACAAAGACAGCGAGCCAATTCCTGAAATGCTAGCCGCTGCCAGCTGGTAGACATTAGGCTAGTGTTATTACATTGAAGCGGGTTATCTACCGCACAGGCTATGCTAGCATCTACTTTTAGCTAGCCGTTTAGCAGGTGAGTGTGTGCGCTCATTTTCAAAACCCCCCAGTAAATATTTAAAATGCACAAAACATACCAATGCAGTGTATTAATTTGTGCCGCCATGAATCCAATTCCCGTCTGAATCCTTTCCTCTCGGCCGTGCACTTGGAGCAATGCACGGCGGCCATTCTGCGTCCTTCCCCCTCTCTCCCTCTGCCTTGCCTCGTCTCCGTCACCGCGAAGCTCAACCCAACGAACCCTCTCTCCTGCCGCTAGGGGGCGCCACAGACGCCCTATTGTTCACAGCGTAATCAAAGTCATTTTTCAGGTACGCCGAGGTCTCATGATATTATTAAAGTAACGAGTATTTGCTGTTGCTGTTTGTCTCCAGCTTTTAAAAAGATAACAGTAGCCTACTAGGCCAAGTATTATCATGATCCATGGGTATTATGCGCATCCTTTATGAATTTGTTGTGATTTTATTCTCCCATAGTAACTTAGTGATTTTACCCCTTTCCAAGTCAGGTGACCCAGAAACTCCATGTTATTGTGGCTATAGTCCTGGTCCTGATATCATGCACACGTTTTTGTTTCCCATTATCTTGATACTTGGAGATTAGGACTCTAGACTATAATTATTTTCATTTGAGTTTCTGGATACCTGACCTATGGACCTGAAAGCTTATAGGTTTAGGTCATGTAGTTTATAGTATAAACTAATGAGGAAAAATATTTTTGACGGAAACAGAAAAAAAAAAAAAAGTCACGTCAAGTAGGACTGAAGATAGATTCATATAAGATATAGGCCTACCCTAGTGAAAAGTTAACAGACTGTCCTATCCACTGTCCTACTGTCCACATGAGGGCAGCGTTGCACTTCAGTGTCAATCACTGCAAGCAAAGCTGTGGTTAATATCGTTAGTTGAGACATAAAGGTTCGCAGGTTCGGGTTTGCCCTGTTTGTGAGTTATTTGCCTGTTCCCCAGTGTCTGGGTTTTCTCTGAGGGTAAGGTAGTGGTAGGCTTTGCTAAAAGTTTCTTCCCAGTAGATGTTAACCTTGAACAATGCATTTTGATCTTTGATCTAGCGCCCTTAATATTTTTAGCAACTTGTTTTTTCACAATCTCATTGTATCTTGGTAGTGCTGTGTATGTCTGTTGTTTTTGGTATTTTTTTAAATGTTTTTTATGATGCACTTGACTTTGGGCTTTTACCAGCTCAAATTTAAACTAGTGTTTGATGTATAAAACATGGTTTGAAGTGTCAGTGTGTAACATGGCAGGAATATAGGAAAGGTAAATACAGGAGAGCGGAAGCAAGGGTGGTAGGTGTAGGTGAGAGAAGCAGGCTTAATTGAGGTTGAAGTGTGTGTGGACATGGATTCAGAGACAAGAGGAGGCAGACCGCTGTGCTGGGACCCCACGCTGTTTCCCGTCTGAACAAGTCTTTCATAAGTTACCCACGTCCAGCTGCTTTCAACTGCCTTTTTGTCTCAAAGGCACTGTCAAAGCTGTCCGTCTCTGTGCGTTAGGGCAGGTGTTTAAGTAATGGAGCCACTTTTCTGCAGGGTACTGAGTAAGAGGGTTTTGAACACATGAGCTGGATTGTGTTTGATGATGGAGTAGTGTGCTATAGGTGCAGACCTACTGTCCTTATGATTGAGTGTAGAAAAGAAGGGTGAAAAAATAAAACATAAAAGAACGTGCAACACATACACTTAAAGGTGCTCCATGAAGATAGAAAGTTTTAATACCATACTGTGAAACATTCTCCGCGGAGCAAAGCATTTGATGGACCCTTCACCTGAAAAGTTACACAATGCACCTTTAAAGGGGGCTTATTGTACTTAAGTATTTCAGCCAATTTCCAAATAGGTATATATTTTAGCCATGATATAACTGTTCCATTGTCATTACTCAAAGTTATATTTCAATTGATTCATGCTTATTTGAGTAATCCTGCATTGCTCCTAACTACACATACAGCTCTGAACTTATTTACAATTATTTAAAAAAAATGCCTCAGTGTCATATAGGGTTAAAATATCTCAGAGACATTTTTCAATAATAAAAACACATCAATCATATTCTGCTACTTGGTATGGTGAAATTCCAGTATGAAGAGGTGGGACCTATCAGTTCTGAAGTTTTGAACAGCAAGTCATATTTAAGCCATTTTATATCATCATTGTAGTTTAAAATGAACAAATTTAAAACAGTGAATTACATATGCTAGTTCAGTTCTAAGTGCTAGACAGGCAACAAGTTCTTGCAAAAAAACAAACAAAAGAAACTGAGTGAGTTTGTTTTTAATATCATGTGAAGTACAGAATGCTCTTGAAGTACAAAATATTTATCTTAAAAACAACATTAAAAAGTTGTATTTGGAATTTGCTAATCAGTATTTGTAGCATACGTAATTGCCTGAAACAGTGTTATGGCATACTGTAAACATTGTGTTCATCAAGTGTAATTTTCCCTGTTTGTGATCACGGCTCAAATGCAGACAGCCCTCAGAATCAGCCACACAATAACTCACTCTAAGCTTTTATGAAGCATCAGCTGCTTTTGTTTACAGCCAAACTATAAAACACCGCCGCCCCAGTCAGACAGTCAATTGTGGACTGTCAGTGACAAATCACATAGACTATAGTGCCACAGCGGGGTTTAGCCAGGAACAAAAGAAGCACAACTGTGAAAATCAAAATACATTTGTCAGTAGTTTTGGGTCATTTTTTTATTGAAAGCATCCAAATGTTTTATTGGAAAAATAGATACACCCTCTATATTATATAGTGTGAAAGAGTTTCATTCAGGAGATCTACACAAAGTCTCCACTTCTTTTTGTCTCTATGGAACTTTGGGTCTGATCCACCTCACATGTTTCAGTGATTCCTGTTTTGATTTGTCTTGATCATATTGATACTTTGCAGTGGGTTGTTCCACATGTATCTCTAATGGCGGAATGTTCAACTGTCACCATGGTGACACAATGCATATGCCAAAAACTGCCAAAAATATTTTAATATAGTCTGAAAAAAAAAAAAAAAAAAAATACACACTGGATTTAAATAACAAATTTTTTGGAGCCTGTGATCAATACAAGTGTTCATGGTCATGTTTAGGAGTTTGATTTTAAACAAAATTTAAAAAAAAGGTGACAGTGACTTAATTTTAAGTCACAGTCGCCTTAAACTTAGACTAGACTTAGACAAACTTTATTGATCCACAAGGGAAATTATTTGGATACAGTAGCTCAGACATCACAATATAATATAATAACAGAGTAACAAAAATAGATGGTATAGCAAAAAGAGTAAGAGACAGGTGTCAAATGAGACATAATAATAAAAATGTATATGTACAAGTCAAAATAAAATAGAAATATAAGTAATAAAGTAATAAACTATATAGTCACAGCTATATACAAGAGACAAGAACGACAGTGCAAATACTATGCTGATTGACAGGGCGTGAGGTAATCCATTACTTGGGATTAACTTGGAGTACAGTTGTAGGGAGTATTATCTGTTACATAAGGGTGAGTTGTTGTACAACTGTATGGCGTATGGTATGAATGTAGTCCTGAATCTCTCACTATTTGAGCGGAGCTGTAGGAGCCTATTGGAGAATGAGCTCCTCTGTCCCTCTATAGTCTGGTGCAGTAGGTGAATTGTACAGCTGTAGGGAGTATTATCTCCTCTGTCCCTCTATAGTCTGGTGCAGTGGGTGAGCAGGAGTGTCCATGATGCAGAGCAGTTTGTCCAGTGTCCTCCTGTCCCTCACTGTGACAAATGTCTCCAGCTCACAGCCGATCACGTAACCCGCTTTACGGATCAGTTTGTCAATCCGCCCAATGTCCCTTTTACTGGTGCTGCTCCCCCAGCAGACCACAGCGAAGTACAGAGCGCTGGCCACCACAGACTGGTAGAAGATCTCCAGTAACTTGCTGCACACATTGAAAGACCTGAGCTTTCTCAGGAAGTAGAGTCTGCTCATGCTCTTCTTGTAGACAGCATTACAGTTGTCCCTCCAGTCAAGTCTGTTATTCACCTGTACGCCACTGCGAGAGACTTGTTTGAGTGCACAGATCATCTCACCTGCTGTAGTTCCAACCAAATCAGCATATTGTGTTAAAACAAAGCTCAGATTAAGTCTAATTTGCGTAACAGAGCTTCAGACAGAGCAGTGCTTGCAGTTAGCCTCACACCCCATTTTGATGACATCAGCTGCAAAGACTTATCAGTATTTTTCATTTGCCAAAGACTTTACATTTTTAATTTTTACACAAAACTATTTGAGATGTGTCACACACACGAGTTTGCTTTCATTAAATCCAAATTGGATCCAGTTTCATATCATCAGCAAGTAACCCTAAACTAAAAATAACCTCTTTTCACGTTTCTATGGAAATACCACATAGCAACATTTGTCGACTTTCCCTTACCACACAACCATTTGAGCCACAATAATTGGTCAATTATGAGTGATGAAAGCTAAAGCCTACATCCCACACCAGGCCTATTCCTTCATAGTCTTTGTTCCTGGCTTATAGACTGACACAGGCTCAGATTCAGGTGCTGAGAATTGTCTGTTCCCTGCATTGATAATAAAACTGTCCGTGCGACTGGGCAGAGGAGTAAGTTTGATGATCTGCTTCACGCTGACTCATTCGGACGTAAAGATGAGGACCTGGACCTATAAAAAGCAGTGCTTGAGGCAGAGATTTCCATGGGTGACTGATGGAAAAAATGCACTGTTACCAAAGGAATTAATTATTCAAAGCAATATTCTATCTTTTGAATGGTCAAAAGTCCTTAAAATGTTAGAGCCATAAGTACTCTAACCCACCATGTTGTGTGGAATTAGCCCAAATCTCTTTTGTGAGCAACAAAATGATTGTGAATATGTCTCTCTTTAAACTATGGTGAATAATGTTGACTGTTGGTTTGTGTGCTGGTTTACTGGGTTTTCCTGCAGTTTTTCATTGTTTTGTTTGCTGTATTTGCAATTCTTGCTTGGTCTACATTTGTTTTACTGTTGCATATTGGGTTTTTTTCTGTTGCTTAATTGTGATAATAATATCACAGATAGTACTTTACCCAGCTGCCACTGTTTGAGTTATCAAGGTTTAGTGTTTTAATGTCATAGGCCTTGGGAAGTCATGGTGTGAACTTTATTTCCTTTAACAAGAACAAGCATAAAATGTGAGTAAGTTCATAAACTGTCATTGTCGTTCCTCTGGGCTCATGTTCCCACTCAGATCAAAGCAAACTTCCAGGACAGGGTCCTGTCCAGTGTTCCGGACACTGCCTGGAAATTCCCTCTCACTACAAGAGTCTCCATAGGAACCATCAGACTGTGAGCATGTATGTGGTGGTGCGCGCTGAGTATCCTGAGGCTCTCTCAGACCTTTTCTCACACTGTGAGTTTTCTTCTGTTGTATCCTTCAGTCCAGAATGTCTCCGTGGGCAGCCCTCTGGATGTCAGGCTGCTGGTAGCTGCTGCTGATGAACCTGGTCATACAAAGGTCAACACTCACAAAGTCACTTTGTGCTGGGGAATGGACAGTGGGAAAAGCTATTTAATTTCTGGTATTGAGCAAAAGTGTGATACTGATGCTAAACCCTTCTTGAAAATGCACAGAGAATGCAGCCATTCTGTTTGACATATGGACTAGTATATGTGCAACATGTAGTTTCACTCACACAGTCAGTGAGAGAGGATTCAGCTGGGGATTTACCAGCCTCCACACCATGTTTAGGTGTTTAGGTGCTGCCACCTCACAGGGCCTCTTTATAAAGATATCAACAAATGGATTTCTACAGCAAATTTGAATGTAAATTATGATTCATGTCAAGGTTGTAAAATATACTGTATATGTATATGTACATATACAGTATATATATGCTGTGGTCACCTGCTCCACACACATCACACACCTAAATCTGCAGCTGTTTATCATTCCTTCTAAGGTGTACAAGTGTTAAATAACAATTTATATGTGCACAACAACAGACTGCTAAGATTTAGTTACACTTAAAATATTTTGACTATTATTGTTTTATATACTGACTGTTATTTCTTTTACATATGGATTTAACATGCTGCATTGTGCTTTTTCTCCCAAAAGAAGCTGCAACTCAACCTCCAAACGATGCTTGATAGAAGTGTGAGAGTTAAACTAATGAACTAGAGGGAAGGGGTGTAGAGTGCATGCAGATCTACTGGGAGCACTCAAACTAAAAGAAGCAGGCAATGCCCAAATACCACCTTGAATTTTAACATGTTTTTCCCTGAAAATCAATAGCCTTGAAATTGGAGCAGAAGAGTATTAACAGCAGTCTAGATATCAATGTTAGACATCCAGTTGTTTTTATATTGTGATACCATATTCTTATGACACAGATTGTTAAAGATGGCCAAAAGAGCCACGAAAACAAGACCATAGATCTTTTATCTATTTATAGAGGCATGTTGTATTTTAGGTATTTTGTGCAGCGTTAAATGCTTAATCTATGGAGCAACAAGGACATCATTACTATAGGACAAAATATGGCGTAAAAACTCACATTAGGCTCCATCTTTACCCTACCACCTGCAAAACATAGCAAATACCGACAATACTGAGATCCATTTCCAAAAAACATCAAGCAAAACATTAGGTAAACCAAATTTCCATTCTGCAGACCAGCTTTTAATTTTGGGAATTGCTCCAAATACACATTCTCTTTAAAAGCCCTATGTTACGCAAAAAGATCTCTTGTGAGCTTTTAGCCATATTAGAATGCTATTACCTCAAAAACATACCTGGAGTTGTTTTTGTTTCATTCACACATGTTTGAGTAATCCTTTATTATTCAGTCAGTCTACATCTCCAAAGCTCAAAATGCTCTGTTCAAACTTGTGATGTCACAAAGCAGTAGTTTGCACATTAACAGCTACCTTTTACCTTTGTTCAGTAGAGATTGGCAATTCAAGGGCTTAAATTGTCCAAATGACTCAGATGAAAGTGTATGTAGAGTTTAAAAACACAGTGGAGCACTTCCTGTATTACCACATGACATCCAAGGTATAGAATAGAGTGTTTTCAGTGTGAGAGAGAAGAACTCAGCCTAAATTTGCAGGGTTTGTGTTAAACATGTGTTAATAAAACAAAACACCACTCCAGGTATGTTTTTGATGAGGAAACAACATTATAACATAGATCACAAAATAGAGTAATATGGGCCCTTTATGACAGAATCTCACATTTCTACTTCCTTTGGTTTCCCAGCTGCGGTTATGTATTCCTCAGCCTTTCCTTACAGTTGCATAAGAAAATATTACTTTATTAGCAGTATGAGCTTGAATGACTTTAATCGTAAAATAAATAGTGATTTCCTGGATGTAATGTATTCTGTGAGTGACATTTAAGAGAGCAGTCACAGCTTAGGCCAGAATGACCGCAGAATACCTCATTGTCTCCTTGAAGTTCTCAGCCAATCACAGACCAAGACACTTTTGGCTGGCTCTGTCATTCTCTCACCCCAGTCCGTCAACCTGTCATTGTGTCCATCCATCTGTCCATATGTCCAGTGGTGTGACAGGCCCCAGACGCTCCTGTCTCCTCTCTGTGTCCACTGCCCCTGTCAGTCTGATATGTTACGTTAAAGATTAGGGCAACGACAGGAAAGGAGAGGGGAAAGTCGGAGTGATCAGTAAAACAGCAAAAATGCACTAAATTATATGTCATAAATTGTCTGATATAGCAGCCTATTTTCCTTACTGAGTCATATTTTGCTTCCTCATGCTAAAGATTACAGCAGAAGAGCAAACGCCTGTCCCAGCAGCAGCTATGGATATATTCACACTTTTGGCAAATTAGCTTAAGCAAAGTAGACCGCAATTCACCACTGAAAAGGCAATACAGAATGCAGAATACTAAACATGTGAAGAAAGAGCAGACTGTGTTTTCACATACAGTATTGGTGAAATTTATGGTAAAGAGAAAGGTACATTTAAATTTCCAAACTAAACAATAAGAAAGATTTCGTTCAGATGTTAAAGGTGCACTATGAGCACTTTTTCAAATAAAATCAAATTTATCACACCTCAGATTAACATGTGCTTGGCTGTTTTTTTTTTATTTCTATCTTCTGTTTGTTTTTCTATCCCCTGTGATATTTTTTCCTTGATTTTTTTCAGATACAACGGATAATGCGTGTCCCTGATTGGCTTATCCACCTGTCAATCACACCCATTTGAAAACGAGGAGACTCACACCAGTGACCATGCTGACATGGCTGACATCTTCCTAAAGTATTGAAGTGTGTTCTAGATCCCAGACATCCACGGTATGTACCACATTTAACTAATCTATCTCTATGTAGAAAATGACAAAATACATAAATAGATAATAGATACGTTGCCATAGTGTGGTAAATTCTAGGCAATGTAATAACATCTCTATGGACAGAAGCAGGTGGTGGACCCTTCTGCAGAAATGTTACATGTTGCACCTTTAAGTTGAAGACGATTTTATTTCAGAATTGTAATGTAGAAAATTTAAAGTTCATTACCTGCGTCTCCAGCTTTACCATTGAATTGCTTCCCAAACTATATCAACCTAATTACTATATCAGTTTATCATTCAATACATGAAAAACAGAACGATAGATTTTGGGGGTCAATATTGATTTTTGTTTTTTTGTAGGCTTCTAGTGGGGAACTTTTTGTTATTTTTCTATTTGTTGATTCAAGCTGTACAAGGTTGAATAAAAAACTTGACTATGACTCATTATAGATACAAACTAACTACTTAGTGTGAATTGTGTTATTTATTTATTTATTGCAGCTCATATATTTTTAGAATAGTTTTTGGGGATAATTCTGTTTTATTTTTTGAACATATATATTTCCTTCGACAATATATATTCAAAATTTATTATCATGACAGGCCTAACCCTACCTCTGCTTTATTTTTTATGGTAACAACAAACACACACCATGCTTATTGCTGCATTGTTGGGTGTTGGGTGTCACTATGGCCACCCTGCCACTGTAATCCTTTGCCTATACTACACTGTTATCTCTTTGGGCCCCAGTTGGTTCTACGAATTATGAGCAGAAGACAGTATGAGCCTGCAAACAGTAAATCTTATCCTCACACAGAACACATGCATTACCTCGCATATAGATGAACATGTATATTCAGACAACTGCAAGTCCTGGGGTCAAAGGTCACTGTGCCTCCTGCTGTTTCACTAAAGCTCCAGGATGTCTCACCAACTGTAGTATGCGCCAGTTGCTTCATAGAGACATAAGTAGTATTCTTTATCTGTCAGACACAACACAGTAGTTTCCTCACTAAATATTACCATCTGTTTGTGCCAGTATTCACTCACGCATTCACTGTGCATGCATTATACTATTCATTTTACTATTCAATCATCTGCCATCTTTACCACTTTTGTTTTACTCTTTTTGTTCTTTGCAGTCTTTTACATGTAACCATATAAAGTAGCAGACTTCCCTTGCGATGAGTCCAATTCTTGATTAAATCATGTCTGTGTGGGTGGGTATGGACCAGAGCACTGCTGTGTGGTCTCTTATAGTGTCAGCCAGGAACACACTAGAGCTGATCGCAAGCAATAACTCCACACTACAGGCTCGTCAATCAGTTAGAAGCTACGTGGATGTACAGCTTCTGTGTGTGTGTGTGTGTGTGTGTGTGTGTGTGTGTGTGTGTGTGTGTGTGTGTGTGTGTGGCAATGTAACATGATTTAAAGCATATCTCCACTCTCTCCCTACTGCAACTCAACATTCAAACACGAAGTACAGTCTCTCTTGCCAGGACTATTTCCCATAGGCGCTCTGGAGCAATAGTAATGTGACTTCTACAGGGCTACTCATCAAAGAATTCAGATAAAATATTGTGAGGTGGAGTAAAAGTAAAATTGTGCAATAGTGAACAATGTTATTGCATTTTTATTATTTTTGCTTTATTCAACTCAGAGATTTAGAGGCTGTTTTGTAGAGGAATACTGACCACAGAGGTGACCTTGAATGTCTATGCTGTAGAATAAACTAGACTGGTAGTAGTCCCCAAGGAAGAAAAGGGTGAGGCTGGAGTTCTAACATAGAAGTTTATTTACCATCAATACAAGACCTGTATTGTGATAATGTTGTGTGTGTAATGTTGCTATCATGCACTGGGTCCTGGATAAACAAGTACCCCCTTTAAAGGTCCTAAATTACATAAAATTGACTCTTTATGAGCTTTAGGCCATGTTATAATACTGTTACCTTCTCAAAAACATACCTGGAATTGTGTCTTGTTTCATTCACACATGTTTGAGTAATCCTATATTATTGGTCTGTCTACATCTCCAAAGCTTAAAATGCTCTGTTCTACTTTGGGATATCAAAAAGTGGTAGTTTTCAAGTTAACCACCACCTTTTACCTTTAGTGAAGGTGCATGAAGTTTAAAAACACAGTGGAGCACTTCTAGAGTGGAGCTAGAACAGAGTGTTTTCTGTCTGAGAGAAGAACTCAGACTAAATATGCAGGGTTTGTGTGTTAAACATGTGAATGAAACAAAACACAACTCCAGGTACAGTATGTTTTTGATGAAGACATACCATTATAACATGGATTAGAAAATACCGTAATATTGGCCCTTTAACATGCACGCTTCCTCCAAAAATGTCCCTTATAATTAGTTTGGGAATCAGACTGAAGCCAGGGCCTTCTATCTGTGGCAAGTTCAGCAGTATGATAATCTGGCTCCATTCACAAACGAATGTAGTTCAGATGATTACTCTAAATTGCTTGTAATGAATGAATATGAGAGTAAATGATGCTAGCTGTTAGATTACTAGCAATCCCCTTGGCTAGCAAATTGATTTTTAGCATTACAAACTGCACTGCTATTCCCCAACTAAGCTACTTACTGAAGTGAAACCCACTATCCTGACATTTTTCCACATTTGATAATCGCTCCTGGCTCCTTAAATCTACTCCCAATCTTGTGTGGATTAACGGGCCCATTGTGAGTTTAAACGGATGATGTCACCTCTCTCCTCCGTCAAGTTTTCTACTGTCTGTGGTGTGAGGATGTCTAAATCATAAACTGTTTAAAGTGTGAAACTGGGCTTTCTCCTTTTCCTCCCCGCTGTGACTCTCTGCTGGCTCAGGGAGGAGGTTACTATGCCAAGTCTGTATCCCACATTCAAGAGGGAGCGCTTCATTAGAGTGGCAGAGAGAGACTGGGCATAGCGCTATATTGGCATGTGGCTTGGATTATGCGGCCGCTGAGCCTAATAAACCTTGTTGGAGACACCGTTGGGTGAAAGAAGAAACAGGGAAATGGGGGATTGTAATATATTTAGCAGAAAGGCACACAATTGACTTTCCACAACAGTCTATGGACACAAACATGCAATATTTTAGGGGTGGAAATGAATTTGTGGCCATTTTTGAGTGGTTGGTCCTCAAATGAATACATCTGTTTAAAAGCATAGAGTTGTATATCACCAGTGACGCCCTTTAGTCTGACATTAACACATAAAGTGATTGGCATTCATTACAGTTAAAGGAGAGGTCTCTGTGTGGGCAATCTGAAGTAGCATGTGACATTCATTTTGTTGATGTGGGCAGGTCATAAGTCACACCGCCTTTAAAGAGCGCTACAGTGGCCACTCTGACAGTGACATCTGGGAGAGACGCTAGCAAAACTGGTGAACCACACACGAAATATGATGATCAGAGTCTATAAAATGAATAATGAATTAAAGGACACCCATAGGACTTTGTGACTAATCCAAGAAAGAAATAATAAAACTTCACAAGGTTGGTCTCAGTTGTTTTGTCGCTAGTAGCAACCTTCCCCGGAGCGTGTCTTAAAGCAACAAAACTTGATTTTGTCTGAAATCTCTTACTCACTACCAACCACGGTTTGTAAAAACTATCCATGGTTGTTACAGTGATGGGGACTTTGCTCTGTTGCCACGGCAGTTAACAATTTAGGTCAGTATTATATGTTTTGAATGGTGAAAAAATACTCAAATGTTGCCTATAAACAGGAATCTGAGTGGTGCAACCAGGCTTAAGGCACTGTATCTTACACCAACGTAACTCTTAAAATGTGGTAAACAGAACTAGTCCATTTTAAACTGTTTGCAGTTAGTAGTTACTCACTTACGCCTCACTCAGATTGACACAGTCACACTCACTCAGACACGCATGGACAAGACCACATGTTCACGCGATAACTGTTCATTTATTCAGGGAAAAGGCTTTCGCTTGGCTCTGACGTCCGGCAAAAATTGATTAATTATTCTGAATACACAGGGTCACCAGACTGGAGCTGGACCACATGCAGTCTGAGCTTTCAATTGAAAAATTACAACTTCTACTACTTGAACTTCACGGTTAGAGTTTATCTTTGTAATATTTTGTGCCTGTCAAGAATGATTCACAGCTTCATCCCATTTGAACATAAAGAAACTCCGAAAAGGTTTTTTTTTTTTGTTTTTTTTTTTTTATCAGGATCATCAGCAGGTGTGCTTAGCTCTGTAATTTTACATAGACATTCTCCATCATGATATGCACAAAGAAAAATACAAAGAGCTTTTAGGTTAAATATCTGAAAGACTACTGTGGGACTTTCAACAACCCCCAGCATAGAAACACATACCAGGGAGCAAAGCGAGCGTAACCAAGCACTTTGAGCCTGTTAAATCTGCTTTACTTTAGACATAAGAAACATTATGGTGCTTCATACCTATATTATATACACAGTATACACTCAGGGGAAGATGGCTGATCAGATTTCTGGGCTTAGGTCTTGTGTAAACACCTGCCTTTCATCCTCCAGCTGAGATGAATCCAGATGAAACACAACCTGTTCCTACAGCTCCCCTTATAGCTCCTACTCAAGTACTTTACAGCTCAGTGCCTCGTCAAGGTGCATCCAGCCAACTGAAACCTGGCACCAGTGCTGATTATCTGTGCTCTGATTGGTCATTAACCCGTTGCCAAAGGGAGTTTATTTGTGTACTTATCAAAGAGGTGCTGGTTATCCACTTCTAGGTTTCTTAAAGAACACATATTGTGCTTGTGTTTGCTGTATAGTTATAATCTTTGACACATTTTAATCAATATTCAATTAAAAAAAAACAAGTTGGCATAAACATCATCACAACAAGAGTTGTGCCATGATCGGCATCTCCGATCGATAGCTGCAAGTATCAGTGTGGCGGATTTTAAAATTATTTGTACTAAAATTACTACGTAATGCTGTTGAATTCTACGTGCATCACCAATTGTGAAGAAAAAAAATGGAGAACGAAATAAATAGAAAGCAGAAGCTGGTGGTTTTGCATAAAAGATCTGCTTTAAAACATACATATTTCTAACAGGTGGATTGTGCCTTGCATATAGTTGCACTGGTTTGTATTGTGAAGCACAAGTCTAAATGCTTGTTTTCAACTGAACTCACACCACGATAAATTTAATCACTCTTTCAGGTCTTTTTTCAGACTGATCTATAGTGTTTTGGTGCTAGTAGGCTTCTCCATAAGATATTGACTTGGATATATGGACAGGGTGTGCCAGGACTGAAAGACATTAAAAACATCTCTCAAAATGAACATGCAATAAATCACTGCCAGCATTAGTAGCAGGTGTGCAGAAGATAAAAAGTGTTACACCTAAACTTAATATTTCAAAATGATTCCCCCTTTATCACTTGAACCTATCTATTAGCAGTTAAAAGTACTTCTAATGATTTGTCCCACCCTGTGCACATTTTCCCATCCAGAAGTCATCTTTGAGTCCTGGGAGAAAACCTGCTCTGCTCTGCTCTTGGCTGAAGCACACATTCTTTGTCAGACTAGTGGAGGAGATGAGATGAGGAGCAGACAGTCTAATGGCAGTATCAGAGCTATAATGACAGATGCAGGTTTGAGCCCTGCTCCTCTGAGACACAGACACACATAGACACACGTGATGGGCCTGATAGAACCATTAAGGTGTGCGCTGCTGCTGCACTGAGCCCTCTGACACTGACTGACAGCTCCATGTCTTCGGCAGCTTTTGGGGTCACCATTTTGGATGAGATTCATTTACATATCAATCTAGTGCAGGCCCAGACCTGGATTATCCTGGAATTGTCATTTCACTGCTTTCCAGAATCTCATATGAGTGCATCGGGTGGTTATGTGTCGTCTACATGAAGAATGCTAATTTGTGCTGTCAAAGTGTGGGAGGCTCAGAGCATCTCCTCGTGCTAACTGATATGATGTTTGACATTTCATTTACTGCTGCTGACCACCAGGGTTAATAATGCTTGCAAAAGCAATCAGAGGCAGTCTCGTGTATGCACACACACACACACACACCCACACACACACGCACACGCACACGCACACACACACACACACACACACACACACACTGTTGCATTCCAATCATGTCAGCCTGGTTAAGTGGCCATAAATAAGATGTCATTTCAAACTATATAAGAGCCTCTCTAAATCTTACCTCATCAGCTCTTCAGCATTGTGTGTAGTCATTTTAACAACTAACATCAGATTAAATGATATTAATAAACTAAAAAGCTTTAACAGACTGTAAGCATATTCTATACATTGTCATCTTCACATCCTAAAGACATGTTTTTCCCAGAGTGATTACTTCAGAGGTGACCTTTAGGTTAATGGAGAAGTGCTCACTCAACCATTGGCCTTCACAATAAATCTTTTTAGTGAATGGGAATCTGTCAATTTGTAAATAATTTAATTTGTAATTTTGTAAATTTGTTCACTTAATAATAATAATAATAATAATAATAATAATAATAATAATAATAATAATAATAATAATAATACATCATATTGGTCTGTTGAATTCAAACACTATTTTGAAACAGCAGTATCATGCTTCATATACAACATCATGTGTCACTTGTGTGTCCAGAATAGGCCGAGGTTGATCTGGGGACTTTAGTTGTGAGATAAGGGACGATCATCAGAGAGAGACAGTGAAAACACAGTAACACTTCTTAACTTATATCACATTCCTTTAAGAGTTGTCACTTTCATACACACTATTTTTGCTTTTATTACCATAAATACCATCTATTTTACCATTATTATTATTATTCTACCATCATTTGGTCCAGGGGGTTGCATTATAGTCATAATATGCTAAATAACACAGTTCTCATAGTAAAATACCAATCAAGAGTAATATTAAAGAGCCCATATTACACTAACCCTAACCCTATAATGTTGTTTCCTCATTACAAACATACCTGGAGTTGTGTTTTGTTTTATTCACACATGTTTAATACACAAACCCTGCATATTTAGGCTGAGTTCTTCTGAGAAAACGCTACCACCTTGTGATGTCATGTGGTAATACAGGAAGTGCTCCACTGTGTTTTTAACCTCCATACAACTTCACTAGAATCATTTGCCCTGGAATTACCAAATTCTACTAAACAAAAGGTAAACGGTAGCTGTTGACTTCATGACATCACAAGGTGGAACAGAGCATTTTGAGCTTTGGAGATGTAGACAAACTAATAACAAAGGATTACTCAAACATGTGGGCATGAAAGAGACACAACTCCAGATATGTTTTTGATGAGGTAACAGCATTCTAACATGGCTTAAAGCTCACAAGAGTCAAGTTTGTGTAATATAAGCCCTTTAATTATACTAAGAGGATAATAAACAAGTGTTAATTCGTTAATTCATTGTTTGGAATTATTGGGGTCAAAAAGCACCCTCCACATAACAGTAAAAGATGCAGCTCAATGTGTTTTGGTTGAGAGTTGGTGAGAGGTTTTCGATGAAGAAAGTACAGGTGGTGTGTGTACACAGTGTAACGGATTGGTGCCAGTTAGTATGTGCGTGTGTATGGGCCTGGGCGTTGGCAAGTGAGCCCACTCTCTCCACAGGAATTAGGTTTCAACCACACACAGGAAAACTGGAACTACTGCAGCTAATGGAGACAGAGAGAGGGATACGCAGACAAATACCCAGCAATGAGAGAAGAATTAGCCCATCCGAGGCGTAAAGGTGGTTTCAGACGCTGCAAGGACGAAACAGGAGAGAGTGGGAAAGTGAAGGATTGTGTGCTTTCCAGAGCAAAGTGGACCACAAAACTGAGCTGTATTTTGTTTGGTTTGAGAGCAAAGAGGCAGAAGAATTTGTTTTTACCAGTGTAGTGGGCAGGAAGCACAAGGGTAAATGGTGTCATCCTTTGCTATTTAATGTCATTCTTTTCTTGTTCTGTATTTGTAATTGAAGTTCCACCAGATGCCTGAGATGTTGGCTGACTTTGTAACGCTTAAGCAATTACAGGGCCTATATTACACTATTTTCTGATCTGCACACCATCTCAAAATGCAAGAATTTTGTTTTTCATTATCTGTAAGCCACCATCATCAAAATGTCAAGGAATAAAGGCTTGAAATCTTCACTCTATGTGCCACAAGTATACAGTGAATATATGGGTTTGACTTTCTAAATTAAGTGACAAAAAATATTGAACTTTTTCATGATATTCTAATTTTCTGAGATGGTGTATATGATATAATGTTTCCTCATCACAAACATACCTGGATTTGTGTTTTGTTTCATTCACACATCCATATTAGTCTGAATTCTTTTCTCAAACAGAAAACACTGTGATAATAAAGAGTTACTCAAACATGTGTGAATAAAACAAAACACAAATCCAGGTATGTTTGTGATGAGGTAACAGCATTATAACATGGCTGAGAGCTCACAAAAATCCATTTCTTGTAATATAGGACCTTTAAACCTTACGAAACCCTTTACTTTTGTCTAACATGAAACAAACAAGAGGCTTTGAACATCAATGTGAATATGGGTGCGTAGGATGAGAGGGAACAGCCCAGTAAACTGTGAGCAAGAAAGAAAAAAACAGCCTTGAAGCAGCATTGTCTTCATTTCATTCGTGCTTCCTCATCGTAGAACTTTGAGTAACCCTGAATTGAATGAATAATGCACAAAACTGTAGGGAAGGGAAGGGAAAACACCTCTTCAAGATCCAATTTATACATTGCCTTAGAGATGCTGTACCTGATTTTTACGGTCTTAAAATGTGAAAACAAAACTAGTTAATTTTCAAGTTATTCCTCACTTACGGGGAACTGTACTCTGTCATTCGTCCAGGATGTGTCAGCAGTGCTCAACTGGATAATGTTTTTTGTGATCATTGTCCAGAAATATTGTCTAGATCACCACTTTTGAAACTGTCCCTACATTCAGTTTGTTGACATGATAATGCTAACAATAACAACTAGCATGCTAATACACACTGTCTGACAGAAAGAAAAAGCGCTTTATCATTAGATACACAGCTGACTTATTTTAAACGCCCTATATTACACAAAATTGACTCTTGTGAGCATTAAACCATGTTATAATATTGTTAGCTCTTCAAAAACATACTGGGAGTTGTGTTTGTTTCATTCACACACGTTTGAGTAAACCTTTATTATTATTTTGTCTACATCGCCAAAGCTCGAAATCCTCTGTTCCACCTTGTGATGTCATAAAGAGGTAGTTTTCAATTTAACAGACAGCTACTTTTTATCCTTTGTTCAGCAGAGTTTGACAGTTCCAGGGCTAAAATCAAACACATGCCTATGGTTTATAGGTTAAACATGTGTGAATGAAACAAAACACAACTCCAGGAATGTTTTTGATGAGAAAACAACATCATAACAAAGATCAGAAAACTGCGTCCCTTAAAGGCTCCGTGTACCATTTGTTCTTTTGAATTTCAATTAAGAACAAAAACAATAAAACACGAAAACAGTTTATTTCATATTCTGTTTTAGTGTCAAACAAAAAAACTCATTTCGACCTATTTCCAATATTTAATTTAAAGTTTATTTCAAATAACACAAAACAGTCTCGGTGCCTATTTCAGTATTTTATTCTCTCTGGTTTATATGCCCCGGAAGTTGCGCTGCTTGTGAATTCAGTGCCAGCTGAACAAAGGAGTTTATTGCCTCGCTGCTGCTTCTTTCTCGTCATGGAGTTTAACAATTACTCTCTAAGACGTGAAAGTAAACGCGCCGCTATAAAAGAAGAGGACATGTTTGTCCACAAAATTGCAACGATTTTTCAGGTAAGTCCTTCTAGCAGCATAACTTCCGGGGCGTATAAAACAGAGAGAATAAAATATCAAAATTGAAATAGGCACGATGACTGTTTTTTGATTGGTGTTATTTGAAATAAACTTAAAAATATGTAATAATAAATACTGGAAATAGAGGTCAAAATCTGTTTTTCACTTAATTGAAATAACAAATTGTTTTTCCATTTTATTGTTTTTCTTTCTTAATTGAAATTCAAAAGAACAAATGGTACATGGATCTTAAAGCTGTACCTTGCAGTCAGAATACATTTGTTCTGAGTACACCTTCTGAAATATCTGCTTTATTTTGTCCCTCGGATAACCTCTTGTAAGTTTGATTTTCCTGCACTGTTTTTCTTACCTCTGATTGTTGCTAACATGTGAAATTTCTTCAGAGGTGTCAGGGCTCAGTTAACTTGTGCTGTTGATGGAGACCTGCGTTATCCGCCGAGGCAGAGCAACAGATACGCGTGTAATCAAATCTGCTTTGCTAGGGGCACTTTCCCGGGCCAAATCTTGCACAAGCCAAATTTATACAAATGGGCCTCTTTTGTTCACTGTTATACAAAGCAGCTGCTCACTTTAGTGCAGTAGAAGGTGATTAAGCTTAAACTGCCTAAATTGAATGTAATTTTGGGTTACACATCAGAAGCAAATAAAAGATATGAAATGTGACTGATGTAAATGGCCCTTACTATCAGTGACACAAACATCCCTAAATTCATTATCAAAGGATTTTTTTTTTATTATTTTTTCTGCTGTCACGATAACAAATTTTGAAGTAAGATATATCCTACAGAGAAATATTGCAATAAACAATAACACTGAAACTACTTTATGCCCCTGACACAAAAATAATAAAGCAGGATAATCCCAGTAAACCATTTTTGAATTAACAGTATTATTAAAAGGCCTGAGCTGCAACAATCAAATAGCAGAAAGACCCAATAATTAGCCATAGAAGTCACTTATTCAACTTTCTACAGCTCAAATCTCATCATATTACAACTAAAATAACAAAAATTTCTACACTGTTGCAAAGAAAATGTACCCAAGATAAATATTGAGCTCCAAAATATATAGTTTCATCTATTGTGTATTGAACGATAAGTCGATATAGTAATTCACTAGCAAGGACCACGCCAACAACATAATGCGACAAAGATATTTATTAATGAATTACGATGGATGACTGGACGAATGAGGTAGTGATGGCTGGGTCATCACTGCGGTCGACTTAGCCGAGACAAACTGGGATGATGGGATAGGCAGCTACAAATGGCTTCAGGGAAATTAGAGGTGTGGTTGTGGTGAGCTATGGTTCGCTGGTGAGGAGGAGAGTGTGGTTAAGGCGTGGTTCTGCTCATATTAATGCTACTTATGGTGACGGGCTTACTGACAGATCAGTCAAAATACAGCTATGTTATGTATAAATACTTGAAAAAACAGTAACTTTATGCACAAAGAAATGTACCAACTTTTGTCAGGATTCTGTTTGGCCATTGCTTCAATTAATTTATTAACGTTTTGGTGAGAGTGCCTTTTTCTGTTATTTTCATGCAATACCAACTTGATTAGGCTATAATGATAGAACAAAGTACATTTTCCTTTTATAATGTGAAAACTTAGTCCTATGTTGCTGTAACTTGGTTGACAGGCTTTTTTCTGTTTATTATTTCACTTGGTCATTAAAGGATCCATGTTACATTATTTTCTGATCTATGTTATAGTCTTATTTCCCCTTCAAAAACATACATGGAGTTGTGTTTTGTTTCATTCACACACGTTTAGCGCACAAACCCTGCATATTTAGGCTGAGTTCTTTTCTCAAATAGAAGACAGTCTGTTCCACCCTGTTATGTCATGTGGTAATAAGTGCTTCACTGTGTTTTTAAACTCCATACACCTTCACTAGAATCATTTGGGTCATTTCAACCCTCTACTGAACAAAAGGTAAAAAGTAGCAACTTGAAAACTGCCATGACATCACAAGGTGGAACAGAGCATTCTGAACTGTAGACAGGCTAATAATACAGGGCAACTCAAAGATAAAGGTCAAATAAAACGTGTGAATGAAACAAAACACAATTCCAGGCATGTTTCTGATGAGGTAACAGCATAAAGCTCACAGAATCTATTTTGTGTAATATAGGACCTTTAGAGTTATATGTGACTACTGCTGAACCTGATGTAAACTCTTGTATTGTTGATAGCTTAAGAGTCTGTGTCAAAAGGTTGTTGAGTGTCATTAAAGAAAGAGCTGACGTTTGCAGTGGGGCGGCTCTGTTAAACTGACAGCTGTAAAGATGAACAATGAGACCATCTCTTTTCATAACCCACACACACAGATGTTTATGCACACGCTTTATAAGAGCCTGCCCTTAAAGGTGACAAGCTGCAGAGGACAATTTATTAGAGAAGTAAATGAATGCAGTTTATAGGGAGACCAACAAAAGGAGAAGACAGATGGACCTTGCATGCGTTAAAATGATATAAAGTCTTTTTTTTTTTTTTTTTTTTAATCAATTAGGCATTTTTAGTCAAAAGATGCATTAACTGCAAGAAGCAGTGCATGGTTTTCACAGTTCTTATAATAACAGTAACAGGCCCGTCAACAGAAATTTGGGGGCCCGGGCCAAGAAGACTCACATGGGCTCCCCTTTAATGTAAATTAATAAGAGGGTCCAAATCCAACAGGCCCCTTGTCCCTTCCTGTTTACTCCCCATTGACTGTATATAGAAATGGACATAACTAAGCCGTCATGTTTCAAATATGAAGTGGGCCAACTGCATCGACTCCAATTCACTTTCTATTTAAAAAATGTGACCCTTCTCTCTGTAACTGCTGCTGTCAGCCTCATAATTTTGGTCTTAAAATGTTTGTATTAACCCACTTTACATGACCCTGGTGTTTTTATTTCGCTATTTTGTCGCTAAATGAAAATATGAACAGTAATAACAGACAAATCAGGCACCTTCTTTTCCAGTGGTCGCTCCTTCCAGAGTTACCAACAGGTTTGATTGATTGAACCCTAAGCACCCACACCGCTGGTTAGCAAGGATGTTACATTCAACAGCCTCACTCCAAATTGGCTCTTTGGTTGCGATGATACTCGTGATTGGAATTCCAAATATGGAACTTGGCTCCAAATCGACCCTTATAACTACCGGTCTCGATGAGCTTCATTTGGCTGGAGACGAATGCTATGGGTGACATCACACTCCCTTAGTCCACTTCTTTATACAGTCTATGCTACTCCCCTGAATAGAATATCAGCAGCAGCGGTAGCAATGAAACAATCATTAGTTAGTCACAGTGGCAATACTATGTGCTACTGGTACAAACTTTTCACCCGTGTCAAATGCTTTTTGGTAAGTTCTACAGTATTTGAATATAGCAGCCAACTTCACTTAAATCCAGACTGGACTACTACAACTTAAATCCCTTAAATTTCCCATGTGTGTCTTTGATCTACATCGAATAAAAACAACAGATTTAATGCTTTTTGAACTCCGATTTAACATTCACATTGCTTCCTCTCTCTTTTGTACTGTCAGAACCTCAAAGCGTTTGCTGCAGCCATGAAGTCAGGCCTCTATCCCCAGTCTACAAACAGTTTCCCTCTTTCCTCTCTGTTCTCCTCTCATTCCCCTTGTCAGTACTGATCACAGTCAAAGTCTGACCGGGGCACTGGGGCTGCCGAGCTGTCACACAGATGTTGCCACCGTGATTTGACGCTTCACACGGCTGGCGACAGAACTAGCCCTCTCTCACATGTGTCACTAGCAAGCACTTTCACATTCACACACACACACACACACACACACACACACACGAATATACAGCAACCAGTGGCCCCCAACTACCTGTGGACACATTATCAACACAACATACTGATGCTTTACACTTCATGAAATAATGTTCAACTGTCAAGGGTCTATTGGCAGGTTCATCATAGTAGAAAGGCAGATTGTCAGCTTAGGTTTAGTGCCAACTTTAGTACTAATAAGCAACAATGGTTGCAGCAATATTGTACCTCTACTTCATGGCAATTCCATAACTCAAGTATATGATCAAACCAGTCCATCCCAGCGTTATTTCTATTGCACTTTAAAAACAACACAATTTGACTTAAGTGCAGTACACAATAGGCAATAAAATAGACACAGATTGCATAAATATAGACACATAAAAACACATAAAAACACACTGGACGCTATAAAAGTCTGTATTAATCACAATGAAAAGCTAAAGACAGCAGGTGAGTTTTAAGAGTTGATTCAAAAACTGAAAGTGACTTAGCCTGTTTATGGTGCAGGGGCAGTACATTCCACAGTTTTGGACCTGAGACAGAAAATGAGCGGCCCCCTCTAAGAGCGGCCCCCTCTAGTTTTTAGGTATTCAGTTTTAGAACTCAGTGCTCCTTCCTGTATTTTTGTACTATTCCTCTGATTTTTTTTTTAATACAAACTGCCAATTAACTGATGTACAGTACAAAAACTGTACAAATATGTTAAAAATGTACCACAGGTACTAGCCCACCAAACAAAGTAATAATTATAAAAACATAAAAAAAATTTCATATGTACTTTAAGTCTGGCTGCATTTCCCTCTTCAACCTAAAGACACAGACTGATCCTGGTCTCTGGGTGCTCTACTGTGAATTCCCAGTGTTCTCTATACTGGATTAAAGACACAAAAGTTTAGACTAAAATTTCTTACCTTCTAAAGATATAGTAAAACTTATAGGTCCTACATTACACAGACCTGACTCTTCTGAGCTTTAAGCCATGTTAAAATGTTGTTACCTCCTCAAAAACATACCTGGAGTTGGTTTTTGTTTCATTCACACATGCTTGAGTAATCCTTTATTATTAGCCTGTCTACATCTCCAAAGCTCAAAATGCTCTGTTCCACATTGTGATGTCATGCAGTGGTAGTTTTCAAGTTAACAGCTACCTTTTACTTTTAGTTTAGTAGAGATTGACAATTCCAGGGCTGAAATTATCTAAACAATTCTAGTGAAGGTCTATGGACTTTAGAAACACAGTGGAGCACTTCCTGTATTACCACGACATCACGAGATGGAACAGAGTGTTTTATGTCTAAGAAGAATTCAGCCTAAATATGCAGGATTTGTGTGTTAAACATGTGTGAATGAAACAAAACACAACTCTAGGTATGTTTGTGATGAGGGAACATTATAACATAGATCAGAAAGTAGAGCAATATGGGAACTTTAATGAAAAAAACTGCATTTATCATTTATAAAAAAGAAAGCTATCCCATTCTAGCTACAAAACTCCAGAAATGTGTCCAAATGTGATTGCGTTAACTGTTTTATTTTACGGTAATTAAGCAACAAAATGATTTCAGATAAAGACAAACGAGCGCTCCATCCTTACACGTGTCAAACCAAATGTGATCTGTCAGCCTCCTGGGACCAATAAAGCAGAAAATTTGACGTCATAGGTTTTGGCTCCTTGTCGATTTGTATCTGTGAACATTTAGCTCTGTTTGAAACATTTTCGACAACACAGGGATGTTCCAGTGACAAGATTTGTTTTACATTATTCACTTGAGTGCACTTCACCGCGATGACAGATTTCAGTTGGAGGTGATGGAAAGTGGGCTTCTTACAGTAACAGAGATTCACAGTTTCAGTTGTCCAGATGTTGTTCCACATGAGAAAAGACTAAATATCTTGAAGACCTCTAATGCCCCTGTTTAAACTTGGATGTGCTCTGGTTTATTATGAAAACTGTAATAATTAAATTTTTTCAATTTCAATTTAAATTTCAATTTCTTTATTGTCACATGTGCATATACATACAGGATATATAGCACAGATGAAATTACTGTCCTCTCCCACCCTGTGCAAACATTGCAAACATTTAAATGTGCCAAACCAAATCAAACCAAAATGTGTAAACAACAAAAAAACCCAAAAAAAGTGCAAACTAAGTAAACATTCAAGTGACATTCAAGTAAAACGGAATGTAAAGACATACTGGACAAGACAAAAACCACAGTAGACAGAACAAAAAATTGTGCAGACATTCAGGTAAACATTCAAATAGGGCGGAATCTCAGACATACTAGACTAGACAGAAATCACAATAGACAAAACCGAAATTACAGATGAAATTAGGTTTTGTAGCATTAAAAGTCCTATATTATGCAAAATTGACTCTTGTGAGGTTTCAGTCATGTTATATTGGTGTTACCTCTTCAAAAACATACCAGGAGTTGTGTTTTGTTTCATTCACACGTTTGAGTAGCTCTTTATTATTAGTCCGTCTACATCTCCGAAGCTCAAAATGCTCTGTTCCACCTTGTGATGTCATTAAGTGGTAGTTTTCAAATGAACAGTTACCTTTTACCTTTAGTTTGGAAGTTCAGTGGTAATTCCAGGGCTGAAATGAAACAGTTGATTCTAATGAGGGGGTATGGAGTTTGAAAACACAATGGAGCACCTGCATTACCACATGACATCATAAGGTGGAACAGATTGTTTTCCGTTTGAGAAAAGAACTCAGCCTAAATATGCAGGGTTTGTGTGTTAAACATGTGTGAATGAAACAAAACACAACTCCAGGTGTGTTTTGTTGAAGAAACATTATAACATGGAGCAGGAAATAGTGTAATATGGACCCTTTAATAATCCATCCAGGTCCAGGCTGTTGTCTTTTCAAATATTTTTTATTATTCCTGGTTGCAAGTTTAGACAGGGCAGTGAAAAGCAAAAAATAGGGGTGAAGAGCAAGGAGAGACATTTAGCCTGTTGTCAAAGCTAGGAAAAATCTACCAGTACATGTGTTCGATGACCCAATCCTTTGACCATAGTGCAGCACAATTAAATCTTTAGTAGTATAAACAATGATTTTCAAAGCTAAGGTCATTTTGCACATGTAAGAAAAATGGATATCATTTACGTTATAATGACCCACTCTACCAAATGTGATACTTGTTTGGATCAAACCATGTCAGAGGGGTGAATAAAGCTGAAATTAAATGGTCACTTAATTTCAAGCTTAAATAGATTTACGAATGCCGGAGGCTACAATATCCTTTAGCTGAAATAAATCCTCAGTGTAGGTTCATGTGTGCTTTGGCCACAGTTGAAAGACAGTGATGACCCTTTGAGGCTGAGACATGTAGGAATGAATAAGCCAGTGAACCACACAGAATGAAATTGAATGGGTTGAGGTATTGCTTAAATAAATGTGGCTGTGGTTTGGTCCAATGTGTATTTCATATGTATGTGTATAAACGTCTATAATGAGCCAGCTGTTAAACTGTAACAATGACCAGATCCATACACAGATGCAGCACAGCCAAAAAGTTAAAACATAACAGAGACAATGTGTAATAAGAGCCCGTTAAGGCAAGAATGTGGTTTAAAAGCATTAAATTTTACGTACTTCATCTGTGATATTTCAGACCCACTCTGTCATGTGACTGGTGCATGTGTGGGTTTGTTTGTTTTTTGATAATGTCACAGTCTCTTTAGAGCTGAACCAAGAACCCTAATATGTAAAACGTGTGTATCTCTGGCAGCAGTGCTCTTGTGGCAGCTCCCTCTTAACTGGAGCCTCAAAACGAGTTGGGTGTTCTCCTCATATCAGGTCACATATTTCCATCTGATTCCCTGTGTGCACTGCTATTCAGAAATGTTACTTATATTGGCTTAAGTATTTTACCAAACATATAGAAATGGCAAATCTAACTTAGTAACTAAGCCACTCCTTTCACATTTTTTTTTTTTTTTTTTGATTGCCAGTTTCTTGAGTAAGAGAGTGTCTCTACCAGAGGTATGTTATGTACAAATATAATTCAACAAAAATTGACACAGACACATTTTTGTTCACACAAACCAGACCAAAATACTAAGCTGTCACTTCTAGATTATATAGTGCTGATAATATGAAATAAATGGTTTTACATGCATAGCAATAAGGTAAACATTGAGTTATTTGTCATTGTACATTCAAGGTCCTTGGTGGCAAGGCTCCTGGGGTAGATGAGATCCTTCCTGAGTATCTTAAGTCTCTGGATGTTGTGGAACTGTCTTGGTTGACAACACTGCGGACTGGAGGGTGTGTTCCAACTACCGGGGAATCACACTCCTCAGCCTCCTCGGTAAGGTCTATTCCAGGGTACTGGAGAGGAGAATTCGACCAATAGTCGAACCTTGGATTCAGGAGGAGCAGTGTGGTTTTCGTCCTGGGCGCTTAACACTGGACCAGCTCTACACTCTCCATTGGGTGCTCGACAGGGATGGACTGGCCATCTGTGCGTTCTGAAAAAGTCTAGAATGGCCGATGTGGGCTGATTTGAGTGGGAGTGATGGGAGTTTGCCCAACCAGTCCACATGTGCTTTGTGGATCTAGAGAAGGCATTCAACTGTGTCCCTCGTGGGGTCCTGTAGGGAGTGCTCTGGAAGTAAGGGGTCCGGGGCCCTTTGCTAAGAGCTGTCCGGTCCTTGTATGACCAGAGCAGGAGCTGTGTTCTCATTGCCAACAGTAAGTCAGACCTGTTCCCAGTGCATGTTGGACTCCACCAGGGCTGCCCTTTGTCACCGGTTCTGTTCATTGCATTTATGGACAGAATTTCTAGGCGCAGCCATGGTCCAGAGGGGGTCCGATTTGGGAACCACAGGATTTCAGGATTTCATCTCAGCTGTTTGCAGATGATGTTGTCCTGATGGCTATCAAACCCGGATCTCCAACATGCACTGGGGCGGTTTGCAGCCGAGTATAAAACGGTTTGGATGAAAATCGGTCCTCGATTGGAATAAGGTGGCTTGCCCTCTGCAGGTGGGTGGAGAGTCCCTGCCTCAAGTAGAGGAGTTCAAGTATCTCGGGGTCTTGTTCACGAGTGTGGGGAGGATGAAGCGTGAGATTGACAGGCAGATTGGTGCAGTGTCGGCAGTGATACGATCGCTGTATCAGACTGTTATGGTAGTTGAAAGGCAAAGCTCTTGATTTACCGGTCAATCTATGTTCCTACCCTCACCTGTGGTTATGAGCTTTGGGTAATGACCGAAAGTACAAAATTGCGGATACAAGCGGTCAAAATGAGTTTTCTCCGCAGGCTGGCTGGATGCTCCCTTAGAGATAGGGTGAGCTCAGTCACACGGGAGGAACTCAGAGTAGATCCGCTGCTCCTCCACGTCGAGAGGAGCCAGCTGAGGTGGCTCAAGCATCTGTTCTGGAGGCCTCTTGGATGCCTCCCTCGGGAGGTGTTCCAGGCACATCTCACCGGGAGGAGCCCCGGGGAAGACCCAGGAAATGCTGGAGAGACTATGTCTCTCGGCTGGCCTCGGAAGGCCTTGGGATCCCACTGGAAGAGCTGGAAAAAGTGTGTGTGTGGAAAGGTAAGTCTTGGCCTCCCTGCTCAGGCTACTGCCCCCGCGACCTGGCCCCAGATAAAGCGGAAGAAAATGGAATGGAATGGAACCTTCAAGGTTTAAAACTAAATTGCAGAGATCAGATGGAGAGGTAGTCCTGCTGCCATTATTAATATCTACTGTACGTACCCACAAACTCCATACCAAAAAGCCTTGTCTGGTCCAAGAATTGAACCCAGGACCACTTCGCTATGAGGCAAATTTTTTAACCACTGCCACACCACCTTTGTTCAGGCTCACTTGTGTTCTCTGGTCTTTTTCTGTCAGGGCAAAGCTGGCACACTATCAGACAGCAGTAACATAGATAGCATCCAGCGGCATTATCTGAGAATTCAACATGACCAGTCCGATCACAAATACTTTAAAACTGTTTTATTATTATTATTTTATGTTTTTGTGTATTATTTTACCATAACGCCCCGCCCTAGGTTTTATAGCCCATTTCTGAAGATACATAAAGCAAACAGGATTACCTCAGAGGCTGAAAATCTCAGATAGTTTTAGACGTTCAACATCAAACTCAACAACAGCAGCTGCCACCAGAGCCTGCAGCCCTGTGCCTGAATCCACACAGCCTCCACATGTGCCTTTAAACTGTCACTTTGAGTAAAGGCAGGAGCTGTGCCCATAGGTCCCCATGTGGTTATGTAGAAAGGATGTAGGAAACAAGAGTGTGAGGGAGGACCACACTCCCATCAACCACAGTGACATATTCAGGCAACTATTTGATATCACTTCCTCACCAAAATAAAAGTTTATTAATCATTGACGCGTGCCAGTTTGCAATTATCACTACATGGTGCTGGAGTAACAGTGGAATATCCCTGTTTTTAGTTTCCAGGCTTTTTGTTGGCAAAGTGCGAATGCAAGTCTCATCAGTGAGTCATGGATAAGGGAAGGCCCCATCACCTACAGCCAATAACCAGTCACTAAAATTACTAATACAGAAAGGCACGTTTAGGTTTCTTATTTAAAACATCCATATATTATAGAGAATGACACTGTAATCCAACTTCCCACCATTAGGATTCCTTAGTTGGAGAGGACACACAGAAACTTATACAATAGAGACACACATTACTGCACAAAAAAGAAAAACTCTCTCCAGACTATACAAATGAAAGTAAATATATGTAATAAATGAATTTTTATAATCTTTTTCATTGTCAAACAGACAATTCATAATTAATTTATGAACTTTACTTTAAATATAGTGATTTGAAATGTCATTTACCAAAATTTACCAAAACCAAGATCACATTCAGGTCTGAATGTGAGTTCTAACCACTCTGACCAGTCACCGCCACCAGACTTGATCAATCGTTTATTTGACTTGACTTAAAATGGACTCTTATGCATAAAAAAAAATCTTTCTTATTTGAAACTTATGTGAATTGTTTCTTGTTCAGATTTCCCATGGTTGTTTCCAGTGTCCACAATGACTCACGTTCTCTTGTAACACCCGTCCCCTTCGACCTGGGTTGGGACACTAGATGGTACGGTGGTGAGAGAGGGGTCTGGGAGAGTTGGGGGGGCGGGGGGGGCAGAGGGCGTTTAGCGATGGGTGTTTCCTCTTGTGTTCTGCATGGCTGCACTTTGAAAATCAGCATATTTGGTGACCTCTGGAAGGCTCTTGTAGGTGTGGACACAGCGGAGTGGATTCAGCCATAATGACAGCTTTAGCCTGTGCTGCATGCAGACTATCTCTCACGCAGCTGCTGGAACGCTCAGTGCTCAACCACATTTGCAGGAATTACAACAGTGAGAGGTATTAACCCTAAACGTCAATTTCACTAAGAGAGGAACAGAGCTTTATAGAGCCTGGGATGTTTGACTTGGCTCAAGCCCACAGACGAGGAAACTTCAGCTGCTTTAAAATGTTCTCAATTGTGTTTCAAGTTTCATCAAGATCAGACTTTATAGATGAGCTTTTTGTTTCATAGATACTTATTTCATTAGACTTGGACCTGGAAAGCAACTGACTGACTGACTCCCATTGCTCAGATATTGTGAGTGACGCTTTGCCCAATCAGCTTGCAGTAGTCATCACAATGACAAGAGCCATCCCCGATTGGTAATGAGTAGAGTTTGCCTCAGAGTACGCATATCTGCTTTTGTCAACAATGCAACGGCATCTGAAATTATCACTAATATTATAAAAGACTAACAGGCTAAGATTACCATGTCAGAAAAACAACTTTGTTCCTGTAGTCCTTCAACTATCAACTATCAAAACATGCATTGGGTAGATACCCTTTTACTAAGACACACCACATGACAAAGAAGACAGCACAGCGTCTCCTGCAGGTGCCATTTCAAACTTTGACTAGTGATGGTCAGAGCCATGGTGAGCCTTTTCTTTCTTCATCAATAAAGCAAAAATCTCCATTGTAATCCATGGCATTAGTTTCACACTTTACACAAACATGTGGCCTGGTTATTTTCTTCTCATGCAGAGATGCTACAGCAGTTTTTTGTTGTTGTTGGGCAACCTTTCAAACAGTAAACACAGCCTCATGGGTTTACAGTGAAAACCTCCATCGTGGAGTCAGCCTAATTTAAAGTTTACACATCAATTTCGGTAGAGATTTTCACAGTTGGTGCTTTCGCAACAACAAGGCTATGGTAACAAAAACTGACACAAAGGCTGTATAGAGTTGACCTTCACTCAAACTTTCTTCTCTTTCCTGTCTTTTTCTCATCATATCTGTTGTCTCTGAGTTCACTTGACATCATCGTATGTGCAGAGCGAAAGAAAACCTGCCTCCGGAGTTGTTTTCCATGTCGCAGCGAAGTGAAACCATGTCATCCAACCTTAGCATTGCCCTGCCAATAGTCATCACAAGTGATTTCTTTAGCATACTTGCTTTTTGGTTTGCTTATTATATTGTAGTAATGTGTAATGATTTTCTGGTGCCATGGGTTTAGACTGTGCAGCTCAAAGTCTGATTTGAAATGAGTTAATTAGGCCTATAGTCTGGGCTGAAGTATGAGTAAGGCTTAGAGTAAGTAAGACGAGGTGAACCGAAGCAAAAGAGGGTCAAACTGAGGCTGGCTGAGAACGTATTTGTACTGATGAGAAAGACTGAGGTAATTAGCCCGTTAATCATCTGGTTTGAATCAACCTCCAAACGCCTCCAGGTTGCATTTGTATATGAGGAGGGCGTTCACATGGACCAAAGTGGTCACTGCAAAACTGGTGACCCCATAAAGCAATGCCTGCAGGAGAAGACTTTAGCCATAACTCAGCCTCAACCAAGCCCCATACAGCAGTGATCTATGAACTTTGCACCAGCAGAGCAGATTCATGTGCGCCCAGGTTTGACAGAGAGACCAACTCCATAAAACACATGGAGGCTGGGAGCTGTAGTGCATGAGGTAACAGAGTTAACAGAGGTAACAGAGGTAAAAGCTTTTCTCACTGTTTTCAGCTTCAAATACATATGTACATATGTTAATATCATGATATTGTATTGTCAAAAGTCTCGCAGTAATATCATGGGCCATCACAATATATTGAATCACATTTCTCTTTGCTTGAATTCATTGTTTCAGTGCAGCAATAGCTAAAAAACAGAGGGAACTACATAGACCATGCTCCATTGCAGTTTCATGAAGAAATAACTGTTATTAAGCACTTTTAAATCTTTAATTGTTGTATTAATACTACCCAAGGCTTATCAGGGCATTTTAAAGGGAAAAAAGTAGCCTCCACAAAATATTGCAATAAATATTCTATCATGAGATGCATATTGTGAAAATATTGTACCAAGAGATTTGTATACGGTTACATCCCTACTTCTACTACACCATTGTTTACAGCACCTCAGATTTGGAGGAGTGTTGCGTGTACTCCAAGTGTTATTGCATTTTTCTTTGGGGAAAACAGAAAAATAAACTGTCGAAGTCAATAAGATGACATGCACAATTTGTGTTTTTTGGCTGTAAAAATCATTCTGATTGGCCGAGTACAGAGCCAATGACAGCTAGAAATGCAGCAGGGTCTGGAGAATAGAAAGAGGCAGAAACAATATGGCCAATTGCTGTTATGCTATGAAGCCGGAGATATGGTTGTGCTGGAAAAGACACAAAAGTCTGTAAGTCATTTCTAAGTTTGTAAATTCACACATGTTGCAAGAATTTAGCTTAATGTTGGTTGTCATATTAAGAATACAGTGTTTCACCATGGCAACAATCTGTGTTTATAGCTCTCAGTACATCGAATAACACAATTACTCTTCATTACAGAACAAATCAAATATCAACAAAAAACTGAGAAATCTTTCATAATCTTTAAATGGTACTTTTATGATATTTCTTCCAAAACATATAAAGCTACATTTTATCACTTATTCTTTCTTTTTGTGTCTTTTTAACAATTTCACCTTCACTGACGGCAGGTATTGGGACTACAAGGACACATACAATTCCCCCTTGAGTGGAATGGACAGAACACAGCTGAAGGAACCACCATCTTTTTGAACATAGCCTTCAATCTCCGTCAGAAAGTACAGGTGAACTTTGAGAAGAGACTGTGCCCTGTAGCTTTGTGACTTCAGACTGGATTAGTTCAACATCTGTCCGCTGCACACCAACAGTAGCTGCAGTTTTAGTGGCTAACTGGAGTACTGTGTTCTGTCACTCACATCTGCTCCTGCCCCAGGACATGAGCTGAAGTCGAATGGAGTTGGCAGGCCTCCTTGACAAGTCATGCTCGTGTGTGATCTCTGGTATGTGTGTGTGTGTGTGTGTGTGTGTGTGTGTGTGTGTGTGTGTGTGTGTGTGTGTGTGTGTGTGTGTCCTTGCTGTTAGACAGTAGTATGGGATCTGAGGGGTTATTGCAGTGAAGTCACACACTCAAAGTCCTTCCTTAAAGCATTTTCAAGTCTTTGCATTTTTCCAGTTTCAATCATGTGTAACAACATTCAGAACATATTATGCATATTTTAGGGAGAATATTATTCATCTGGGGGAGAAGTGATCCAGGAGAGTATAATGAAAAGTTTACTCATTTTAGTGTTCTGAACTTCCGATAATTTTTAACTGCTCTTATTTTTAAATATTACAGACAGAACAAAACTTGCATCTATCAAAGCAAAAAACATTCTAGCCATCCATTTTCTTTCACTTATCTAAGGCTATAGAGAGCAGGGACTCACAGACTTCCCTCACCCCAGACACTTCCAGCTCCTTCGGTGGGACCCCATGGCATTCCTAGGTCAGTCAAGAGACATAGTCCCTCCAGCGTGTCCTGGGTCTTCGCCGGTGCCTCCTCCCGGTGGAGCATGCCTGAAACACCCCGGGGGCATCCGGAACAGATGCCCGAGCCATCTCAACTGGCTCCTCTTGATGTGGAGGAGCAGTGGCTCTACTCCAAGCTCCTCCCATGCGACTGAGCTCCTCTCCCTACTCTAAGGGAGCGCCCAGCCACTCTGGGGAGGAAAATCATTTTGTAGGAACATAGAGTGACTGGTACTTCACCACAACAGTGTAGTGCAGTGACCAAAAACTTAAAAGTTAGCCTCATGCGATGGACTAATTCAATCTGCTCAAAGTAAGAATGGATGTTTTTAGAGGTAATGAAAATGCTCAAGTGAATAATTACTAGATAAGATTAGTTCATGAGGCACATTCTAGGCAAAGCAAAAATATCACCACAGAACCAAGCCAATGACGGACCTCCTTCAAATCACAATCTAGTAACAAGTTATCTGTGTATACTGGTTCTATGTGACTTCTCGTCCTTCAGAGATTCTGTAGATGATTTATGCATGTGTTATTTGAACTGGTAAATACAGAGTTATGGCAAAATAGTTGAGCCCATATCACACTGACAATGTGTGTAATTGTTAATAGTTGTTTATCAAAGGGCAGCAACAATCTGGCCTGTGTCCAGGGTGTACCACAGTGAGTATTTACCACAAATAATCACAGCTTTATTAATTATTGGATTAAATTACGCTCTAGTAGAGCAAACAAGCCAGCAATGAAGAAGATGGATGAAAGTGTTTATTTTAATCCTGTGGGAATATCTGGCACAAGCAACAGACCCAAACAAACTGAACTAAACAAAATCTGGGTTATTAATTCCTCCATCTTCTCAAGAGATGCTATCTGAAAATGTTTAGTCAATATGAATGTGAGGATAAACAAAGTCTAGCAATAAAACAGGCCTGGAAATACCAAAATCTGTCATCGCAGTTTATGTAATCTTTAGACTCAAACATGTCATAAAACTACTGTAGTCCTGGGTCTGTTTTTCTCATTATTTCTGGACGTTGCTGTAACCAAGCTATTATTAAGGCGATAAGGAATTGCAGATTTCTTCTTCCTTTTCTTGTAATAAAATATCTTGTGTAAACAAAGTAGTGCAGACCGGATTGGCCACTCTGCAGACGTCTTCTTCCTCTCAACATCTTGTTACTGATTAACATCTTTGGCTCATTCTTGTAAGAGTCACTGATGTTTTTCTCATCTCATATCACAGAAATGCGTAGATGAGTGATTTGTCCAAACATTTTTCGGGGTGCAGATTCAGGATTGGCCTTGCACGTAAACAAGAGTCATCTGAGGACAGCAGTGCAGGTTAACTTGCTGCACAAATGAATACTGAAATGTATTTTTGTCTGTGTTTAAACTTCACACCCTGTGATGTTCTTCCAATGGCACATGTCTTCACAGTCTGGAGCTAATGCTGATGCTGTTTAACATTATTGTGGTCTATTTTCCACTTTTCTTATAAACATTGTCTGTTTGTTCAGGATCTTCTCGCTGCACCTGAGATATGATGATCTGCAATGTTTTGGAGATGTAAGATTTTATGGGATTGTGTTTGTGTGTGGTGAAAGTTTGGCATAAACTCCAGCATTCCTCAGTGACACCTTTCCCACTGATTTGATCCTGTTGTGACAGGGCACGGCCTTCTCAGGGAAACTCGTAAATGGACCATTGGATTTGTGTAAACAAGGGAGCTGAAATAATAAATGGACATTTATGGAACAAATAAGCATGAGGCAGCACAAGTTTGCTTCACTTTTTTAATGGTCCTCAAACTGGATGGAGAAAGCTGCAATTGGTTTAAATGAATGAGTATCTTTGTCTTTGTAGACTGTTTAAAAAATATGTATTCAAATAATGTTGGGGGAATGTAGGGGGGAAATTTGGAGCCAGTTCCATATTAGGAATAGTGATTGATTTACGGACAAAACAGTAAAATAAAAACACCAGGATCATGTAGAGTGGTTTAATACGAACATTTTACATCCAAAATGGGGAGCCTGACAGCAGCAGAGGTGGTTATGGTTATGGAGAGAGGGATGATGTTTTCTCAATACAAAGTGAATTGGAGCCAGAGTTGATAGAGCTGGAAGCATGCGTATGCGCTCATCCTATTTGGAACGCAATGGCTAGCAGGTTAGCTATGTCCATTTATATATATATAGTCTATGCTTCATGGGTTTTCATGAATAGGCCAACCTGATTCAGTTGTTCAAAATACAATAGGTGAAATGCAGAGGACAGATTTCTTTACGGGGACAAAAATGTGTACCTTAACCTACCTTAACCTTAAAGTATGTATTACAATGTATGTAAATGTATTCAACATTGTCATGAAAATGAGAGTGAACCTGCTAGAAATCCAATAACATATTACCAAATAAATTAATAGACAAACATTATGTGGGCTACATAGAACATTAATATTTGGCAGTCTTTACATTCTCCCATTTTAAGGAAAGTGACCTCTCAGTCAGACTTTTCACACAGGTCATTAATCCAGTAATTGTGTGTGTGAAATCGTCTTTATCAACTCAAACAAAACCCAACTTACCCTTGTGAACATTTGCACGCATACAACCTCTTCCCTCGCTGTGTTTCTCTGTCCAACTGCTGCAAAGCGCCAGCAGCCACAAAACCACAGGAAAATTACATTTTGGATTCATAAATTCAACCGTAATAATAATAACAGCAGATTGGATGCAAAAAGAGTGTTGCTGTTTTCTCACAAGATGGCAAAACCCAAACTAAGTGTAAAGATAATGACTTTTTCCACAATCCAAGCTCACCTCAAATTACATCTCAAGTAGACAAGCAGGCAGAAAAAACAGACTTGCACTTGAACCTAACACGGCCATTTCATTTTAACGGCACAGACCTATTCCCGGGGGTGCGTTCAAGTACTTCAGCGGTCAGTAAATATGAGTGCTGAAGAAATGTACACACACAGAGCTGTTTGTGGGTGGATTATTGCTCTCCATTCTGAGTTTGAACAGTGACTTAGCTTGACTTATCGGGGGCTGTTCATTTCTTCAGACGCTCCATACATTTCTATTGTGCTTTCAGGAGATGGGTGCTCAGTTAGTCACTCGCTCATACTGATTTTAAATTTTTTTCCGAGAATACTTTATTGTGGCTTCAACCTAAATCTATTTTGGGAGTGCAAGGAGATCTTAGTCAGCTATGGTGATTCCTGGTCATTTATTTTAAACAGGAAATCACAAAAGCAAAGCGTCTCTCAATTGATAGTCCTTTCATATATTCTATTATTATTTTCTGATCTATGTTATGATGTTTCCCCATCAAAAACAAACCTGGAGCTTTGTTTTCTTTCATTCACACGTTTAACACAAATTCTGCATCTAAAATGGCTTAATCGTTGAAACAGGTCCATTGACATGTATAATAATTACAATGGTATGAAGTGTAGTCTGGACCTGCAGTTTTTTATAGGTGTGATTGACAAGCAAATAAGCCAATCAGAGAAATATAGGGTTCATCTGAATCAAAGCAACAGAGGTTTACAAGTAATTATTTTCTTTTTTTAAATTGATTTAATTATTTTTATTCATTAATTTTACTATTTATAGTTTTATAGTTTTATTATATATCTAAAAAAAATTTTCATGCCCTTACTTTATTTTTAAATAGTGATACTTTATTTTTTTAATAGTGATATCTCTACTTTATATTATTATTATTATTATTATTATTATTATTATTATTATTAT